>CP125978.1:326072098-326420856 GCA_030063025.1 Avena longiglumis | reverse complement strand
TCATGTCACACATTTGAGCATCATATAAAAACCTTTTTCTTGTTTGGTTCTTATCTCATGTTACATGATTAATTGTAAATTGCCTCTTGATATTGTATTTGGTTCTTACTAAATTGTTAAATGCCCAGAAGGATTGAGTTAGGGGGCATCTCTCTTTGACTCACCACCTTTTCTTTCACCACCTTTATAATTCCACCATCCAATAATATGGGCTTGGCATTTGCATTGAGTTATCCATAGCCCATGTTGTTGGTTGGATCCACCATAATCTTTGTGGCCTTTGCCCGCTTTTTGGGAATACTACAAGGAGTTAAAAGCCACATGAAATAATGTTGTTTTCACAATATAACCATGGGGCATTAATTATATTGCATGGGCCATCGAAGTGCCAATCAATCTAGTTTTGGTTTTATTTGAATCCTAGTTGGGTTTTCTTCCTTGGTTTAAAACATGTGTTGGCTTGTGGTTTGTTTCTCCTCATCTTCTCCCCCTCTTCATCCCTTAGTTAAAACCCTACCCATGTCCCATGCACACACTTGTGCTAATGGGCATGCTAAACCAAAAGAAAAACTCTTCACCTCCTTGGTTCTTGTTGCTTGGCCATTAATTTGGATCATGCATGAACTAAAAGTGCCTCATCACCTTATGTATCCCTCTCTTCTCCCTCTTTTCTTGTTTTCTTGCTAGACTAGTTAAGCTTGTATGACCAAGATTAGTACCACCATCCTTTGCCTCCCCTCTGTAACCTCTAAAACCACCCCTTGCCTCTCTCTTTTCTACCCTAAAACCAAAACCGTAATATTTTTACATCTATCCTAAAACTAAACCCTAAACTACCTTTTTCCCTCTAATCAAAACCTAGCACCATCCAACCCTCTCCTCTCCCCTCTCCTCTCTAGCTAGAACCTAAGTGGCCTCCCATCATCTTGATCATCCCTAAACCAAACCCTAAACCCCTCTTACCCCTAATCTACCTTCTTTAAGCGGCTTAAGCTAAGTACCACCTTCCCTACCTTGCTCAGCCACCCCCACCTCTGCCGCTTGGCCTGCGCTAGCATCAGACCCCACCCCAGCGACCCCCTAGCTACCCCTGCGTCGAGGATCACCCCATACCAGCCCTAGCCGAGTGTCCCCGCCTCTATCTCCTCCTTGCAGGGACACAATGTCACGCCTACCCACACTGCAAGCCAGGCGCCCGGGGCCTGCAGCCCCTCTCCTCTCCCTAGCTCTCCCTTTGCCTCGCCTGGGCCGATCGTGCAGAACACGTGAGCCAAAAAGGTGGCAGCGCCACCTGGCGGCTGCCCCTCCCCGCTAGCCTCCTCCACAGGCGTTTTATCCCTTCCTCCCTCTGAGCCTCCCAGATCTACCAAGCACCTGCCTCTCCCCTTTCTTCCCAGCTCCCTCACGCCCATGACTACCCCTGCCCGCTGATTAGTCTGGGTGAGTCTGCATTGCAGTGGCCGAGAACACGAGCCCCCGCACCACGCCTTGCACGCCGTCGAGGAGGAGAAGGGCCGGAGCCGCCCGAGGAGGCGCCGCCACGCCGAAACCCTAGCCTTCGGTTCATGGCTTGGCCGGTGATCGCGCTGCTCAGCGCCCACGCCGACCACCACCCGTTTTCGCCGTGTGAGCTCGACCCTTCACCGGCGACCTCCCATCCTTAGTTGCTTCTGTTGCTCCGTTCGTTTCCGGCGCCCTCAGTGCGCCCGGCCGGCGGCAGGTGCCGCCAGCTTCGGCGACCACCCTCTAACGGCCCGCTAGTCAAAAGCAGTATCAACATTATCTGAGGCCAGCCGGTGGTCACGCCCTCATTTAAAAAGCGCGCCTGGCGATCGCGGGATCGGCTCAGTAGCTCCCTGTTTTCCAGCCGGCGCGATTCGGTTTCGTCAGGCAGGGAAGAAATGAGCGCCGCAGACCTTTACAAAACCCCCTCCATTTTGTTTGCCAACCCCGCGGTCGGGCGGCCCACCATTCGGTGTCTAGGAAAGCTTTGCAAAAGGCTCAGCTTTGTACTAAATAACCCCGCGGTCCTGGTTGTCTCGATCATTGTCGCGTGGAGCCGCGGGACCCTAGCCCACATCGGCGACTCAGGAGGTGAAGTTTGGCAGAAAAGCGTTTCGGAGGTTGGTTTAAATTCAAATCTGTCAAATATTTTGCAATTCAAATTCAAATTCGATTTTAATAACTTACATACTAACTCCAAATTTGACAAATAATATATGTATGAATATCATAAGATGCCGAGAATTCAAATATTCCATCTATTTTGACTTTTATAAGTAAAATCCCAAGTTTAGTTAATTACACAAATGCCACTAGAATTTAATAATTTAATAACTATTGTTTTATAATTCCAAATTTAGCAAATAAGTAGTCTAAATGGATCGACTCGTGAGACCTTCTGTTTATGCTATCCATGACTTCAATTGCAGCATGCATCATATAAATATATATTGAACATCAAGCTGTTATGGCAGCAAATGTGATTCTAAAACCCAACTAAATGTTATATTCTTGTCCTCCCACCTCACCCATGCCATGCTACCTTACTTGCCATGTAAATTGTGCATCATTCATCATGGCATGATTGTTTCCTTGTGTATCTTATTCCTATGCTTGTGCTCTATATTCATGTTGGCCTTGTTTGTTTGGTTTTTCTCGGATAGCTGGCGGGGGTTGTATCAAGAGAAGAGCACTACCGCAACAGTCCCTTGCTTCAGAGATACTGGCAAGCACTACCACATGCTTGCATACATGCTGATACCTATTGCCTCTATCTTATTCTTGCATCATTGAGTCGCGATTGCATTAAATTGAATCCAAGTATGCATAGCCTTTACTTTAAGCCCACCAAGCTTGTTTCCCCATCCCATGAGCCACTACTATAGGAGTTGTTTGAGCCATGCAGTCGTAGAAACGACATGTGTAGGGTATGTGAGAGTCTGTTGGATAATGAGGTACCTAAACAACTTAACTCGAGTAGTTCGGGATAACTAAAGAAAGTGGCACGGTGAGCAACATCGCTATTTGGTTTTCCTGCTCACTTGTGTCGTAAGACCCCAGTACTTGATTCCTGTTCCTTGATTTATCGCGCTATCCACATCAGGAGGTATATGGGACCCCAGGCGAGCTTGATTAGTCTTATTTCTTGGGGCCACAAACTAGTTTGAGGTTTTGTTACTATCCTGTACTTATGCCATGCTACTGTATTTAAATTGTGCGAGGCACCTTGTCTTTATTTAGGTAAGCGGAGTGATTACGCGGTATCGACAAGCCCAGCCACACTGGTTCCCGCTAAACCTACGACCATTGACGCAAACCTTGAGTCCGTCTAGGAGTCAGCTATCTCCGTTGCGGGATCTACTTGAGGGGTGGCCCCCTAAAATCATTCTGAATCTTGTGATTGTTCAGTCGTGAAAGCCTCGTTGGGTTTTGATTTGGTTTTTTTCCGAGGTTGATCGTGTGTTGCTATTGGTGCACCCCGGGTAAAACTTTTCAAAGCCGTGTCGCGGATATGGGCGACTTGGAGCACGTTTCTTGATCATAGACAAGCATAACTAAAGTACCGCTTTAATCGACTAAAGTAACTTGACTAGTAAATAGTGCAATACTCATGGAATGGTTAATAAAATTGCCAACGGATGGGGTTGTTCGTCCGCTTCCTTGTTGGTAGCGAGGAGGAGGATGGATGGGATGAGATTACCATTATAATGTTGTAAATTCACGGACATCCGTCTATCATTGGTTAGGCGGATGGTTAGCGTTATCTCGTAGAATTGCTAGGGTTTATCTTTCATTTGCAATTCGTCACCGGTTGTGTCCCTTTAGAGCATTAAGACTTCGAGTACCCTTAGGGTCTCACACGATAAATTCTTGATTCGAGATGAATGTACCTTCTCGGGGACGGATCTGGGTGGTAGAAAGCAGATGATGTGGGCAACGATCGTTTGGTGTAGAGATTCGGGAACAGGGATCCTCGAGACCTGAGTTGGGATGTGCTTATTTTACGGCATCTTATGCCGATTTGCTTCTTATCCGTACTCGGATCTTGTTTGCCGCTTCGCATGATACTCGATGTGTGTTGTATGAGGAGTTATCCTAAAATATAGTTTATCGGTCATTTGAATCTTCTTGGTATGGCGTTGGTATATTTTCTTTCTTTCTAGATGGGATGTTGTGATGTACTCTTGTATGGTGGCTTGCGTACATACCCACTTGTGTCGTAGTTGATCCTTCGCTGACTCACGTCTGCAGTCCGTTGAGAGGGTAGCGGTTGGGACGTCTGAAAGGACTACGGTGAGTGGCTTTTGGGGCCCCACCGTACTATTTCAACCGCTATCACTCATCGGGCTTGTATCTAGGGCGTAGTTCACGAGGTAGTTACAATTGGTATCGAGCCATCCCGACCTTGAGGTTTCAATAAGCAGTCGTTGTCGATCTAGAAAATATTTTAGTAGTTATGTATATAGGGAAAAACAAAGCGAGTAGGACTGCTTCCATTTTCTTCTTACCCTCCACCCACCCTTTTACGGTAAGGAAGTGCAACGTTTTCAATCCTCTTCTCAAAGTTCAAACTAGGATTCACGTGTTCGGGTTTAGTAGTACCATAGGTTGTGTGTGTGTAGTCCTTTGTCTGTCTGTTGCATCCAAGTTGTTATCTTATCGTCTTTGGTTATCAACTGTTGGTACATTCCATACCGACATGCTTTTGTAAACCGCAATCTATCTTCCTTTTTGTATCACGCTATCTTGTTTGGGGTGTTCGTTCAGTAATACCAATCTTTAGGTTTAAATCGTGAGAAGAAGGGGTTAGGATATGTGTTCCACTTGTTCATGTCGGAGTAATGATTTGAGTGCGGGATGGAGTCGCGACCATACCACTACTTGTATCATTCGCTTTTGTATATTGAATCGGTAGAGTCACTAATCTTGATTCGTTAAGTAATTTTAGCATCTATTGGTATTTTAATGCGAAATTTGTGGAAAAATTTTCTTTGATATGTTTGTGTACCACACTCCTTTTCGATCGTGTGCGATATGCTTAATATCTTTGAAGTGCTATGAACTTTGTTGATATTTTTATATCATCTCGATAAATTGTATCCTTTAATCTTGGTTAATTCCATCTTGGTACTATTGGATTATTATCATCTTCCATTATAATCTTGACTTGAGTTTACATCAATGGCGGGATGGCTCCCCATGGGATCGAGGAGGATATTCCTCGAATCGGGCTCGTGTCAAGCATAGCTAATGCTTTGGCGGCAATGCAAGAGAACCAGTGCTTTGAGGAGAGCGTCGGAACGAAGTTCACTCCACTTCCTCCACCTCCCAAGCGTGGTGACATCAAGAGCTTCCTCAAGTTCAACCCTCGGCGGTTTGATGTGTCGACCTCTTGATGCGGATGATTGGTGCATGAGATCTCAAGGTTGCTCGAGGCTGGCGATGTTCGAGCAGAGTGGGTCAAGTGTGCAACCCACCTTCTCAAGGGAGATGCGGCTCTATGGTGGAAAACTACTTGAAGGCTAAAATGCGGGTTCCGCCAACTTGGGAGAGGTTCACCGGCTTTCAAGAAGTTTCTCTCAGAGATTGTGATGGAAAAGATGAAGGATGCTTTCCTCAACAAGCGAGGAAATGATAGCAACACCTACATCGAACTTTATGAACCTGTCTCGCTATGGTGGTGATGAGGTGTCGATGACAGAAAAAGCGAGAAAGATCGAGCAAGGGCTCAATCGTCGATCAAGTATGCACTCACGCATGCAAGACCGGCAACCTTCTGCTGACGCAGCATATGGCACTACAAGAGGAGGCTAGTAGGCGGATGTTCGAGGAGTCAAGAAACATAACGAGGATGCATCAAGCTCTGCGGTTATGGCAGCTCCTTCTAAGCGGCGTGTGCGGGTTCCTAACACCCACCGTCGCTCCGGCTCCACCAAGATCTGCAAGCTTCGTCAAGGCCACCAAACTTCACTGCTGCGGCTCCCGGGGCTACAACAACCCTACTGGGCGCTGGCGGAGTCCCCTGCTACTGCTCCACGTCCTCACGGTGCTTGTTACACATGTGGAGATCATGGACATCCAAGCTGGAACTGCCCAATGAAGAACAAAGCTCTCCCTCGGCCCCTTAAGATGCGCATCAAGCTCTCCTTGGTTCGTGCACCACCGCCTCGGGCTCTCAACATCAACACCAAGCCGGGTCTGCGGTTGTTCGCGCCAATCAGCTAACGTCGCCTCTCAAGCGAGCTACTTTGGAGTTGTCATGGGTATGCTTTTTAACTCGGTCCTGCACGAGTTCTCTTTGATTACGGTGCATCGCATTCATTTGTGTCTCATAAGTTTGCAAATGAGAATGAGTTAGTCATGGATCCTCTTCCAAAGAAGTTAATGGTTCTTTCTCCTGGAGCAACAATGGCAGCTTCTAAAATCAGCCATGGCAACCAAGTTGAGATTGGTGGTTCTTCATTCTTGGCTTCTTTGATTGTTACGGCGATTGACATTGATGTCAGCCTGGGCATGGATTGGTTGACAGCAAATGCAGCTGTGATCGATTGTGCTGAACGCTCACTGTCTCTGAAGATTCCTGAAGGCCATGTAATCTTTTCTCCAAGTCTGACTCCTGCGTCGGCTCTATTCCTTGCTGCTCGAATAATGATGCTATGGAAGCTATTCGGGGTGTCTGCAATTGTGTGAGTTCGGATGTCTTTCACGAAGAGTTGCCGGTATGCCTCGGATCAGGTTGAATTCGTGATTGAGCTTGAACACAGGCGGCTCCTATCTCCAAGAGGCCATATAAAATGGGTCCTTCGAGTTGGTGAACTCAACGACAACTTGATGAACAAGAGAAATTGGGTTTCATTCAACACACTTCTTCTTGGGGTAGCCCAACAATCTTTGTGAAGAAGCGTGAGAACCGATAGGCTATGTGTTGACTACGGGCTCTAAATGCTAAAACCATCAAGAACAAATATCCTCTCCCTCGGATAAATGATCTATTTGATCAATGGCGAGGCGTGGTGTTCTCTAAGCTGGACTTGAGGAGTGGTTATCACCAAATCAAAATTCGCAAAGAGGATGTGCCCAAGACAGCTTTACCACTCGCTATGGCTGTATGAGTACACGGTCATGTCTTTCGGCCTCACCAGCTTGCTACCTTCTCGAGGTGATGAACTCCGTTTTCATGGAGTACTGGACAAGTTTGTGGTGGTATATCTGGATGACATTCTCGTCTATTCCAAGTCCAAGGAGGAGCATGAAGAGCACTGGGTGTGTCTGAACAAGCTTCGTGAGAACCGCTTGTATGCAAAGTTCTCAAGTGTGAGTTCGGTTGCAAGTAACATATCCGGGACATGTCATCTACGCAAGGGCATTGCGGTCAACCGAGCCGTGAAGACAATAGTTGAATGGCTTCCTCCCGCTAATGTCAAGGAAGTGCGGAGTTTCCTCGGCTTGGCTAGCTATTGTCGCTGCTTTTTGAGAACTTCAAGATAGCAAAGCCTCTTACCGATCTTCTCAAGAAAGGAAAGAAGTACTGTGGACTCCTGCTTGTCAAGAAAGTTTTGAGACACTCAAAGAAGCTCACTTCCACGCTTGATCTTGGTTCCTCCGGATACATCTAAGCCTTTCCAGATATTCTGCGATGCCTCCTTGCAAGGTTTGGGTGCGGTCCTTATGCAAGAGGCGGTGGTTGCTTATGCCTCTCGTCAGTTGAAGACACATGAGGTCAACTATCCCACACATGACCTTGAGCTAGCAGCGGTGGTCTTTGCTTTGAAGCTATGGAGGCACTACTTGCTTGGTAACCGTTGTGAGATCTTCTCGGACCACAAGAGTTTGAAGTATATCTTCACTCAGCCTGATCTCAATCTTCGGCAAAGGAGATGGATTGAAGCCATCAATGACTTTGATGTGACCATCAACTACACTCCAGGCAAAGCAAACGTCATGGCAGATGCGCTTAGCCGTAAAGCTTATGTCAACAACCTCATGGTAGAAGAGCGGCCTCTCTTGTGCGAGGAATTCCGCCACTCAACTGGAATTGTGGAACAAGGGCAACTCGAACCTTCGCTACTCCTCTCTTGGAAGAACAGATTCGTTCTCGTCGGTGGTGATCCGCACCAAGAAGCTCATCTCTAAGCTTGGCACTCAGTATGAATCCTTCCATGTTGATGATCAAGGAACGCTCTTCTTTGAACAGGATGTTTGTTCCAAACTACCCGGTGCGAGAGACCAAGTTCTCAAGGAGGCACATGATTAGGTTCTTTCTATCCATCCCGGCATCACAAAGATGTACATGGACCTGAAAACCTGTCTTGGTGGCACAGGTTGAAGCGGTATTGTGCCAAGTATCTCGAATGTGATGTGCCTTGAGTCAAGGCATCCATCAGAAACCATTTGGTCTTCTACAGCCATTGAAACCTCCGGAATGGAAATGGGAGAAAGTTGAGATGGACTTCATCACTGGCTTTCCAAGGTTGCAGAAGGGCAACAATGCAATCTTTGTTGTCATCGATAGGCTTTCTAAAGTGGCTCACTTCTTCGATCAAAGAAACAATTTACGGAATTGATTGGTGAGCTCTATATCAACAGGATTGTCTCTTTGTATGGGGTTCCACTTGAAATCAGTTCGGACGTGGGAGCATCTTCACCTCGAAGTTCGGAGAGTTTCCAAAAGCTTTGGGAACAAAGTTGAACTTCAAAGCTTACCACCCTCGGTCGCAGGACAAGTGGAGAGGATCAATCGATTCTCGAGGACATGCTTAGAGCTTGCGTCATCTCTTTGGCATGAAGTGGGAGGAATGCCTTCCATATGCTGAATTCTCCTACAACAACAGCTTCGGAAGAGTAAGATGGCACCATTCGAGGCTCTCTATGGTCGCAAGTGCGAGAACTCCGATTGGTTGGTCGGTGCGGGAGAAAGAATCTGGTTTGGCCACGACATTGTAACCCAGCGGAGGAGAAGGTGCATATCATTACGGAGAACACGAAGATTGCTCAAAGTCGTCGGAAGAGCAACTATGACAGAAGCACAGATATGGTATATGCCCACAGTGATCTCGTCTACCTTCGTGTCACTCCCATGAGAGGAACACACCGCTTGGTATCAAAGGAAAGTTGGCTCCTAGATACATCAGTCCTTTCAAGATACGTGGTAGAAGAGGAGAAGTTGCTTATGCACTTGAGCTTAGGAAAAACTCAAAGTCCATGATGTTTTCCATATCTCTCAGCTCAAGAAGTGCTTCAAAGACGGCAAGACCGTGGATCATGAGCTAATAGACCTCAAGAAGATCTCTCTTATCAGAACACCCACCAAAATCCTTGAGACCATGAGCAGAAGGACGCCGCAACAAGTCCATCAAGTTTTGCAAGGTGCGTGGTCACACCATTACATTGATGAAGCAACATGGGAGCGTGAAGATGAACTACGTGCCAACCATCCTTCTCTCTTTGTGTCTTCTTCTTCTTCTTCCTAGAATCTCGGGAGATTCCTGTTTAATGGGGAGAGTTGTAGCATCGGTTGTTCAACCCTGTAATGCTACTAGTTATAATAATAAAATGGGCCACTTCAACATATAATTGTTGCATCATCAAGACATCATGCTCATGTCATCATGTCCCCTTGCATTTGAGCATCATATAAAACCTTTTTCTTGTTTGGTTCTTATCTCATGTTCATGATTAATTGTAGTTGCCTCTTGATATTGTATTTGGTTCTTACTAAATTGTTAAATGCCCAAGTTGAGTTGGGGGCATCTCTCTTTTGACTCCACCACCTTTTCTTTCACCACCTTATAATTCCACCATCCAATAATATGGGCTTGGCATTTTATTGAGTTATCCATAGCCCATGTTGTTGGTTGGATCCACCATAATCTTTGCTTGGCCCTTGCCCACTTTTTGGGAATGCAAGGATTAAAAGCCACATGAAATAATGTTGTTTTCACAATATAACCATGGGGCATTAATTATGTTGCATGGGCCATGCAGTGCCACCTAATCTAGTTTTGGTTTTATTTGAATCCTAGTTGGAGTTTCTTCCTTGGTTTAAAACATGTGTTGGCTTGTAGTTTGTTTCTCCTCATCTTCTCCCTCTTCATCCCTTAGTTAAAACCCTACCCCATGTCCCATGCACACACTTGTGCTAATGGGCATGCTAAACCTAAAACCCTCACCTCCCTTGGTTCTTGCTTGGCCATTAATTTGGATCATGCATGAACTAAAGAAGTGCCTCATCACCGTAACCATCCCTCTCTTCTCCCTCTTTTCTTGTTTTTCTTGCTAGAGCTAGTTGAAGCTTTTATGACCAAGATTAGTACCACCATCCTTTGCCTCCCCCTCCTAGCAACCTCTAAAACCACCCCTTGCCTCTCTTTCTACCTAAAACCAAAACCGTATATTTTACATCTATCCTAAAACTAAACCCTAAACTACCTTTTTCCCTCTAATCAAAACCTAGCTACCATCTAACCCTCTCCCTCTCCCCCTCTCCTCTCTAGCTAGAACCCTAAGTGGCCTCCCCATCATCTTGATCATCCCCTAAACCAAACCCTAAACCCCTCTTACCCCTAATCTACCTTCTTTAAGCAAGCTAAAGTACCACCTTCCCTACCTTGCTTGCTCAACCACACCCCACCCCAGCTCGCCTTGGCCTCTGCCATGCAGACCCCACCCCCAGCGACCCCCTAGCTACCCCACACGTCGAGGATCACCCCATACCAGCCCTAGCCCGAGTGTCCCCTTCCTCTTATCTCCCCTCCTTGCAGACCTGTCCACGCCCCTACCCCACCTGGGTCACTCCCAATACCTGCCAGCCCCTCTCCTCCCTAGCTCACGCCTGCCACGATCGTCGTGCCGAGCACGTGAGCCAAAAGGTGGCCGCCGACGCCACGGCAGCTAACTAACCCTCCCCCACGCTAGCCTCCTCCCCCTAGCGTTCTTATCCCCTTCCTCCTCTCGAGCCTCCCCGGATCTACCCATAAGCACCCCGCCTCTCCCTTTCTTCCCCTCCTCTCGCTGCCCACGCCACTACCTCGCCTGATTGATCTACCGGTGGAGTCCGCTGCAGTGGCCGAGGAGAACCAGAGTTTCACCACGCCTGCCGCGCTGGCCGAGGAGGAGAAGGACCGAGCCGCCAGGAACTGCGCGCCACGGAAACCCTAGCCTTCGGTTCATGAGCTTCACCGGTGATCTTTGCTCCCGCGCTCCACGTCGACCACGGCACGTTCATTGTGAGCTCGACCCTTCCCGACAACCTCCCATCCTTAGTTGCTTCTGGTTTGCTCCGTTCGTTTAAATCGGCGCCCTCGGTCGCCGGCGGCGAAGGCTTGCCGACTTCCAGCGGCCACCCTATCTAGCGTCGCGAAAGCCCGCTTAGTATCAACCCGAGGCCAGCGGTGGTCACCGCCCTCGGCTGCGCTGTCATCGGATCGAGCCCAGCGCTCCTGCTTTTCCCGCCATGCACCGTGGTTCGTCGGGCGGGGAAGAAATGCATCGCGCCAGAACCTTTGCAAAACCCTCCCGTTTTGTTTTGCCAACCCAGGTCAGACGGCCCACTGGGTGTCAGGAAGCTTTGCAAAAGGCTCTGCTTGTACTAGAAATAACCCGGGTCCCTCGAGTTGTCTCGATCATTGCGTGGGCATGCAGACACCTAGCCCCACTGTCAGCGACTCAGAGTAGTTTGGTAGAAAACGTTTGAGGTTGGTTTAAATTCAAATCTGTCAAATATTTTGCAAATTCAAAATTCAAATTTAGTTTTAATAACTTCTACATACTAACTCCAAATTTGACAAATAATATATGTATGAATATCAGCAAGATGCCAGAATTCAAATATGCCATCTATTTTGACTTTTGCATAAGTAAAATCCCAAGTTTAGTTAATTACACCAAATGCCACTAGAATTTAATAATTTAATAACTATTGTTTTATAATTCCAAATTTAGCAAATAAGTAGTCTAAATTGATCTCGACGAGACCTTTCTGTTTATGCTATCCATGACTTCAATTGCAGCATGCATCATATAAATATATATTGAACATCAACTGTTATGGCAAGAAATGTGATTCTAAAACCCAACTAAATGTTATATTCTTGTCCTCCCACCTCACCCATGCCATGCTACCTTACTTGCCATGTAAATTGTGCATCATTCATCATGGCATGATTGTTTGCTTGACGATCTTATTCCTATGCTTGTGCTCTATATTCATGTTGGCCTTGTTTGTTTGGTTTTCTCGGATAGACATCGAGGGGTTGTATCAAGAGAACCAGAGCACTACCTTAAGTCCCTTGCTTCAACAGAGATACTGTGCAAGCACTACCACATGCTTGCATACATACAGCATCTATTGCCTCTATCTTATTCTTGCATCATTGAGTCGTGATTGCATTAAATTGAATCCCAAGTATGCATAGCCTTTACTTTTAAACCCCACCAAGCTTGTTTCCCCATCCCATGAGCCACTACTATAGGAGTTGTTTGAGCCATGCAGTCAGAACAGCATGTGTAGGGTATGTGAGAGTCTGTTGGATAATGAGGTACCTAAACAACTTAACTTTGAGTAGTTGGGATAACTAAAGAAAGTGGCACCGGTGAGCAACATCCGCTATTTGGTTTTCCTGCTCACTTGTGTCGTAAGACCCCGAGTACTTGATTCCTGTTCCTTGATTTATCGCGCTATCCACATCCGGAGGTATATGGGACCCCCGGCGTAGCTTGATTCCGTCTTATTTCTTGGGGCCACAAACTAGTTTGAGGTTTTGTTACTATCTGTACTTATGCCATGCTACTTCGGTATTTAAATTGTGCGAGGACACTGTCTGTTTAGGTAAGCGGAGTGATTACGCGGTATCGACAAGCCCAGCCACACTTTCGGGTTCCCAGTCGCTTACAGCCATTGACGCAAACCTTGAGTCCGTCTCGGAGTCAGCTATCTCCGTTGCGGGATCTACTTGAGGGGTGGCCCCCTGAAATCATTCTGAATCTTGTGATTGTTCAGTCGTGAAAGCCTCGTTGGGTTTTGATTTGGTTTTTTTCCGAGGTTGATCGAGCGTGTGTTGCTATTGGTGCACCCCGGCCGGGTAAAACTTTCTGAAAGCCGTGTCCGCGGATATGGACGACTTGGAGCACAGTTTCTTGATCATAGACAAGCATAACTAAAGTACCGCTTTTAATCTCACTAAAGTAACTTGACTAGTAAATAGTGCAATACTCATGGAATGGTTAATAAAATTGCCAACGGATGGGGGTTGTTCCGCTTCCTTGTTGGTAGCGAGGAGGAGGATGGATCGGATGAGATTACCATTATAACTGTTGTGCTTAAATTCACGGACATCCGTCTATCATTGGTTAGGCGGATGGTTAGCGTTTATCTGTAGAATTGCTAGGGTTTATCTTTCGCTGCAATTGCGTCACCCCAGGTTGTGTCCCCTTTAGAGGCATTAAGACTTGCTGAGTACCCTTAGGGTCTCACACGATAAATTCTTGATTCAGATGAACAGGTACCTTCTCAGGACGGATACTGGGTGGTAGAAGCCGATGATGTGGGCAACGATCGTTTGGTGTAGAGATTCCGGGAACGGGGATCCTCGAGACCTGTAGTTGGGATGTGCTTATTTTTCTGGCATCTTATGCCGATTTGCTTCTTATCCGTACTCGGATCTTGTTTGCCGCTTCCGCATGATACTCTGATGTGTGTTGTATGAGGAGTTATCCTAAAATATAGTTTATCCAGGTCATTTGAATCTTGCCGTATGGCGTTGGTATATTTTCTTTCTTTCTAGATGGGATGGCTGTGATGTACTCTTGTATGGTGGCTTGCGTACATACCCACTTGTGTACGTAGTTGATCCCTTCGCCTACGCCCGTCTGAGTCCCGCTGAGAGGGTAGCGGTTGGGGACGTCTGAAAGGACTACCGGTGAGTGGCTTTTGGGGCCCACCGTACTATTTCAACCGCTATCACTCATCCAGCTTGTATCTAGGAGCGTAGTTCACCGAGGTAGTTACACTCCCCTCGTTGCAGAAAAGGTTCCAACTACCGTAGCCCCTGCCTCTCCCCGTCATTTCTCCCCTAGACCACCAGAGAGCCTCCCCACAAGATCCCACTCTCCCTCTCTTCCCTCCCTCGCCATGGAAGTGGAAATCCACCCCTCCCACGGGCATCCAAGTTCTCCCGAGCCTGGCCATTAGTCCTGGCCCTTCCTGCCTCCCTTACTCTCGGCTATGTTCTCTTATCCCTTTTCCTCATAGGACATGCCCTCTCTTTTTGGTTGTAGGAACCCCGGAAGCGAACACCTAAGCTAATGTCTGAGTGGAGCTCTTAATGCAAACGAGAAGCTCTCGAGCCCCAAGTCGCATGCAAAGATCGGCGCACCCCTATGACCCAGCCCGACCAAGCCCTTTAGACTCGACCGCACCCACCACTGTAAGTTCTCCAATGATTCCCTGGTGGCCGCGTTGTAGTTTGCTACGAGGATTCGTTCATCGCCAAAACCGTCTCTATCGCACATCCACGGGACCATCCCGCCATCTCGCACCGCCGTAGTCCCTCGCCTCCGCCTCTCCATCCTGAGGTGAGCCTCCCTGCTCCTTCCCTATCTCGTGTAGGGTTTAGTCTCCACCGCCGCATCTTGAGCTGGAAGACGACGCCCTGGCCGTCAGATCGAGTCTAATCGGGCGGACGTCATTGCCCCGTACCCCTTCGCGGCTTGCCACCATTGATGGGAGGGCCCTGCAATGACCCTTTCAAATCCGCACTGGCTGCCACAGCGCATAGCGCGGGCCAACCCTCTCCTTCATCCCATTTTCCATGTCACATCTGGCCCACTAGCTTAGTGCCCTTCTTTTATTTTTATTATACCCGGATCGGATAAATGGCTGCACATATTAAATCAAAATAAAATGAAAAACCACTTAATATACCCAGATATAATTTTTCCTAGATGCCCACATGGTTTATCCAACATGCAGTACCGTTGGATATCCCAAATATGGTTCAGACTAATTTCAATAAATCAAACCCTTAAGAGGATAATTTGTACAAAATAAAACTTTCTAAGAGTTTTACAACTCCATCTGGACTAAATTCTTTTGGTGCTGCAAGGCCTTACTGGTACCTTGTTTGACACCTTGGCCCCATCTTAAATTGCTTCCTAGTTTGCCCCTGGTAAAAATAACAAAAACATTCCATTTGTGCAATTAGGAAATTCTTGGGGTCAAATAAAAATAGCTAATGACCTAATTACAATTCTCAAAGATCATAAAACACAACACCTACCAAAACCTAGGATCCTAGTATTTATTGAGCTCTCTTTGATTTATGGTGAATTAAATAGTTATGTGCATAGTTAAATCACCAATAAATTTACTATAGTAGTTGTGTAAATCCAAATAGGGTGATTCCAATTTCTATAGAAAGGTATTATAAATACCTACCATGTGGTTTTTGAATCACATCAAAAGTTCTTGTAGTTTAATTCTGGATAAAAATACAAAAACCTTGTAGAACTGCCTTTGGGAATTTCCTAAGGGCATTCTGGTAAATATTTGAATGTGATTCCAACTCTCATTGAATCATACCATCAAACCATACTTAATAATCCAAGAAAATAATTTTAGAAACTCCAGAACCTTTTTGGTCAATTAGTTCCTAAAACTAGAGGCTTTCTCACTAGAAAATTCATTAAATCAAAGTAAGGTGATAAAATAGTGAAACCACTTATGTTGGCTTCATTTAATCAATATCTATCTTATTGTAACTACCTCGGTGAACTACGCTCCTAGATACAAGCTCGGATGAGAGATAGCGGTTGAAATAGTACTGGGGCCCCAAAAGCCACTCCGTAGTCCTTTCAGACGTCCCAACCGCTAACCTCTCAACGGGACCAGACGGCGTGGTCGGCGGCGAAGGATCAACTACGTACACAAGTGGGTATGTCAAGCCACCATACAAAAGTACATCGAGCCACACCATCTAGAAAGAAAGGAAATATACCAACGCCATACGGCAAGATTCAAATGACCTAGATACATCTATAATTTAGGATAACTCCTCATACGACACATCGTAGTATCATGCGGGCGGCAAACAAGATCCGATACGGATAAGAAGCAAATAGGCATAAGATGCCAGAGAAAATAAGCACATCCCAACTACGGTCTCACGGATCCCGTGCGGAATCTCTACACCATACGGCCAAGGTTGCCCCATCATCGGCTTCTTCCACCAAAGATCCGGCCCGAGAAGGTACTTCATCTGAATCAAGAATTTATCGTGTGAGACCCTAAGGGTCGGCAAGTCTTAATGCCTCTAAAGGGACACAACACAGGGTGACGAATTGCAGCAAAAGATAAACCCTAGCAATTCTACGGATATCGCTAACCATCCGCCTAACCAATGATAAGCGGATGTCCGTGAATTTAAAAACAACAGTTATAATGGTAATCTCATCCGATCCATCCTCCTCACTGCTTACCAACAAGGAAGCGGACGACAACCCAAATCGTTGGCAATTTTATTAACCATTCCATGAGTATTGCACTATTTACTAGTCAAGTTACTTAGTCAAATTAAGCGGTACTTTAGTTATGCTTGTCTATGATCAAGAAACGTGCTCCAAGTCGTCCATAACCGGACACGGCTTTGAGAAAGTTTTACGGCGGGTGCACCAATAGCAACACACGCCGATCAACCTCGGAAAAACCAAATCAAAACCCAACGAGGCTTTCACGATTGACAATCACAATTGAAATATTTGGGGCCACCCTTAAGTAGAATCCATAGCGGGTAAGCAAGCTCCGAGGCGGCCTCAAGGTTGGGTAATACGGTGAACGATCGGGAACCCCAAACGGGCTTGTCGACACCGCGGAATCGTGTCCCGATCCTAAACAAAGATGCAGTGTGCTATCGCTGTCGTAAATAAAGCAATAAAAGCATGGCATAAGCAGGATCGTAAATAAAACCTCAAACTAGTTTGTGGCCCCAAGAAATAAGACGGAATCAAGCTACGGTCCAGGGGTCCCATATACCTCCGGATGTGGATAGCGCGATAAATCAAGCAGAATCAAGTACTCGGGGTCTTACGGGACACAAGTGAGGAAAAACCAAATAGCGATATTGCCCACCGTGCCACTTTCTTTAGTTATCCTAACTACTCGGTTAAGTTGTTTAAGTACCTCGTTATCCATCGGACTCACAAACCCTACACATGTTGTTCTCGACTCGCATGGCTCAAACAACTCCTAGTAGTGGCTCATGGACGGAGGAAACAAGCTTGGTGGGGTTTAAAAGTAAAGGCTATGCATACTTGGGATTCAATTTAATGCAATCGCGACTCAATGATGCAAGAATAAGATAGAGGCAATAGGTACTGTATGTATGCAAGCATGTGGTAGTGCTTGCTGTGTCATGAAGCAAGGGACGGTTCTGGGTAGTGCTCCTGGTTCTCTTGATACAACCCCTGCTCAGTGTCTATCCGAGAAAAACCAAACAAACAAGGCCAACATAAATATAGAGCACAAGCATATGAATAAGATGCGTCAAGCAAACAATCATGCCATGATGAATGATGCACAATTTACATGGCAAGAAAGGTAGCATGGCATGATGAGGTGTGAAGAACAAGAAAGTAACATTTAATTGGGTTTTAGAACCACATTTTGTTGTCATAACATTTGTTGTTTGCAATATATTTATATGATGCATGCTGCAATTGAAGTCAAGGATATCATAAACAGAAAGGTCTCGTCGAGCTGATCATTTTAGACTACTCACTTGCTTAATTTGGATTTTCCAAACAAAAGTTATTTAATTATGAAATTCTAGTGGCAATTGAAGTAATTTAAACAAACTTGGAGTTTTACTTGTGCAAAACACTAAACAGATGGCATATTTGAATTCCTCATTTTCTGAATCAAATACATATATCATTTGCCTCATTTGGATAAAGCATACAAAGTTATTAAAATCTGAATTTGAATTTGCATTTTAAATTATTTAAAACAATTTGAATTGAAAAATCAGCTCAACGTTTTATCACACCTCATTTAGCATGACAGTGGGCGGGTCCTCTGTGGCCCACGAGACAGGGCCGAGAGATGCAGGACATGGGTTTATTAACCGTAACCACAGGAGCCTTTTGTAAAACTTCCAAGGACGCCGATAACGGCCTAAGGACCGCGGGTTGAGGGCTTGTAAAGGACAGGGGCCTCTGCAAAACGCACCGCGGGCCGTGGGTGGACTCGGGTTACTTAACTCGCGGCGGGAGCCTTTTGCAAGATTACGGTTGGCGGTGGGGCCTCGAGGTTCGCGTTTGAGCAAACGAACCGGGAGGGTTTACGCAAAAGTCTGCGGCGCCGTGGATCTTCTCTCCTGAACCACGCGTGTGCCACAGCTGCGGCGCGCGCGCAGAGGTTCGAACCAGGGTTCTGGGCGTGCGGGGCAGCGGCCGCTTGGGCTAGGCTAGGTGCTAGGAAGTGGCTAGGCGGCTAGGTAGGGTGTTGTCGCGTGGGAGCTTGAGACTCGAGCGCCTTTCCTCGACGGCAATTTTGAGAGGCTGCTCTTTTAACGCTCGGAGCAACCAGGATGAACGACGACGGACCTTGTCTGGGGTTCAGGCGTCGAGCGTGACGGGAGTGGTCGGTTCGAGCTGGGTGGTCGCGATCTCGGTAAGGCTGGCGGCGGCCGTAGCTAGGGTTTGCGCCGGGCGTGGCGGTCCCCAGCGTTCTGGGCGCCTCCTCCTCGGCGCGGTCCAGTATGCGCGTGCAGCTCCCGAGCTTCTCGACGCCTAGCTGCAGACGCCTCGGCTAGAGGATCTGGGGCGGGGTGAGCGATGTCGGCGTGGTGGCGGGGAAGGAAGGGAGGCAGGGCTTCTCGGGTGGATCTGGGGTCTGAGCGAGGCAGAGAGGAAGGTGGGGAGATAAGAAGGAGGGCACGGTGGTTGCGTGAGGGAGGGACAGTGCGGGGTGGCGTTGGTCACCTCCTCTCACGTGATCGCATGGGCAGTGGCGTGGCGAGCCCGGGAGCTGGAAGGGAGAAGGGAACGGCGGGTGGGGTAGGCGATGGATGTGGCACTGGCTGGGAGAGGGAGAGGAAAGAGGGGAGGAAGAGAGAAGGGCCACTGGCTAGGGCTAGGAGGGATGGGGGGCATGGGGTGTCACTGGGGTGGGGGCATGGCGGTCCCCGTGGGTGGTGTGTAGGTAGAGAGAGAGGTGAGAGGGGCATAGGGCAAGGAAGCATGCTAGATAGGAGAAGGGGTAGATTAGGTGTTGTTTGTATTTTAATTAGAGATAGAATTAGATGTAGGAATTATGTTAGGATAAAATGAAATTAGGGTTTAGCTAGGGTTTAGTTAGAGGAAAGGGTAATTTAGGGTTTAGTTTAGGATAGATTTAAAATAGGGTTTAGGTTTTGGTTTTTCGAATAGATTTGAATTAGGGTCTTTGCTTAAAAGGGCAAGAAGGTGGAGGCACTAATCTAGATCAAGCCAACTACAAGCATGCACTAACAAAAAAAAAAAAAAACAAAAAGGAGGGGGAAAGGAGAGAGATGGCCAAGGTTGGTGATGGGGTTTTTGGACCATGCATGTTCTTACAAGATCAAGCAAAAATCCAAGCAAGGTTGGTTTGGATGGGCATGCTCCTTAGCACAAGTGGGTACATAGGCCATGGGGTAGCTAGCTAAAGGCAAAAGAGAGGGAGGGTTTAACACTACCTAACAAGAGCAAGCAAAGAAGGAGTGAATCATATAGAATTCCAACAAAAACCAAATCCAGGAAAAAGGGGTACTTGCATGGCCCATGCAAGACAATTAATGCCAAGTGGATATATTGTGAAAACAACATGATTCCATGTGGCTTTACTCCTTGCATGCACAAAAGGTGGCAAAGGCCAAGCAAAAAGAATATGAGTGGATCCAACCAACAACATGGCTAGGATAACTCAATAAAAGCCAAGCCCATATTATTGGATGGTGGAATTAAAAGGTGGTGCAAGATAAGGTGGTGGAGTCAAAAGAGATGCCCCAACTCAACTTGGGCATTTAACAATTCAGTAAGAAGATCCAAATACAATATCAAGAAGCAACTACAATTTAATAATACACATGAGATAAGATCCAAACAAGAAAAAGGTTTTATATGATGCTCAAATGCAAGGGACATGATGACATGAGCATGATATGATGATGATGCAACAATTATATCTTGGAAGTGACCCATTTTATTAAACTTAGTAGCATTACAGGGTTAGACAACGGGATGCTACAACTCTCCCCACTAAACAGGAATCTCCCGAGATTCTAGGAAGAAGAAGAAGACACAAAAGAAGGATGGTTGTACGGAGTTCATCTTCACGCTCCCAAGTTGCTTCATCAATGAATGGTGTGACCACGCACCTTGCGTAATTTGATGGACTTGTTGCGAGTCCTTCTGCTGGTCTCGAGATTTTGGTGGGGTGCTCTTGATAAGAGAGATCTTCTTGGAGGTCGATTAGCTCGTGATCCACAGTCTTGCGGGGTCTTTGAAGCACTTCTTGAGCTGAGAGATGTGGAAAACATCATGGACTTTGAGTTTTCCTAAGCTCGAGTGCATAAGCAACTTCTCCTCTTCTATCACGATCTTGAAAGGACCGATGTATCTAGGAGCCAACTTTCCTTGATACGGCGGTGTGTTCCTCTCATGGGAGTGACACGAAGGTAGACGAGATCACCAGGGCATATACCATATCTGTGTGCTTCTGTCATAGTTGCTCTTCGACGACTCCGAGCAATCTTCGTGTTCTCGAATGATATGCACCTTCTCCTGCTCGAGTCACTATGTCGCCAAACCAGATTCTTTCTCACACGACCAACCGATGGGAGTTCGCACTTGCGACCATAGAGAGCCTCGAATGGTGCCATCTTGAGACTCTTCCGAAAGCTGTTGTTGTAGGAGAATTCAGCATATGGAAGGCATTCCTCCCACTTCATGCCAAACGAGATGACGAAGCTCTAAGCATGTCCTCGAGAATCGATTGATCCTCTCCACTTGTCCTTGAGACCGAGGGTGGTAGCGATCTTTGAAGTTCAACTTCGCTCCCAAAGCTTTTGGAAACTCTCCCGAACTTTGAGGTGAAGATGCTCCCACGGTGCGAACTGATTTCGGTGGAACCCCATACAAAGAGACAATCCTGTTGATATAGAGCTCACCAATCAAGTCCAAATTGTTTCTTTGACTGGGAAGAAGTGTGCCACTTTGGAAAGCCTGTCGATGACAACAAAAATTGCATTGTTGCCCTTCTGCGACCTAGGAAAGCCCGTGATGAAGTCCATCTCAACTTTCTCCCATTTCCACTCTGGAGGTTGCAATGGCTGTAGAAGACCAAATGGTTTCTGATGAACAGCCTTGACTCTGCGGCAGACATCACATTCCGAGACGTACTTGGCACAATACCTTTTCAACCCAGGCCACCAGTATTGTGTTTTCAAGTCCATATACATCTTTGTGCTGCCAGGATGGATAGAAAGGACCGAATCATGTGCCTCCTTGAGCAATTGATCTCTCAGACCCGGGTAGTTTGGAACAAACATCCGGTGATCAAAGAAGAGCGTGCCCTGATCATCAACATGGAAGGATTCATACTTCGGAGTGCCAAGCTTAGCGATGAGCTTCTTGGTGTGCGGATCACCACGCTGACGAGACCGAATCTGTTCTTCCAAGAGAGGAGTAGCCAGAAGGTTCAGGAGATGCCCTTGTTCCACAATTCCCAGGTTCAGCTGACGGAATTCCTCGCACAAGAGAGGCTGCTGCTCTTCTACCATGAGGTTGTTGACATAAGCTTTACGGCTAAGCATCGCCATGACATTTGCTTTGCACGGAGTGTAGTTGATGGTCACATCGAAGTCATTGATGGCTTCAATCCATCTCCTTGTCAAGATTGAGATCCGTTGAGTGAAGATATACTTCAAACTCTTGTGGTCCGAGAAGATCTCACAACGGTTACCGCAAGTAGTGCCTCCAAAGCTTCAAGGCAAAGACCCTTGCTGCAAGCTCCAGATCATGTGTGGGATAGTTGACCTCATGTGTCTTCAACCGACGAGAGGCATAAGCAACCAATCTCTCTTGCATAAGGACCGCACCCAATCCTTGCAAAGAGGCATCAGAAGATCGGAAAGGCTTAGATGTATCCGGAGGAACCAAGACGGTGTGGAAGTGAGCTTCTCTTTGAGTGTCTCAAAACTTTCTTGGCAAGGTGTCCAGTACTTCTTGCCTTTCTTGAGGAGGTCGGTGAGAGGCTTTGCTATCTTCGAGAAGTTACGCACAAAGCGACAATAGCTAGCCAAGCCTAGAAAACTCCGCACTTCCTTGACATTAGCAGGAGGAAGCCATTCAACTATTGTCTTCACGGTTTCCGGGTTGACTGCAATGCCCTTGGCAGAGATAACATGACCCAGATAGGTTACTTCAGCAAACTGTAACTCACACTTTGAGAACTTGGCATACAAGCGGTTCTCACGAAGCTTGTTCGTGACACACCTCGGGTGCTCTTCATGCTCCTCCTTGGACTTGGAATAGACGAATATCATCCAGATATACCACCACAAACTTGTCAAGATACTCCATGAAAACGGAGTTCATCAGCCTCGAGAAGGTAGCAGTGCGTTGGTGAGACCGAAAGACATGACCGTGTACTCATACGGGCCATAGCGAGTGGTGAAAGCTGTTTTGGGAACATCTTCTTTGCGAATCTTGATTTGGTGATAACCACTTCTCAAGTCCAAATTAGAGAACACCACAGCTCACGCTAGTGATCAAAGATCATTTATCCGAGGAAGAGGATATTTGTTCTTGATGGTTTTAGCATTTAGAGCCGGTAGTCAACACAGAGCCTATCGGTTACGCCACGCTTCTTCACGAAGATTGTTGGACTACCCCAAGAAGAAGTGCTATGCTGAATGAAACCCAACTTCTCTTGTTCATCAAGTTGTCGCTTGAGTTCACCACTCGGAAGGACCCATTTTGTATGGCCTCTTGGAGATAGGAGCCGTTCAGTTCAAGCTCGATCAATTCAACCTCGCGATCCGGAGGCATACCGCAACTCTTCAGAAAACATCCGGAAACTCACAGACCATCGGTACCTTGAATAGCTTCCATAGCCATCATTGAGCAGCCAAGGAATAGAGCTGGACAGCGAGTCGACTTGGAGAAAAGACTATGTGGCCTTGAGGATCTTCAGAGACTTGGCGTTCAAAGACAATCGATCACAGCTGCATTCTTTGTCAACCAATCCATGCCTGTGATGACATCAATGTCGAGTTGCCCGAACAATCAAAGAAGCCAAGAATGTAGACCCACCAATCTCCACTTTGTTGCCATGATGATCATAGATGCTACCATATTTGCTCGGAGAAAGAACCATTAACTTTTGGATAGGAACCATTGCTAAGTCATTCTCATATGCAAACTTGTGAGACACAAAAGAATGCGATGCACCGTAATCAAAGAGAACTCGTGCAGGTGAGTTAGCGATAGCATACCCATGACAACTCCAGTGCGAGCTCGGCTTGAGGCGTTGACGCAGCTGGCACGCACGATGAACCGGGCTTAGTGTTGATGTTGAGCCCGAGGCGGTGGCGCACGAACCGAGGGAGAGCTTGCAGATCTTGGCGGGGGTTGAGGGAGAGCTTTGTTCTTCATTGGACAGTTCCAGTGGGAATGTCCAGGACCTCCACATGTGAAGCAGGCACCAGCTGGACGTGGAGCAGAGAAGCCAGGGACTCCGCCAGGCGCTCCAGGGTAAGGGTTGTTGTAGCCCCTGGGAGCCGCAGTGGTGAAGTTTGATGGCCTTGGCGCGTAAGTTGCAGATCTTGGTGGAGCCGGGAGCGACGATGGGGTGTTAGGAACCCAGACACGCCGCTTAGAAGGAGTTGCCATTGTTGCCGAACTTGATGCATCCCTGCTATGTTTCTTGGACTCCTCGAACATCTGCCTACTAGCCTCCTCTTGTAGTGCCATATGCTGCAGTTCGGGAAGGTTGCCGGTCTTGCATGCGTGAGTGCATACTTGATCGACGCATTGAGCCCTTGCCCGAATCTCTTCGCTTTTTCTTGTCATCGATACCTCATCACCACCATAGCGAGACAAGTTCATGAAGTTCTGATGTAGGTGTTGGCGTTATCATTGCCACGCTTCAAGTTGAGGAAAGCATCCTTCATCCGTTCCATCACAATCTCGAGAGAAACTCCTTGAAAGCTCCAAAGAACCTCTCCCAAGTAGGTCAGCCCGGCAGCTAGCCTTCAAATAGTTTTCCCACCATAGAGCCGCATCTCCCTTGAGCAAGTGAGTAGCACTTACCCATTCCTGCTCGCACATCAGTCTCTAGCAGCCTTGAGATCTCGCAGCCAATCATCGCATCAAGAGGTCGGTCGGACACGTCAAGCCGAGGACTGAACTTGAGGAAGCTCTTGATGTCACCACGCTTGGGAGGTGGAGGAAGTGGAGTGAACTCGTTCCTTCGGACGCTCTCCTCAAAGCGCAGTTGATTCTCTTGCATGGCTGCCAGAGCATTTGCAATGCTTGACAGCGCTGAGCCCAGTTCTGGAGGAATGTCCTCCTCAGTCCGGCGTGGGGGAGCCATCCTGTCATCGATATAAAACTCAAGTCAGTACTATAATGGAGAATGATAATAATCCAAAATAGTACCAAAATGGAATTAACCAAGATTAAAGGATACAATTTACTGAGATGATATGAAAATATCAACAAAGTTCATAGCACCTCAAAGATATTAAGCATATCACACGACTGAAAAGGAGTGTGGTACACAAACATATCAAAGAAAAATTTTCCACAAATTTCGGCATTAAAATACCAATAGATGCGCAAAATTACTTAACGAATCAAGATTAGTGACTCTACCGATCCAATATACAAAAGCGAATGATACAAGTAGTGGTATGGTCGCGACTCCATCCCGCACTCAAATCATTACTCCGCACATGAACAAGTTGAACACATATCCTAACCCCTTCTTCTCACGACGAAACCTACAGGTTGGTACTACAGAAACGAACACCCCAACAAGATAGCGTCGGGTACAAAAGGAAGATAGATTGCGTCGGTTTACAAAAACCTGTCGGTATGGAATGTACCAACAGTTGATAACCAAAGGCAGATAAGATAACAACTTGGATGCAACAGATAGACAAGGGACTACACACACACACACACACAACCTATGGTACTACGGAAACCCCGAACACGTGAATCCTAATTTGAACTTTGAGAAGAGAATTGAAAACGTTACACCTCCTTACCAGAAAAGGGTGGGTGGGAGGGTAAGAAGAAAAATGGAAGCAGTCCTACTCTCGCGTTTTGTTTTTCCCTAATATACATAACTACTCAAAATATTTGCTAGATCGACAACGACTGTTTGGTGAAACCTCGAAGGTCGGGATGGCTCGATACCAATTGTAACTACCTCGGTGAACTACGCTCCTAGATACAAGCCCGGATGAGAGATAGCGGTTGAAATAATCTGGCGGGGCCCCAAAAGCCACTCACCGGTAGTCCTTTCAGACGCCCCAACCGCTAACCTCTCAACGGGACCTGTGCAGGCGTGGTCGGCGGCGAAGGATCAACTACGTACACAAGTGGGTATGTACGCAAGCCACCATACAAAAGTACATCGAGCCACACCATCTAGAAAGAAAGGAAATATACCAACGCCATACGGCAAGATTCAAATGACCTAGATACATCTATAATTTAGGATAACTCCTCATACAAAGACACATCGAGTATCATGCGGGCGGCAAACAAGATCCGAATGCGGATAAGAAGCAAATAGGCATAAGATGCGGAGAAAATAAGCACATCCCAACTGGTCTCACGGATCCCGTGTCTAATCTCTACACCATACGGTCGTTGCCCCATCAGGCTTCTTCCACCCAAGATCCGTCCCGAGAAGGTACTGTTCATCTGAATCAAGAATTTATCGTGTGAGACCCTAAGGGTACTCGGCAAGTCTTAATGCCTCTAAAGGGACACAACCTGGGTGACGAATTGCAGCAAAAGATAAACCCTAGCAATTCTCTGATATACGCTAACCATCCGCCTAACCAATGATAAGCGGATGTCCGTGAATTTAAAACAACAGCTTATAATGGTAATCTCATCCGATCCATCCTCCTCACGCTACCAACAAGGAAGCGGACGAACAACCCCCCGTCCGTTGGCAATTTTATTAACCATTCCATGAGTATTGCACTATTTACTAGTCAAGTTACTTAGTCAAATTAAGGCGGTACTTTAGTTATGCTTGTCTATGATCAAGAAACTGTGCTCCAAGTCGTCCATAACCGCGGACACGGCTTTCAGAAAGTTTTACCCGGCCGGGGTGCACCAATAGCAACACACGCTCGATCAACCTCGGAAAAACCAAATCAAAACCCAACGAGGCTTTCACGACTGAACAATCACGATTGAAATATTTCAGGCCACCCTTAAGTAGAATCCATAGCAGTAAGCAAGCTCGAGGCCTCAAGGTCTTGGTACACGGTGTGAGCTGGGAACCCAAACGGGCTTGTCGACACCATGAATCGTGTCCCGATCCTAAACGATGCAGGTGTGCTATCCGTCGCACAATCGTAAATAGCATAAAAGCATGGCATAAGTACAGGATCGTAAATAAAACCTCAAACTAGTTTGTGGCCCCAAGAAATAAGACGGAATCAAGCTACGGTCGGGGGTCCCATATACCTCCGGATGTGGATAGCGCGATAAATCAAGGAACAGGAATCAAGTACTCGGGGTCTTACGGGACACAAGTGAGGAAAAACCAAATAGCAGATATTGCCCACGGTGCCACTTTCTTTAGTTATCCCAACTACTCAGGTTAAGTTGTTTAAGTACCTCGTTATCCATCGACTCTCACAAACCCTACACATGTTTGTTCTCGACTCGCATGGCTCAAACAACTCCTATAGTAGTGGCTCATGGGACGGAGGAAACAAGCTTGGTGGGGTTTAAAAGTAAAGGCTATGCATACTTGGGATTCAATTTAATGCAATCGCGACTCAATGATGCAAGAATAAGATAGAGGCAATAGTCTTGTATGTATGCAAGCATGTGGTAGTGCTTGCACTGTCCCTGTTGAAGCAAAGGACGGTTCGGTAGTGCTCTGGTTCTCTTGATACAACCCCTCGGTGTCTATCCGAAAAACCAAACAAACAAGGCCAACATAAATATAGAGCACAAGCATATGAATAAGATGCGTCAAGCAAACAATCATGCCATGATGTATGATGCACAATTTACATGGCAAGAAAGGTAGCATGGCATGGTGAGGTGTGAAGAACAAGAAAGTAACATTTAATTGGGTTTTAGAACCACATTTTGTTGTCATAACATTTGTTGTTTGCAATATATTTATATGATGCATGCTGCAATTGAAGTCAAGGATATCATAAACAGAAAGGTCTCGTCGAGCTGATCATTTTAGACTACTCACTTGCTTAATTTGGATTTTCCAAACAAAAGTTATTTAATTATGAAATTCTAGTGGCAATTGAAGTAATTTAAACAAACTTGGAGTTTTACTTGTGCAAAACACTAAACAGATGGCATATTTGAATTCCTCTCATTTTCTGAATCAAATACATATATCATTTGCCTCATTTGGATAAAGCATACAAAAGTTATTAAAATCAATTTGAATTTGCATTTTAAATTATTTAAAACAATTTGAATTGAAAAAATCAGCTCAAACGTTTTATCACCTGGCCTCATTAGCTTTGAGCCGCAGGAGTGGGCAGGGGTCTGTGGCCCACGAGATGAGGGCTGAGAGATGCGAGGACCAAGGGTTTATTAACGTAACCACAGGAGCCTTTTGTAAAACTTCCAGTGGACGCCGACAACGGCCGGAAGGACCGCGGGTTGAGGGCTTGTAAGCGATGGGGCCTCTGCAAAACGCACACGGGCAGGGGGTGGACTGCGGGTTACTCGTTAGCGGGAGCCTTTGCAAGATTACATCGCCATTGGCGGGTGGGGCCTCGAGGTTCGGTTTGAGCAAACGAAGCGGGAGGGTTTACGCAAAAGTTCGGCGCCTGTGGATCTTCCTCTCCTCTCGAACCACGCGTGTGCCTCTGTCACAGGCGCGAGGCGCGAACACAGGGGCGTTCTTGGGCGTGCGGCGGACGCTGAGGCTAGGCTAGGTGCTAGGAAGTGGCTAGGCGGCTAGGTAGGGTGTTGTCGCGGCAGGAGCTTGCAGACTGAAGCACGCTTGGCCTCACGGAGCCGTTCGGGAACGCTCGGAGCAACCAGGATGCGAACGACGGGACCTTGTCCAGGGGTTCAGGGCGTCCGCGAGCGTGACGGAGTGGTCGGTTCGAGCTGGGGTGGTCGCGATCTCCGGTGGCGGCGTAGCTAGGGTTTCTTGGCCCGGCGTCGCGCGACGTTCTGGGCGCCTCCTCCTCGTGGCGCGGTCGGGCGTTCAGAGCTCCCGAGCTTCTCGGCGCTTAGCTGCAAAGACGCCTCGGCTAGAGGATCTGGGGCGGGGGTGACGGCGATGTCGGCGTGGTGGCGAGGGGAAGGAAGGGGAGAGGAGGGCTTCTCGGGTGGATCTGGGGTCTGGCGAGGCAGAGGAAGGTGGGGAGATAGGAGGGGGGGGGCACGGTGGTTGCGTGAGGGGAGGGGACAGCTGCGGGGTGTGGCGTTGGTCACCTCCTCTCACGTGATCGCATGGGCCAGGGTGGCGTGGCCGAGCAGAGCCGGAAGGGAGAAGGGAACGGCAGGTGGGGGTAGGCGATGGGCGGGGTGTTGGCATTCTGGGAGAGGGAGAGGAAAGAGGGAGGAAAGAGAAGGGCCACTCGGGCTAGGGGCTAGGAGGGATGGGCGGGGCATGGGGGTGTCTGGTGGGGTGTGGGGCATGGCGGGTCCCCAGTGGTGGTGTGTAGGTAGAGAGGTGAGAGGGCATAGGGCAGGAAGCATGCTAGATAGGAGAAGGGTAGATTAGGTGTTGTTTGTATTTTAATTAGAGATAGAATTAGATGTAGGAATTATGTTAGGATAAAATGAAATTAGGGTTTAGCTAGGGTTTAGTTAGAGGAAAGGGTAATTTAGGGTTTAGTTTAGGATAGATTTAAAATAGGGTTTAGGTTTTGGTTTTCGAATAGATTTGAATTAGGGTCTTTGCTTAAAAGGGCAAGAAGGTGGAGGCACTAATCTAGATCAAGCCAACTACAAGCATGCACTAACAAAAAAAAAAAAAAAGGAGGGAAAGGAGAGAGATGGCCAAGGTTGGTGATGGGGTTTTGGACCATGCATGTTCTTACAAGATCAAGCAAAATCCAAGCAAGGTTGGTTTGGATGGGCATGCTCCTTAGCACAAGTGGGTACATAGGCCATGGGGTAGCTAGCTAAAGGCAAAAGAGAGGGAGGGTTTAACACTACCTAACAAGAGCAAGCAAAGAAGGAGTGAATCATATAGAATTCCAACAAAAACCAAATCCAGGAAAAAGGGGTACTTGCATGGCCCATGCAAGACAATTAATGCCAAGTGGATATATTGTGAAAACAACATGATTCCATGTGGCTTTACTCCTTGCATGCACAAAAGGTGGCAAAGGCCAAGCAAAAAGAATATGAGTGGATCCAACCAACAACATGGCTAGGGATAACTCAATAAAAGCCAAGCCCATATTATTGGATGGTGGAATTAAAAG
Source organism: Avena longiglumis (assembly GCA_030063025.1). Taxonomy (NCBI): domain Eukaryota; kingdom Viridiplantae; phylum Streptophyta; class Magnoliopsida; order Poales; family Poaceae; genus Avena; species Avena longiglumis. The sequence continues at coordinate 326,391,157 of CP125978.1, read as the reverse complement.
GTGGTGCAAGATAAGGTGGTGGAGTCAAAGAGATGCCCCAACTCAACTTGGGCATTTAACAATTCAGTAAGATCCAAATACAATATCAAGAAGCAACTACAATTTAATAATACACATGAGATAAGATCCAAACAAGAAAAAGGTTTTATATGATGCTCAAATGCAAGGGACATGATGACATGAGCATGATATGATGATGATGCAACAATTATATGTTGGAAGTGGCCCATTTTATTATTAAACTTAGTAGCATTACAGGGGTTAGACAACTGGGATGCTACACTTATGGTATCATCTTTATACAATTGTATCATACAGATCATGTCCTTGGTCCATAACCCCTCTCTTATGTAGTTTGAACACTATAAATAAGAAAGAAATCATCTTCCAATGCCCCTACCAATCTCATCAAAACATCATCCAGCACTCTACTATTTTATATCATGTGTTTATCCTTTGCTTGTTGTATGGTTTGATGCTTGTATGCATTGTATTGAATGTGGTGTTGTTTGTTTGCATGTTTGTTTGATAACGACGATAGTTGTGATTGTGTGACGTCAAGAAGAAGGAAACAACAGATTATTACCTTTATTATTATTATTATTATCAACTTTTTGGTATTCTAAAGAAGTCCAAGAATATCTCGCTGGTCACAGGAAATTAATCTTCTTGTTCATAATGCCTTGTCCTACTTGTGTACTTATGCATGTGTTATCTACTTTTTTACAAAGTGCATTGGTTTACTGTTTAATGTTTTATACCTGGTAGTGGCTTGGCTCCTCCATCTAAAACCATTCGTACTAATGAGTACAACCCCTTTGACGACACCTACTTACACCTAGTGTGGTAGATGGTGTGCAACACCATGCCCCTTTGGAGACCCCGTTTTAACCGAAGCAAAACTATAGGATGGGAAGACCCCCGGAAGAGTTTTACATAGATGTTTTATGGTAAAACCTTGGAGAGGTTTGACCTACCAAGAAAAGTTCTAGAAAATAAAAAGGTCTTGGTTTTATAAAATTCTGAAAGAAAGAGCAGGAAAAATGTTTATGAAAACACACCCGTTTCTTTGCAGCTTTAGCTATAACAACTTAACCCGTGTAACCACATTACTCTAGAATGGGATAGGACTGGATTTGAAGTTTGCTACTCTGGTATGGGAATTCTCACGACTACTTATAAGGGATCATCTCCCTTGAATGTTGGGGTTCCTTTATGAAAAGGCGCAACTATGAGACAGTCAATGAAAGTTCCCCTTCTCGAGAGTAGCCCTGCGATACTATGATCTCCTCCTTGAAAGTTCCCCTTGTCAAGGAGTCAGAAGTAACTCTAGTTGGTTCGTGGATCCAGATGTCCTAGTGTTGAGGGGAACAACTCATAGGGTAGGGCCTATACTAGAGTGGCATCCGGAGATTCTTGATCGGTTAGTCGACCCACGATTAGTACGGATCAGGGGGGTACCCGTTTGTGTGGGTAAAGTGTAGAAACTCCGCAGAGTGTAAATCTATTTGAATAACCGTGTTCGTGGTTATGGACAGTTCGATAAACTACTGTATAGTGGTGCTGGTTTTGATTTCAAAAAGGACTTTGGAAAATCAATGGCTTGGAAATGTTTTGACCAAGGGATGGCCGAAAAAGAATGAAAGTATTTTGGTCATGGGATGACCGAAAGTAAAAAACAAATGGGTGGCGGAATCCTGGTGTTTTCTAAAACTTTTAAATAAGAGTTTCCAAAGGTTTTACAGAAGCTTTCAACAAGGATATAGACATGCTATATCTACAAGAGAAACTACTTTATAAAAGAACCTCTTATGGAGCCCTCCTACTACCATATCTATATTGCATATCTTTTATTATTGCTCTTTTAAGTTGGTTTGCGAGTATATTCAAACTACTCACCGACATTAACCCTAGCTATTTACTTGGCTAGACTTTCAGAAGCACGAGGAACGATGGAGATTGCTGACGTCTATGCGAGCTAGGCCGTATTCCTAGTCAGTTGCATGTAGGTTAAGGCTTGACATGGGCTCTACGAATGAAGACTTCCGCTAGTGATGATTGTAATTGCCATAGTGGCAACAATGTAAGTTTTGTACTGCTTTTCGGATGTCGTAATGATACTCGTCGGTTATGCTCACGGCTCACTAATCATGGGAACTTGAATTGCAGGCATAACGGGGATTCTCGGACCGTAAATCCGGGGGTCTCACACTTTTTTCTCATAATACCTAATCAAAATAACAATTGTTGAAACAAATCTTGAAGGTAAGCTTTGATGTCAACGAGAGACAAAACAACACTTTGTTTGTTTTCGATGAATTGTGTTGTCCTGCATGACATTTCACACCAACCAATTCGGTATCCAATACCCAAGAATCACATTGTTTAACATATAAAGAACACAACCATAACATGTATATCATCTATATACTTAAGCTGGCAATTCCAGTCTATCCTTTTTCTGCCAAATATTTCTATGATTCTCTTTCAGAATTTCCTTCCCTTTTAAAATAATCTATCAACATCAACAGTGGCGCCATACACATGACACATAATCCAAATTGTGTATAGTCAAATCCTAATACCTTTGGACTTGCACTTTGAAGTAGATCACCATCATCAAATGTTTAGCGTTCTTTAAAAACCATTATTTAGTAATCATTTAGTGTAGTAAATGTTTTACATATACCTTGTATTCATCCTTATCATGAAAACTTTCATGATCAAGCTACCATAGCTTATAAAGGCGAATCACAAGTATAATATTTCTTTCAAAAAACCTTTTCGAGGATTAGGATGTATAGCATCTCCAACCTTCGCAAATTATCATCAAATATGAGAACATATATTTTGCCAAATTATACTCTTTCATGTTGTAACCAAAACATTTTTTCATATATCGCAATATCTTCCACACATGATGGTTTCTAAAAGAATTCTTTTAGCTCCTAGATAACCTTGATACTAAAACAATCTTTTGAATATCAAGAATCATGGAGGCAAACATGATACTTTAGATACTAACACTTGAATTGTTACTCTTGATTTAATACTACTTATTAAACTTTATGGAGTAAATGGAGTTTGCTTAAAGTTTTGCAATAGGACTTTTAAACTTTAGATTGACACTCAAAACAATATGATACCAGTTCGTAAAAGTAACTATCAATAATTCTATAGTTTTATTATCTAAATTAGATTAGTTCTTAGAAAAGGTACAAATTACTCTTGGATAAACTACTAGTGCTGCCTGTTAGAGAAATGCTGGGGGCATCTAGGAAAATTTGGATCTGGTCATTTTGAAGTATTTTGCATTTTTGTTTCAACTGAAACCAACCGGGTAAATTTAGATCTAGATGGAAAATAATTAAGATGGGAGGGGGTGCTTGCGCGGGCCCGATTCAGAGGTAAAGGGGTCGACTACCACCGATTTCGGCCCAACAGTGTCGTGCCTCGCGCGGGAAGATGTGACGGTCAAATGCCGGCGTGAAGGCCCACCAGTCAACAAGATCTGGGGGCCGAAGGGGTATCGGGCTATTGTGGCCATTGGATCGGGCAGAGATCGATGGCTGGGGCTTCATCTTCTTCCTCTGGCGGCAAGAGGGCAGAGGGAACCCTAGGGGAGGGATGGGGAGGACCAGGAGGCTTACCAAGGGCCTGCTGGCGACCGGGGTGTGACGACGGAGGCACGACGCGTCACGAGGTGTCCGACAAGGGGCGGGAGAGGGGGTTTCTACGTGGGAGGGCGTCTCACGGGACGACGTCTGCACGTGTCCACGGGAGCTCGCTGGAGTGCGCTCAGGGCTTCCTACATGTCGCCGGCAAGGCGTCGGGGAGGACCTGGAGTGCGGATGGGGCCATGGGATGGACTCTAAGGGGGTTCCCGAAGCTTGAAGTGGGCCAGACTCGCTACAGGATACGTGCTCGGGTTTTCTTTGGTGTGGCCGTCTCCGGTGTCCCTGCAACAGAAGAAGGGGCATGGCATGAGTAATAGAGGAGTTAGGGTACCATGAGGCCAAGGGAGAGAGGAGAGGGCGTCGAGAACCATGGCCATTCTCATGGGAGCTTGCATGTCCGAGAGAGTGTTTTCTCTCTCTCCATGGTGAGTGAAGAGGAGGGAGAGTGAGTGGGTGTTCTGGGGAAGGAAGTGGAGAGAACAAGGGGAAAATGGGGCGAGGGAGCAGGGTTGGTGGCCTTTGGCCTTTAAGAGCCAAGGGGAGAAGGTCTATGGTACACATGGCCTAGGGATGAGAAAGGGGTGTCCTGCTTGTGTATTGGTGAAGGGAGATGGTGGGGGAGGTGTGTGTAGGCCTAGGCACGACCAGAGAGGACATGGGAGGGCTGGTTGTAGATAAATTCAAATTTTGTATTAACATGTGTCCTCTCTATCTCACCTAAGCACAAGGTACAAGGGGGTAGGGAGTGCTATAGTAGCTTTGGTCTAGTCCTGCGACTAGAAGGGAGTGGTGTTGTGCTGGGCAAACATTCTTGGCTAAGCTTGGTGGTGGTTAGATGTGGTTTAGCCCAAGGTTCAATTGATTTGCCTAAATTGACCAAAGAGGAGATTGTGAAGGAAGTTTGAAAATATGTAAAGAGGCAGGTGTGTAAACGGTACTGGTAGATAGATGAGGTCATTTCATCTCTTCAGGATTTATTTGGGATTTTTATAATGATTATAAGCCCATTTAAAACCATTTCTTCATATAGTGAAAAAGTACTTTATAGAAGCTACTTTGAGATTTTTACACTGTACAAGGTGGGTTTTTTATGTGATATGGTTCTAAATACCATATTGCACATTGGAGAATTTTATTGTAATTTATTTGGATAGAAAAGCATTTTTAAGGAATTATTTCTAGTTTCTTCCATTTAAGAAAAAGGGCAAAAAGAAATAATAAAGAATCTCAAAAATATTTATTTTTGAGTTTGAGAGATAGGGTATGAGGTAGAGAACTCAAATGTGCATTGAGTTGGAAAAGTGGTTTGGAGAAAAACAAACTTGCCTTTATAGACAAGGTTTCTAGGATTTTGCCAATTATGGAATTTAAATAGTTTGAGGATCCAAATAATTATGGGAATTATTTGGGGAATTTTCATAACCAAGGTAGATGATGTAAACTTGATGTATCCATCAGGTACAACCTTGGGTTTTGAAGAAATGTTGTGAAAAAGGATGGAAACTAGATTTGGGAGAATCTAGGGTTTTGCTAATTTTATACCTCAAAAATAGGGATGGATTTGGGAGCTCAGAGCTCACCTAGGTACAAGGTATAGATGGATATCTAAATAGAGTTATAGATGATTATGGAAGAAAGATTTGGGCTTGGTTGTATTTGAGGTGGTATACAAGAGATGGCAAACTTTGTTGAAATTAAGGCTACCATAACACAGTTGTCATGATGCCTCCTAAACCATGAGGGTTTAAGAAGCACAAAGATTCAATGGAAACAATTCAAGTATGGATTCTTAGACCACGGTTAGTAGATCATAACTATGCAAAGAGTTGGTCAAGGGGGGTAGCATATAGATGTGAGCTTCTGCCAAAGTAGGCAAGATGATAAGATTTGCAAACATATTATTATCTTGACTACAAAAGCATCATGGATGGGTGGGATCCAGATTGGTTTATCCAAGGGACAAAGTGGGCTCTAGTAGTACTAATGGTGTACTACAAGAGTGTTCAAGTACATTCTCAATAATGTACATAGGTTGGAGAAGGTAGAGCTCCAAAGATTGAATCTAGATAAGAAATCCAGACTTGGCCACTTTGGCAGATTTAGGGTTTTAGACTAGAGTACAAGTGTAGATGATTTTGAGTGGATGATTGTAGGGTTTCGCGGCATAGTAAATCAAAATTTTCTACGGAGCGAACAGAGGGAAAGCCAAGATCTAATCTAGGAGATGCAAACAACGAGAGAGATTGGATTAGATCTTCATACCCTTGAAGATTCGCACAGCGGAACGTTCGTTGGAACGTGGGTGATGTAGTCGTACTCGCTTCTCCTCCTCGCGATCCGATCCGATCTTGCACCACAAGTGGCGGTGCCTCCGTGAGATGCACACGTGCAGCACCTCGACATCTCCTCCTTCCTCGGACCAGCGAGTATGGTGGAGAGATAGATTGGATCTACAACATGACGGCGTGGTGTATATGGTGGAGAATTTCTGCTGCAGGGCTTCGCCTACAAACAGTCGGGAGGGAGAGAGGAAGGTAGCAAGGCTGCTAGGGCTTGGAGGAAGGTGTGTGTAGGGGGGAGGGGGCGCACCACCCCTCTATATATAGAGGGGGGGCGGCCAGCCCTTGCCCCTCCTCCAAGCCTATCTCTAGTTTAAACTCTCCCTTATCTAGAAATCCTATCTCTAGATTTAAACGATTTAAACTCTCCCTTATCTAGAAATCCTATCTCTAGTTTAAACGAGTTTAAACTTATCTAGGATCGGCTGGGCCCTATGGGGCCTTGTGCCCCTGGCCCAATGCGGCCAGGACACTCCCTCATAGGCCCATGCCCCCTCCCGGAAGGTGGGGCCACGTTGGTCCCCTTCCGGAAGGTTCTAGAAGCTCGTACAATACCGATTAACCGGAACAATTCAACTCCAAAACTGCACCGCCTTATATGAATCTTATTCTCCGGACCATTCCGAACCTCTCGTGATATCCGGATCCCATCCGAGACTCCAAACAAAAATTCATAAACCAATTATCCAATCTATCCTAGCGAGATACGTTAAGTGTGTGACCTGGGTTCGAGAATATGCGACATGATCTTCTATCAATAATCAACAGGTGCAGGCACCCATATTGACTCCCACATTCATCGATGATCATATCGGATGAACCACGATGCCAGGATTCAATCAATCCCATATATATATTCCCTTCGTCTCGCGATATTTTACTTGCGAGATTCGATCGTTTGCACCGTCATACCTAGTTCAATCTCGTTCACAGCAAGTACTTTACTCGTTCCGTAATCCGATATCACTTTGTGATTAACTCCTTAACCACATGCTTGCAAGCTGTGTTGATATCGATTACCAAGTGGGCCCGAAGTATATCTCTCCGACTTGGGAGGGACAAATTCCATCTCGATACATACAACCCAACAGATACTTTCCGATCACCTGAGAGACACCTTTATGATCACCCTCTCATAGGATGACGTTTGATGACCTCAAAGCTTTCTTCCGGTACCAGGGAGTTGCATTATCTCATGGTCTAAGGAATACAATATTTGACATAGGAAAAGCTTCGCAAAGATGAACATGATGAAATGATCTAATTGCTTCGCTTAGTTTGGGTCTATCCACCATATCATTATCCCAATGACATGATCTCATTATCAATTGACACTCATGTCTATGGTTAGGAAACCTTAACCATCATTGATCAATGAGCTAGTCCATAGAGGCGTACTAGGGACATGGTGTTGTTTACAAACCACACAAGTATTAATGTTTCCGCTTAATACAATTCTAGCATGGAATATAAACTTTATCATGAACAAGAATTATAATAATAACATCTTTATTATTGCCTCTAGGGCATAATTCCAACAGTCTCCCACTTGCACTAGAGTCAATAATCTAGTTTACATCTGGCAACAATCTCACACCCATGGAACTGAGGTGTTGATCATGTTTTACACGTGGAAGAGGTTTAGTCAATGGATCTGCGACATTCAGATCCGTATGTACTTTGCTAATCTTCAGATCTCCATCTGCTATATAATCTCGGATTATATGAAACTTGCGGTTGATATGCTTGGTCTTTGGATGATATCTTGGTTCCTTAGCGAGTGCTATGGCGCCAGTGTTGTCACACAATATCTCCAGTGGGTCCAATGCACTTGGAACCACGCCAAGCTCGATGAAGTTTCGATCCAAACTCCTTCACTTGACGCTTCTCTGCAGCCATGTATTCCGCTTCATCGTAGATCCCGCGATCACGCTTTGCTTGCGACTTCTCCACTCACTCCTCCATTCAAAATATAAACGTATCCTGCGAGATTTGGAATCATCCTTGTCGATGTCGAAACTAGCATCGACGTAACCTTTACGACAAGTGTTCATCACCCCATAGACTAAGAACATTTCTTTAGTTCTATTTAGGTACTTTAGGATGTTCTTCACGGCTGTCCAAAGGTTCCACTCGGATCACTTTGATATCGCTCGTCAAACTAAGAGCATTGGACACATCCGTTCTAGTACACAAAGATGGCATACATGATGGAACCTATGGCCGAGGCATAAGGCACTTTGCTCATAGCTTCCTATCATTTCGTCAGGCTGGACACCGAGCCTTGCTCAATATCTTACCCGACAACATAGGCCTTGAACCTTTCTTTGCCTTATCCATTCGAACCTTTTGAACTTTGTCTAGGTATGTACTTTGGCTTAAAGCTATCGGCGTCTTTGTCTATATCTATAGATTTTGATGCCCAATATATAAGCAGCTTCACCTAGGTCTTTCATTGAAAACACTTGTTCAAATAACTCTTCACATCGTTAAGCATGTTGATGTCATTTCCGATAATCAATATGTCATCCACATACATGCACGAGAAATGGCACCGAGCTCCCACTCACTTTCTTGTAGATGCAAGCTCAGAGCAATTTGGAACAAATCCAAAGCTCTTGATCACTTGATCAAAACGAAGGTTCCAACTCCGAGATGCTTGCTTCATCCATAAATGGAACGCTGAAGTTTGCATACTTTATCGCATCCTTAGGATCGACAAAACCTTGGGTTGCATCATATACAACTCTTCATCAATGTTGCCATTGAGGAACGTAGTCTTGACATCCATCCGCCATATTTCATAATCATGAAAAGCAGCAATTGCTAATAAAATCGAATGGACTTAAACATCTCTACGGAGAGAAAGTCTCATCGTAGTCAACACCTTGAACTTGTCGAAAACCTTTGCGACAAGCCGGCTGCTATAGACGGTAACATTACCATCGCGTCCGTTTTCTTCTTGAATATCCATTTGCACTCAACGGCCTTTCTCGCTAGGAGGATCCACCAAAGTCCATACTTGGTTTTCGCTCATGGATCCCAATGGATTTCATGGCTTCCACCATTTCTCGAGTCTGGGCTCATCATCGCTTCCTCATAGGTCGAGGGTTCACCGTCTTCTACCAACAAGACAGTCAAGACAGGTTGGTACCACTCGGGAGGGCACGCGACCTTGTCGACCTGCGACGCTCAAGAGTGACATCGTCCAGCTTCATGATCCTTGTCATTAGCTTCCTCTATTGTTGGTGCAGGCGGCACTGGAACAATTTCAGGTGCTGCGCTACTCTCCAATTCAAGAGAAGGTTCAATAACCTCGTCTAGCTCTACTTTCCTCCCACTCACTTCTTTCGAGAGAAACTCCTTCTCAAGAAAGAAACCGTTCTTTGCGACAAACACTTTTCCTTCGGTTCTGTGATAGAAGGTATACCCAATAGTTTCCTTAGGGTATCCTATGAAGACGCATTTCTCCGCTTTGGGTTCGAGCTTGTCCGGCATCAACTTCTTTACGTAAGCTTCGCATCCCCAAACTTTAAGAAACGACAACTTAGGTTTAGCACCAAACCACAGTTCATACGGTGTCGTCTCAACGGATTTAGATGGAGCCCTATTTAAAGTGAATGCAACGGTTTCTAATGCATAACCCCAAAATGATAACAGCAAATCAGTAAGAGACATTATTGATCGGACCATATCTAATAGGGTTCGATTCCGGCGTTCAGACACACCATTGCGCTGTGGTGTTCCGGGTGGCGTGAGTTGTGAAACGATTCCACTTGCTTTAAGATGTGTGAGAAAATCATAACTCAAATATTCACCTCCACAATCGGATCGTAGAAACTTAATCTTTCTGTTACGATGGTTCTCCACTTCATTCTGAAATTCCTTGAACTTTTCAAATGTTTCATATTTATGTTTCATTAAATAGATATACCCATATCTACTTAAGTCATCGATAAAAGTGAGGAAATAGCGATATCCACCTCGCGTCGAAACACTCATCGGTCCGCATACATCGGTATGTATGATTTCCAACAAGTCCGTTGCTCGCTCCATCATACCGGAGAACGGTGTTTTGATCATCTTGCCCATGAGGCATGGTTCGCATGTGTCAAATGATTCAAAATCAAGAGACTCCAAAAGTCCATCAGAATGGAGTTTCTTCATGCGCTTTACTCCAATATGACCTAGACGATTGCCACAAATAAGTAGTATTATCACTATCTACTTTGCATCTCTTAGCCTCAATGTTATGGATGTGTGTTTCATCCCTTCGAGATTTACAAGAAATAAACCATTCACAAGAGGTGCATGACCATAAAAGATGTTACTCATATAAATAGAACAACCATTATTCTCCGATTTAAATGAATAACCGTCTTGCAATAAACACGATCCGAAATGATGTTCATGCTCAACGCAGCACATAATAACATTTATTAAGGTTTAAAACTAATCCGAAGGTAAAACTAAGGAGATGCCGACGGCCATCACATCAACTCTTGATCCGTTGCCAACGCGCATCGTCACCTCATCCCTCATAGCCGTCTATTCCGTAGCTCTGCTTGAGTTACAAATATTAGCAACTGAACCGGTATCAAATACCCAGGCACTACAACGAGGGCTAGTAAGGAAAACATCAATAACATGTATATCAAATATAACTTTGATGGTGCCAGCCTTCTTGTCCGCCAAGTACTTCGGACAGTTGCGCTTCCAGTGACCCTTGTCCTTGCAATAGAAGCACTCAGTGTCCGGCTTGGGACCAGACTTGAGCTTCTTCTCAGCAGCGGCAACGCTTTGCCGCCTTTCTTGAAGGGCTTCCTTGCTCCCTTACCTTTCTTAAAGGTGGGGGGATTGTTGACCATCAACACATGATTATTCTTTTTGATGTTCACCTCCGCTACTTTCATCTTAGCAAAGAGCTTAGTGATCATATCAGTGGAACCAATCTGATTGTGATCAACTACAAAACTTTTGTAGCTAGGAATGTCAATCTTGAGCTCCTCTGGAATCTTGCGATCCGCTTGCTCAAGGCGTTGAGTGTAGCCCGACATCTTAATGGCGTGCTCACTAACGGAACTCCCTTCCTCCATCTTGTAGTTAAAGAATTTCTTAGAGATCTCATATCTCTCAGAACGGGCTTGAGTCTGAAACATGTTTTTCAGCTCCTCGAGAATCTCAAAGGGCCTGGCGAGGCGAACTCCTCAAAACGATTTTGAAGATCCGATTCCATAGCATACAACATGGCGATCTTAATCAAATCATAATCATCCTTGCGCGACTGATAAACAGCTTTTTTCATCAGCCGGCGCATCTATAGCAGGGGCGTCACCTAGCGCTTTCTCAAGGACATAGTCCTTTTGCCCGCCAGCGAGAATGATTCTCAGAATGCGAAACCATTTGGTGAAGTTAGACCCATTGTTTCTAAGCTTTTCTATCTCAGCAAATACGTTGAAGTTGAAGTTGGACTTGGCCATGTGATCTACAGTATTTGCAAGTACAATTTAGACTATGATCATGATAAATAGTTCAACTTAATCAAATTACTAGATAAACTCCCACTAAATTCAACATCCCTCAAGTTGTTTAGTGAACACGATCCAAATTCACCACACCTAATCCGATCATCACGAGAAGAGATGTGGTTTCAATGGTGGACAACAAAGTGTCGATCATATCATTCATATGACTCATGCTTAACCTTTCGGTTCTTGTGTTCCGAGGCCATGTCTGTACATGCTAGGCTCGTCAAGTTTGACCCAAGTATTTCCGCGTGTGCAAAAACTGGCTTGCACCCGTTGTATGTGTAACTACCTCGGTGAATTACGCTCCTAGCTACAAGCCTGGATGAACGGTAGTGGTTGAAATAGTACGGTGGGGCCCCAAAAGCCGCTCACGGGTAGACCTTTCGGCCGTCCCAACCACTTCCAATTCATCGGGACCTGTCTGGCGGCGTGTGTCGGCGAAGGGATCAAATACATACACAAATGAGTATGTATGCAAGCCACCATACAAGAGTACATTAGAGCCATTCCATCTAGAAAGAAAGGAAAATATAGCAACGCCATACGGCAAGATTCAAATGACCTAGATAGATCTAATATTTTAGGATACTTCCTCATACATCACACATCAGAGTATCATGCGGAAGCGGCAAACAAAGTCCGAGTACGGATAAGAAGCAAATCGGCATAAGATGCCATAGAAATAAGCACATCCCGCCCACAGAACGATCGTTGCCCACATCATCAGCCTCTTCCACCCAGTATCCGTCCTGCGAGGGTACCTGTTCATCTGAACCAATAATTTATCGTGTGAGACCCTAAGGGTACTCAGCAAGTCTTAATGCCTCTAAAGGGGACACAACCTGGGGTGACGCAATTGCAGCGAAAGATAAACCCTAGCAGTTCTACAGATAAACGCTAACCATCCGCCTAACCAATGATAGACGGATGTCCGTGAATTAATGACAACAGTTATAACAGTAATTTCATCAGATCCATCCTCCTCCTCGCTTACCAACGAGGAAGCGGACGAACAACCCCCCATCCGTTGGCAATTTTATTAACCATTCCATGAGTGTGGCACTATTTACTAGTCAAATTACTTAGTCAGATTAAAGCGGTACTTTAGTTATGCTTGTCTATGATCGAGAAACTGTGCTCCAAGTCGTCCATAACCGCGGACACGGCTTTCAGAAAGTTTTACCCGGCCGGGGTGCACCAATAGCAACACACGCTCGATCAACCTCGGAAAAACCAAATCAAAACCCAACGAGGCCTTCACGACAAAGCAATCACAAGATTCAGAAATATTTCAGGGGGCCACCCCATTGAGTAGACGCAACGAAGTAAGCAAGCTCCGAGACGGACTCAAGGTTTGGGTAGACGGCTGTGAACGACTGGGAACCCAAAACTGGGCTTGTCGACACCGCGGAATCGTGTCCCGATCCTAAACAGTACAGGTGCTATCTGTCGCACAATTGTAAATACAGTAGTAGCATGGCATAAGTACATGATAGTAAATAAAACCTCAAACTAGTTTGTGGCCCCAAGAAATAAGAATGAATCAAGCTCTGGCTCAGGGGGGTCCCATATACCTCCCGGATGTGGATAGCGCGAAATAATCTCGGAACAGGAATCAAGTACTCGGGGTCTTACGGGACACCAAAGGAGCAGAAAAACCAAATAGCAGATGTTGCTCACCGGTGCCACTTTCATTAGTTCTCCCATTACTACTTAGATTAAGTTGTTTAGGTACCTCATTATCCATCAGACACTCACATACCCTACACATGCTTTTCTACGACTCGCATGGCTCAAACAACTCCTGTAGTAATGGCTCATGGAATGGAGGAACAAGCTCGGTGGGGTTTAAAAGTAAAGGCTATGCAATACTTGGGATTCAGTTTAATGCAATCGCAACTTAATGATGCAAGAATAAGATAGAGGCAATAGGTACTGTATGTATGCAAGCATGTGGAAGTGCTTGCCTGGCAACTCAGTTGAAGCGAGAGACGGATCTGGGTAGTGCTCCTGGTTCTCTTGATATATCCCCTGCTCAGCGTCTATTCGAAAGAAGAACCAACAAGCAAGGCCACATAAATAAAGTGCACAAGCATAGGAATAAAATGCGTCAAGCAAACAATCATGCCATGATGAATGATGCACAAGTTGCATGGCAATAAAGTAGCATGGCATGGGTGAGGTGTGGAAGACAAGAAATAACATTTTAATGGGGTTCTGGATCACATTTGTTGTCATATTAGTTGCTGTACACTATATTTTTATATGATGCATGCTGCAATTGAAGTCATGGATAGCATAAACAGAAAGGTCTCGTTGAGCTGATCATTTTAGACATATCATTTGTTGTAATTTAACTCAACTTGGAATTTTAAATGGGCAAAAGGAAATTTAAATAGCATATTTGAAATCCTCACATTTTTCTGATCCAAAAACATATATTATTTGCTAAATTTGGATTTATAATTTAAAAGTTATTAAAAACTGATTTGAATTTGAATTTAAAACAATTTGAAAAGATTTTATTCGAAATAAAAAAAACAGAAAACTTTTTCCACCCAGTCCAGACCTAGCCACGGTCTCTGCCGAGTGGGCCTGGTACTGACTAGCATGGCCTAGTGGGTTTGGGACAGCGGGTTGAGGGGGATGTTAGCTGGGGGTTTTGTATAAAACGTCAAAGAGGCTGACGGGTGGGTCTGGTGGGACTGCGGGTTGAGCTGCCAGAAGTTGGAGGGCCTAAATAGAAAAGCGTCCAGGGCTGGTTGGTTAGTCTGACGAAACTGAACTTTTAAACACTCGATAAACTGCGCGCTGGCCCGAACTTTGAAAGAAGATGGCGAGGAAACGGTGGAGATTTTAAACATGACACAAAAAGCAAAGTTGAAGAGGGGATACCAGGCTACAAGTTTTGTGTTTGGAGTATCGCCAACGGAGGTCTGCAGCGGACGGGGCGAAGGGATGAACAGAGGCAAAACTCGCTCGGTGGAAAACTGAATTGTGTTCGCAAAAACGCTTAGCTGGTTCCATCTTCGGGCGACGATGGCGATCGAACTAGGGCAGATCTCACGATGCCGCAAAAAGAAAACTTGCAGAGGGACGAAAGGGCTACGACTTTCATGTTGGGGATTTTTGCGGAGGAGGGCTGTAACAGACGGGGCGAGGTGAAGAATAGGGGTGCGCTCAGGTGGTTCCCTGCTACTGCTGCCGTTCGCGCGCGCGGCGAGCGCGGCGTGCGCCAGAGCGGCGAGGCTAGCGAGGCAGAGGCGGCGTGAGCTAGAGGGAGGAGGGTCGGGGCGGCAGCTCACCGAGGGGGGTGCTGGCGTAGACGCGGGTGCCTGAGATCGAGGGAGACGGCTGGGAGAGGATCGAGATGGCGACTCAGCAGACGAGCTTGGTCATTTTCCTGTCGCTCCCAGAAGAAGACTCAGCCTTGACGACGATCTGAGACTACTCCAGCCTCCTCCTTCGTGCGGGCTGCTCCGTGAGGTAGCGGCGGTTCCGTTCCTGTGTTCTTTCGGAAATCCTCACGGTCCTGCGTTGGACACTGAAGCTGACGATCTCCCTGTCTCCTGTGGGATTTCGTTCAGAGGGGAAAACAGAGATGGAGGGAGTGGCGGCTCGAGAGGGAAGAGGAAGTAGCTAGGGTTTGGAGGGCCTCCGCGGCAGGGATAAGAAGGGAGGAGGATGATGGCGACGGGCGACGGCTACACTCCTGCTTTCCGTCTGCGTGCCTGCAGAGAGGAGGGCGACGGAGAAGAGGTACAGGGCGACGACGCCGTGAGTGAAGGGGTACCGGGCCAGGGAGGCGAGTTGGGCCGGGGGAGGCGAGTTGGGCCAGGGGAGGGGAGTGTTCCTGGGCTGCTGCTGTTACTCTCTCTCTCTTTTTCCTCTTCTTTTTATTTCATTTGTTTTGAATGTCTCAAATTCAACCAACCCTTTTATTTCAAATATTGTTGAACCTAGCAGAAGATTCTGAACAGAGAAAAGGAAAGGCCAAAGGATAGAAAAGAGAGACAAAGAAAGGGGGTGATTGAGGCATGCATACATAATTTATGAATGTGCCAAAAAGGGGCATTTTACCATAACATGAAGATCTGGGGTTTTGCAGAAAATAGATGGAAACATTTGCAAAAGTAGGGAACCCTCTCATGGAACCAAGGCTTGAGGAAACCAAACAGAGGAAAGAGATGAGGTGGTTCTTGCATGGCCCATGCAAACAATAGATGCCATGTATTCATATTGTGAAAAACAACATAAAATCATGTGGCATTATTGCATGCATTTCCAAAAGGTGGAAGAGGCCAAGCAAAAGATTATGAGTGGAATCCACCCAACCCACATGAGCTAGAGGTAAACTCAATTAAAAGGCCAAGCTCATATTAATTGGATGGTGGAATTTATAAGGTGGTGAAGAAAAGGTGGTGGAGTCAATAAGAGATATGCCCCCAAATCAACTTGGGCATTTAACAATATATCAAGAACCAAATACAATATCAAGAGGCAAATACAAATATTAATGCATATGAGATAAGAACCAAAACAAAAGGGTTTTGTATAATGCTCAAATGCAAGGTGGCATGATGACATGAACATGACATGATGATGATGCAACAATTATATGTAGAAAGTGGCCCTTTTATTTACTAAACCAAGTAGCATTACAAGTGTTAGACAACTGGGATGCTACAACTCTCCCCCACTAAACAGGAATCTCGCCCCGAGATTCTAGGAAGAAGAAGAAGACACAAAGAGAGAAGGATGGTTGGCACGGAGTTCATCTTCACGCTCCCAAGTGGCTTCATCAACAGAATGGTGTGACCACTGCACCTTGCAGAACTTGATGGACTTGTTGCGAGTCCTTCTTTCCGCGGTCTCAAGGATTTTGGTGGGGTGTTCTTGATAAGACATGTCTTCTTGGAGATCGATTAGCTCATGATCCACGGTCCTGCCGGGATCTTTGAAGCACCTCTTGAGCTGAGAGATGTGGAAAACATCATGGACTTTGAGTTTTTCCGGGAGCTCCAGTGCATAAGCAACTTCTCCTCTTCTACCACGAATCTTGAAAGGACCGATGTATCTAGGAGCCAACTTTCCTTTGATACCAAAGCGGTGTGTTCCTCTCATGGGAGTGACACGAAGGTACACGAGATCACCAGGGGCATACACCATGTCCGTGTGCTTCCTGTCATAGTTGCTCTTCTGACGACTTTGAGCAATCTTCAGGTTCTCTAGAATGATATGCACCTTCTCCTCTGCCTGAGTTACAATGTCAGGGCCAAACCAGATTCTTTCTCCTGCACCTGACCAGCCAATCGGAGTTCTGCACTTTCGACCGTAGAGAGCCTCAAATGGTGCCATCTTCAGACTCTTTTGGAAGCTGTTGTTGTAGGAGAATTCCGAATAAGGAAGACATTCCTCCCACTTCATGCCAAAGGAGATGACGCAAGCACGAAGCATATCCTCCAGAATCTGATTGATCCTTTCAACCTGTCCTTATCGAGGGTGGTAAGCAGTCTTTGAAGTTCAACTTTGTTCCCAAAGCATTTTGGAAACTTTCCCGAACTTTGAAGTGAAGATGCTTCCACGGTCGAACTGATCTCAAGCAACCCCATACTGAGAGACAATTACATTGATATAGAGCTCACAATCAATTCCGTAAATTGTTTCTTTGACTGGGAAGAAATGAGCCACTTTAGAAAGCCTGTCGATGACAACAAAAATTGCATTGTTGCCCTTCTGCGACCTTGGAAAGCCAGTGATGAAGTCCATCTCTACTTTCTCCCATTTCCATTCCGGAGGTTTCAATGGCTGTAGAAGACCGAATGGTTTCTGATGGACAGCTTTTACTCTGCCGCAGACATCACATTCTGAGACATACTTGGCACAATACCGTTTCAAACCAGGCCACCAATATTGTGTTTTCAAGTCCATGTACATCTTTGTGCTGCCAGGATGGATAGAAAGAACTGAATCATGCGCCTCCTTGAGAACTTGCTCTCTCAAACCCGGGTAGTTTGGAACAAACATCCGGTGTTCAAAGAAAAGCGTGCCTTGATCATCCACATGGAAGGACTCATACTTCGGAAGCTCAAGTTTAGAGATGAGCTTTTTGGTGTGCGGATCACCCAGCTGACGAGAGCGAATCTTTTCTTCCAAGAGAGGAGTAGCCAGAAGGTTCAGGAGATGCCCTTGTTCCACAATTTCCAGGTTGAGCTGACGGAATTCCTCGCACAAGAGAGGCTGTTGCTCTTCCATCATGAGGTTGTTGACATAAGCTTTACGGCTAAGCGCATCTGCCATAACATTGGCTTTGCCTGGAGTGTAGTTGATGGTCACATCAAAGTCATTGATTGCTTCAATCCATCTCCTGCCGAAGGTTGAGATCAGGTGAGTGAAGATATACTTCAAACTCTTGTGGTCGGAAAAGATCTCACAACGTTACCAAGCAAGTAGTGCCTCCATAGCTTCAAAGCAAAGAGCAGCTCTGCGAGCTCGAGGTCATGTGTGGGATAGTTGATCTCATGCGTCTTCAACTGTCGAGAGGCATAAGCAACCACTTGCTTCTCTTGCATAAGGACCGCACCCAATCCTTGCAAAGAGGCGTCGCAGAATATCTGGAAAGTCTTAGATGTATCCGGAGGAACCAAGACTGGTGTGGAAGTGAGCTTCTCTTTGAGTGTCTCAAAACTTGCTTGACACGCAGGAGTCCACAGGTATTTCTTGCCTTTCTTGAGGAGATCGGTTAGAGGCTTCGCTATCTTCGAGAAGTTCTGAACGAAGCGACGGCAATAACTAGCTAAACCAAGAAAACTCCGCACTTCTTTGACATTAGCAGGAGGAAGCCATTCAACTATTGTATTCACAGTCTCCGGGTTGACTGCAATGCCATTGGCAGAGATGACATGACCAAGATAGGTTACTTCAGGCAGCCAAAACTCACACTTTGAGAACTTTGCATACAAGCGGTTCTCACGAAGCTTGTTTAAAACACAGCGCAGGTGTTCTTCATGCTCTTCCTTGGACTTAGAATAGACCAGAATGTCATCCAGATATACCACAACGAACTTATCAAGGTACTCCATGAAAACGGAGTTCATCAGCCTCGAGAAGGTAGCAGGTGCGTTGGTGAGACCGAAAGACATGACCGTGTACTCATACAGGCTATAGCGGGTGGTGAAAGCTGTTTTGGGCACATCTTCCTTGCGAATCTTGATTTGGTGATAACCACTTCTCAAGTCCAGCTTAGAGAACACCATAGCTCCAGCTAGCTGATCGAATAGATCATTAATCCGCGGGAGGGGATATTTGTTCTTGATGGTTTTAGCATTGAGAGCCCGGTAGTCAACACATAGTCTATCGGTTCTGTCACGCTTCTTCACAAAGATTGTTGGGCTACCCCAAGACGAAGTACTGTGTTGAATGAAACCCAACTTCTCTTGTTCATCAAGTTGTCGTTTGAGTTCAGCCAACTCAGAAGGACCCATTTTATAAGGCCGCATGGAGATAGGAGCCGTTCCAGGTTCAAGCTCAATCACAAACTCAACCTCACGATCCGGAGGCATACAGCAACTCTTCAGAAAGACATCCGGGAACTCACGGACCACGGTACACTCTGAATAGCTTCCATAGCATCATCATTGAGCCGCCAAAGAGAAGAGCTGGACAGCAGGAGTCGGACTTGGAGAAAAACTATATGGCCTTGAGGAATCTTCGAGAACCGGCGTTCAAAGACAATCAATCACAGCTGCATTTGCTGTCAACCAATCCATGCCCAAGATGACATCAATGTCAGAATTGCCCAGAACAATTAAAGAAGCCGAGAATGAAGAGCCACCAATCTCAACTTGATTGCCATGACTGATATGCTCAGCCCTCATGTTTGCTCCCGGAGAAAGAACCATTAACCGCTTAAGGAGAGGAACCATGACTAACTCATTCTCATTTGCAAACTTGTGAGACACAAAAGAATGCGATGCACCAGAATCAAACAGAACTCGTGCAGGGACTGAGTTAACGGAAAGCATACCCATCACAACTCCAGGTGCATGCTCAGCTTGAGCGGCGTTGACGCAGTTGGCACGAGCAACCGTAGACCCGGGCTTGGTGTTGATGTTGAGAGCCGAGGTGGTGGTGCACGAACCATAGGAGAGCTTGCTGCAGATCTTGGCGGGGTGGAGGGAGCTTTGTTCTTCATCGGACAGTTCAGTGGGGATGTCCAGGATCTCCACGTGAAGCAAGCACCGTGGACGTGGAGCGGTGTAGGAGGACTCCACCAGCGCTCCGGGTAGTGGTTGTTGTAGCCCGGAGCCGCATGGTGAAGTTTGGTGGCCTTGACGCGTAACTGCAGGTCTTGGTGGAGCCGAGGCGGCGGTGGGTGTTAGGAACCCGACACGCCGCTTAGAAGGAGCTGCCATAGCTGCAGCTTGATGCATCCCTGTTGTGTTTCTTGGACTCCTCAAACACTTGTCTGCTTGCCTCCTCTTGCAGGGTTGTGTGCTGTAGTTCCAGGAAAGATGCCGGCCTTGCATGTGTGATTGCATACTTGATCGACGCATTGAGCCCTTGCCTGAACCTCTTCTGCTTCTTCTTGTCATCGGATACCTCATCGCCACCATAACGAGAGATTCATGAAGTTCCCGATATAGGTGTTGGCGTTATCATTTCCTTGCTTCAGGTTGAAAAGCCTCCTTCATCCTTTCCATTACAATCTCGTGAAACTGCTCCTTGAACGCTCCAAAGGAACCTCTCCCAAGTTGGCTGGAAACCAGTGCAGCTTGCCTTCAAGTAGTTCTCCCACCAGAGAGCTGCATCTCCCTTCAGAAGGTGAGTAGCACACTTGACCCACTCCTGCTCCGGAACATCAGCAGTCTCGAGCAACCTTGACATCTCACGCAGCCAATCATCCGCGTCCAGTGGTCGATCAGAAACATCAAACTGACGAGGGTTGAATTTCAGGAAGCTCTTGATGTCTCCTCGCTTGGGAGGTGGAGGAAGTGGAGCAAACTCGTTCCTCCTGACACTCTCCTCAAAGCGCTGCTGGTTCTGCTGCATTGCTGCCAGAGCATTAGCGATGTTTGACAGCGCGGAACCCAGCTCTGGTGGTATGTCCTCATCAGTACGGCGTGGTGGAGCCATCCTGTCATTGATATAAAACTCAAGTCAGTACTATAATGGAAGATGATAATAATCCAAAATAGTACCAAGATGGAATTAACCAAGATTAAAGGATACAAAATACTGAGATGATATTAAAATATCAACCAAGTTCAAAGCACCTAGAAGATATTAAGCATATCGCACACGACTGAAAAGGAGTGTGGTACACAAATATATCAAAGAAAATTTTTCCACAAATTTCGGCATTAAAATACCAATAGATGCGCAAAATTACTTAACGAATCAAGATTAGTGACTCTACCGATTCAATATACAAAAGCGAATGATAGGAGTAGTGGTATGGTCGCGACTCCATCCCGCACTCAAATCATTACTCCGCACATGAACAAGTGGAACACATATACCAACCCCTTCTTCTCACGTTGAACCTAAAGATTGGTAACTACGGAAACGAACACCCCAAACAAGATAGCGTCGGATACAAAGAGTAAGATAGATTGCGTCGGTTTACAAAAGCCTGTCGGTATGGAATGTACCAACAGTTGATAACCAAAGGCTGATTAGATAACAACTTGGATGCAACAGATAGACAAGGAATTACACACACACACACACACACACACACAACCTATGGTACTACGGAAACCCAGAACACGTGAATCCTATTTTGAATTTTAAGAAGAGGATTGAAAACGTTGCACTTCCTTACCAGAAAGGGTGGGTGGGTGGGTAAGAAGAAAAGTGGAAGCAGTCCTACTCTCGCGTTTTGTTTTTCCCTAGTATACATAACTACCAAAATATTTGCTAGACTGACAACGACCGTTTGGCTGAGACCCTGAAGGTCGGGATGGCTCTGATACCAATTGTAACTACCTCGGTGAATTACGCTCCTAGCTACAAGCCTGGATGAACGGTAGTGGTTGAAATAGTACGGTGGGGCCCCAAAAGCCGCTCACGGGTAGACCTTTCGGCCGTCCCAACCACTTCTAATTCATCGGGACCTGTCTGGTAGGCGTGTCGGCGAAGGATCAAATACATACACAAATGAGTATGTATGCAAGCCACCATACAAGAGTACATCAGAGCCATACCATCTAGAAAGAAAGGAAAATATAGCAACGCCATATGGCAAGATTCAAATGACCTAGATAGATCTAATATTTTAGGATACTTCCTCATACAGCACACATCAGAGTATCATGCGGAAGCGGCAAACAAAGTCCGAGTATGGATAAGAAGCAAATCGGCATAATATGCCATAGAAATAAGCACATCCGCCCACGATCTCACGGATCCCGTTCGGAATCTCTACACCGAACGATCGTTGCCCACATCATCAGCCTCTTCCACCCAAAGATCCGTCTGCGAGGGTACTACATTCATCGAACCAATAATTTATCGTGTGAGACCCTAAGGGTACTCAGCAAGTCTTAATGCCTCTAAAGGGGACACAACCGGGGTGACGAATTGCAGCGAAGATAAACCCTAGCAGTTCTCTGGATAAACTCTAACCATCCGCCTAACCAATGATAGGCGGATGTCCGTGAATTAATGACAACGATTATATGTAATTTCATCGATCCATCCACCTCCTCGCTTACCAACGAGGAAGCGGACGAACAACCCCCATCCGTTGGCAATTTTATTAACCATTCCATGAGTGTGGCACTATTTACTAGTCAAATTACTTAGTCGATTAAGCGGTACTTTAGTTATGCTTGTCTATGATCGAGAACCGTGCTCCAAGTCATCCATAACCGCGGACACGGCTTTAGAAAGTTTTACCGGCGGGGTGCACCAATAGCAACACACTCGATCAACCTCGGAAAAACCAAATCAAAACCCAACGAGGCCTTCACGACAAAGCAATCACAAGATTCAGACGTATTTCAGGGGCCACCCCATTGAGTAGACCCTAGCAAGTAAGCAAGCTCGAGACGGACTCAAGGTTTGGGTAGACGGTGGAACGATCGGGAACCCAAAAGCTGGGCTTGTCGACACCGCGGAATCGTGTCCCGATCCTAAACAGACAGTGCTATCTCGCACAATTGTAAATACAGTAGTAGCATGGCATAAGTACAGGATAGTAAATAAAACCTCAAACTAGTTTGTGGCCCCAAGAAATAAGAATGAATCAAGCTCTGGCTCAGGGGGGTCCCATATACCTCCCGGATGTGGATAGCGCGAAATAATCTCGGAACAGGAATCAAGTACTCGGGGTCTTACGGGACACCAGTGAGCAGGAAAAACCAAATAGCAGATGTTGCTCACCGGTGCCACTTTCATTAGTTCTCCCATTACTACTTAGATTAAGTTGTTTAGGTACCTCATTATCCATCAGACACTCACATACCCTACACATGCTTTTCTACGACTCGCATGGCTCAAACAACTCCTGTAGTAATGGCTCATGGAATGGAGGAACAAGCTCGGTGGGGTTTAAAAGTAAAGGCTATGCAATACTTGGGATTCAGTTTAACGCAATCGCGACTCAATGATGCAAGAATAAGATAGAGGCAATAGGTACTGTATGTATGCAAGCATGTGGAAGTGCTTGCCTGGCAACTCAGTTGAAGCGAGAGACGGATCTGGGTAGTGCTCCTGGTTCTCTTGATATATCCCCTGCTCAGCGTCTATTCGAAAGAAGAACCAACAAGCAAGGCCACATAAATAAAGTGCACAAGCATAGGAATAAAATGCGTCAAGCAAACAATCATGCCATGATGAATGATGCACAAGTTGCATGGCAATAAAGTAGCATGGCATGGGTGAGGTGTGGAAGACAAGAAATAACATTTTAATGGGGTTCTGGATCACATTTGTTGTCATATTAGTTGCTGTACACTATATTTTTATATGATGCATGCTGCACTTGAAGTCATGGATAGCATAAACATAAATATCTCGTCGAGCTGATCATTTTAGACATATCATTTGTTAAATTTGGAATTATAAATCAAAAGTTATTAATTATTTAAGTTCCAGTGGCATTTGTTGTAATTTAACTCAACTTGGAATTTTAAATGGGCAAAAGGAAATTTAAATAACATATTTGAAATCCTCACATTTTTCTGATCCAAAAACATTTATTATTTTCTAAATTTGGATTTATAATTTAAAAGTTATTAAAAACTGATTTGAATTTGAATTTAAAACAATTTGAAAAGATTTTATTCGAAATAAAAAAAACAGAAAACTTTTTCCACCCAGTCCAGACCTAGCCACGGTCTCTGCCGAGTGGGCCTGGTACTGACTGGCATGGCCTAGTGGGTTTGGGACCGCGGGTTGAGGGGTTTGGTTAAAATAAAAAAAGAAAAAGAGAGTGTGGCGGGTGGTGGGGTGGGGGGGGGTTGAGCTGCCGAGTTGGAGGCCTAAATAGAAAAGCGCCTGTGGCAGGTTGGTTAGTCTGGCCGAACTTTTAAACACTCGATAAACTGCGCGCTGGCCCGAACTTTGAAAGAAGATGGCGAGGAAACGGTGGAGATTTTAAACATGACACAAAAAGCAAAGTTGAAGAGGGGATACCAGGCTACAAGTTTTGTGTTTGGAGTATCGCCAATGGAGGTCTGCAGTAGACGGGGCGAAGGGATGAACAGAGGCAAAACTCGCTCGGTGGAAAACTGAATTGTGTTCGCAAAAACGCTTAGCTGGTTCCATCTTCGGGCGACGATGGCGATCGAACTAGGGCAGATCTCACGATGCCGCAAAAAGAAAACTTGCAGAGGGACGAAAGTGCTACGACTTTCATGTTGGGGATTTTTGCGGAGGAGGGCTGTAATAGACGGGGCGAGGTGAAGAACATGGGTGCGCTCAGGTGGTTCCTACTCTGCTGTTAGCAAGGCGCGCGGCGGCAGCGCGCCAGAGCGGCGAGGCTAGCGAGGCAGAGGCGGCGTGAGCTAGAGGGAGGAGGGTCGGGCGGCAGTCTTTGGCGTGACGCTGGTGCTCGAGATCGAGGGCAGGCTGGGAGAGGATCGAGATGGCGACTCAGCAGACGAGCTTGGTCATTTTCCTGTCGCTCCCAGAAGAAGACTCAGCCTTGACGACGATCTGAGACTACTCCAGCCTCCTCCTTCGTGCGGGCTGCTCCGTGAGGTAGCGGCGGTTCCGTTCCCAGGTTCTTCTCGGAAATCCCCTCGCGGTCCTGCCGGCGTTGGCCACCTGAAGCCGCGACGATCTCCCTGTCTCTCTCCCAGGGGATTTCGTTCAGAGGGGAAAACAGAGATGGAGGGAGTGGCGGCTCGAGAGGGGGAAGAGGAAGTAGCTAGGGTTTCAGAGGGCCTCCGCGGCTTGGGGATAAGAAGGGGAGGGGGATGACGCGGCTGACGGGCGACGGCTACCTGCTCCCTGCTGCTTTCCGTCTGCGTGCCTGCAGAGAGGAGGGCGACGGAGAAGAGGTACAGGGCGACGACGCCGTGAGTGAAGGGGTACCAGGCCAGGGAGGCGAGTTGGGCCGGGGGAGGCGAGTTGGGCCGGGGGAGGCGAGTTGGGCCAGGGGAGGGGAGTGTTCCTGGGCTGCTGCTGTTACTCTCTCTCTCTTTTTCCTCTTCTTTTTATTTCATTTGTTTTGAATGTCTCAAATTCAACCAACCCTTTTATTTCAAATATTGTTGAACCTAGCAGAAGATTCTGAACAGAGAAAAGGAAAGGCCAAAGGATAGAAAAGAGAGACAAAGAAAGGGGGTGATTGAGGCATGCATACATAATTTATGAATGTGCCAAAAAGGGGCATTTTACCATAACATGAAGATCTGGGGTTTTGCAGAAAATAGATGGAAACATTTGCAAAAGTAGGGAACCCTCTCATGGAACCAAGGCTTGAGGAAACCAAACAGAGGAAAGAGATGAGGTGGTTCTTGCATGGCCCATGCAAACAATAGATGCCATGTATTCATATTGTGAAAAACAACATAAAATCATGTGGCATTATTGCATGCATTTCCAAAAGGTGGAAGAGGCCAAGCAAAAGATTATGAGTGGAATCCACCCAACCCACATGAGCTAGAGGTAAACTCAATTAAAAGGCCAAGCTCATATTAATTGGATGGTGGAATTTATAAGGTGGTGAAGAAAAGGTGGTGGAGTCAATAAGAGATATGCCCCCAAATCAACTTGGGCATTTAACAATATATCAAGAACCAAATACAATATCAAGAGGCAAATACAAATATTAATGCATATGAGATAAGAACCAAAACAAAAGGGTTTTGTATAATGCTCAAATGCAAGGTGGCATGATGACATGAACATGACATGATGATGATGCAACAATTATATGTAAAAAGTGGCCCTTTTATTTACTAAACCAAGTAGCATTACAGGTGTTAGACAACTGGGATGCTACAGTATGTGAGCGTAGAGTCTATAGCACCCGATCATCACGTGATGCTTGGACACGACGAACTTTCGCAACGGTGCATACTTGGGGAGAACACAGTTTTTATCTTGATCTTTAAGTGAGGAATCATCTTATAATGCTACCGTCGCGATCTAAGCATGATAAGATACATAAAAGGATAAACATCACATGCATATAACTTTATGTGACATGGTATAGCCAATCTTCGTGCAATGATCTCCATCTTGTGCGTTCCGGCATGATCTCCATCACTCCACCATGATTGCCTCCACCACGAATAGCAACTACAACTATTGCTAACTACTTAGCAATAAAGTAAAGCTATTACATGGCGTATAAGAAGTTGACTCGCAGGTCATACACAATTATAAAGACAACCATATGGCTCCTGCCGGTTGTGTACTCATCGACATGCAAGTCGTGAAACATTACAAAACATGATCATCGCACACAATATACACACCACATCTTGGGCCATACCATATCACAGAAAACACTCCCTGCAAAAACAAGTTAGACGCCTCTAGAAGGGAGTGGTGTTGTGCTGGGCAAACATTCTTGGCTAAGCTTGGTGGTGGTTAGATGTGGTTTAGCCCAAGGTTCAATTGATTTGCCTAAATTGACCAAAGAGGAGATTGTGAAGGAAGTTTGAAAATCTGTAAAGAGGCAGGTGTGTAAATGGTACTGGTAGATAGAGGAGGTCATTTCATCTCTTCAGGATTTATTTGGGATTTTTATAATGATTATAAGCCCATTTAAAACCATTTCTTCATATAGTGCAAAAGTACTTTATAGAAGCTACTTTGAGATTTTTACATTGTACAAGGTGGGGTTTTTATGTGATATGGTTCTAAATACCATATTGCACATTGGAGAATTTTATTGTAATTTATTTGGATAGAAAAGCATTTTTAAGGAATTATTTCTAGTTTCTGCCATTTAAGAAAAAGGGCAAAAAGAAATAATAAAGAATCGCAAAAATATTTATTTTTGAGTTTGAGAGATAGGGTATGAGGTAGAGAACTCAAATGTGCATTGAGTTGGAAAAGTGGTTTGGAGAAAAACAAACTTGCCTTTATAGACAAGGTTTCTAGGATTTTGCCAATTATGGAATTTAAATAGTTTGAGGATCCAAATAATTATGGGAATTATTTGGGGAATTTTCATAACCAAGGTAGATGATGTAAACTTGATGTACCCATCAGGTACAACCTTGGGTTTTGAAGAAATGTTGTGAAAAAGGATGGAAACTAGATTTGGGAGAATCTAGGGTTTTGCTAATTTTATACCTCAAAAATAGGGATGGATTTGGGAGCTCAGAGCTCACCTAGGTACAAGGTATAGATGGATATCTAAATAGAGTTATAGATGATTATGGAAGCAAGAGTTGGGCTTGGTTGTATTGAGGTGTTATACAAGAGATGGCAAACTTTGTTGAAATTAAGGCTGCCATAACACAGTTGTCATGATGCCTCCTAAACCATGAGGGTTTAAGAAGCACAAAGATTCAATGGAAACAATTCAAGTATGGATTCTTAGACCACGGTTAGTAGATCATACCTATGCAAAGAGTTGGTCAAGGGGGGGTAGCATATAGATGTGAGCTTCTGCCAAAGTAGGCAAGATGATAAGATTTGCAAACATATTATTATCTTGACTACAAAAGCATCATGGATGGGTGGGATCCAGATTGGTTTATCCAAGGGACAAAGTGGGCTCTAGTAGTACTAATGGTGTACTACAAGAGTGTTCAAGTACATTCTCAATAATGTACATAGTTTGGAGAAGGTAGAGCTCCAAAGATTGAATCTAGATAAGAAATCCAGACTTGGCCAGTTTGGCAGATTTAGGGATTTAGACTAGAGTACAAGTGTAGATGATTTTGAGTGGATGATTGTAGGGTTTCGCGGCATAGTAAATCAAAATTTTCTACGGAGCGAACAAAGGGAAAGCCAAGATCAAATCTAGGAGATGCAAACAACGAGAGAGATTGGATTAGATCTTCATACCCTTGAAGATTCAACGTCGTTTGAACGTGGGTGATGTAGTGAACGCGCTTCTCGCTCCTCGCGATCCGATCTAGCACCACAAGTGGCGGTGCCTCCGTGAGATGCTACGTGCAGCACCTCGGCGTCTCCTCCTTCCTCGGACCAGCGAGTATGGTGGAGATAGATTGGATCTACAACACGACGGCGTGGTGTATATGGTGGAGAATTTCTGCTGCAGGGCTTCGCCTACAAACAGTCGGGAGGGAGAGAGGAAGGTAGCAAGGCTGCTAGGGCTTGGAGGAAGGTGTGTGTAGGGGAGGGGGCGCACCACCCCTCTATATATAGAGGGGGGCGGCCAGCCCTTGCCCCTCCTCCAAGCCTATCTCTAGTTTAAACAATTTAAACTCTCCCTTATCTAGAAATCCTATCTCTAGATTTAAACGATTTAAACTCTCCCTTATCTAGAAATCCTATCTCTAGTTTAAACGAGTTTAAACTTATCTAGGATCGGCTGGGCCCTATGGGGTTTTGTGCCCTGCCCAATGCGCCAGGACACTCTCATCATAGGCCCATGCCCCTCCCGAAGGTGGGGCCACGTTGGTCCCCTTCTCGAAGGTTCTAGAAGCTTCAAGACAATAACGATATAACTGAACAATTCGAACTCCAAAAACTGCGCCTTTATATGAATCTTATTCTCCGGACCATTCAACCTCGTCGTGATATCCCGGATCCCATCCGAGACTCCGAACAAAATTCATAAACCAATTATCCAATCTATCCTAGCGAGATACGTTATGTGTGACCCTACGGGTTCAAGAATATGCGCACATGATCTTCTATCAATAATCAACAACGGGTCAGGCACCCATATTGACTCCCACACATTCATCGATGATCATATCGGATGAACCACGATGCCAGGATTCAATCAATCCCATATATATATTCCCTCGTCTCGCGATATTTTACTTACCCGAGATTCGATCGATGGTACCGGCCATACCTAGTTCAATCTCGCTCACAAAGAAGTACTTTACTCGTTCGTAATCCAATATCACTTTGTGATTAACTCCTAACCACATGCTTGCAAGCGGTGTTGATATCGATTAAAGTGGGCAAGTATATCTCTCCGACTTGGGAGGGACAAATTCCATCTCGATACATACAACCCAACAGATACTTTCCGATCACCTGAGAGACACCTTTATGATCACCCTCTCATAGGATGACGTTTGATGACCTCAAAGCTTTCTTAGGTACTGGTATTATTTGCATTATCTCATGGTCTAAGGAATACAATATTTGACATAGGAAAAGCTTCGCAAAGATGAACACGATGAAACGATCTAATTGCTTCGCTTAGTTTGGGCCTATCCACCATATCATTCTCCCAATGACATGATCTCATTATCAATTTACAACTCATGTCTATGGTTAGGAAACCTTAACCATCATTGATCAATGAGCTAGTCCATAGAGGCGTACTAGGGACATGGTGTTGTTTACAAACCACACAAGTATTAATGTTTCCGCTTAATACAATTCTAGCATGGAATATAAACTTTATCATGAACAAGAATTATAATAATAACATCTTTATTATTGCCTCTAGGGCATAATTCCAACAATGATGACCCACAAGTATACGGGGTGTATCGCAGTACTTTCGATAAATAGGAGTGTCTATCCCAACGAGGAGCAGAAGGTGCTGAATAGTGGTATGGAAATCCCTGTGAATACTTAACAAACGGATTTTTAGTGGTTTTCTGACAAGGCAACAAAACAAAGAGCAAGTAACAGAAGTAACGAACAAACAGAGCAAGTGTCCCAGTCCTTTCTTAGAAAAGGACAAGCCAGTGGAAATACTTATAAGGACCAAACGTTCTCGAGGGCACATGGGAATATTGTCAAGTGCTTTCGCTTCAAATAGCTGAGTACTCTTCTTTTGTGTTTGTAAGTGTTGTGTGGGTGAACCTGTGCTAACATACTGCCCTTCCTAAGACTAATACATACTTGTTATTAAACCCCCTACAATTATCCGTAACTACAAGAAAATAATTAAGATATAAATCTAACCATAACCTTAAACTCTGAGATCCTACACTCCCTTGTGCAAAGGTGTCCTAACAGGGGTTCAGGTTTCTGTCACTCCGGCAACCCCGCGATTAGTAGCCAAATACAGAATGCATTCCCCTAGGCCCATAAATGGTGAAGTATCATGTAGTCAACGTTCACATGACACCACTAGAAGAATAGCACCACAACTTAAATACTAAACCATTGAATAATAACTCATCACAGATTCACTACTAACAACATGACTTTTCCCATGTCCTCAAGAACTAAACGAACTACTCACAAGATATCATATGGATCAAGATCAAAGATGATATGTTAATGGATAACAATCTGAACATAAAAAATAATCCAATGGTTCCACTCACAAGCATCAACTACAATAGTAATCAACACCGAGAAAGTTTCCCCTAACGAACTAAAGCAATATCCAAACCAATTGTTACAGCGGAATGTAGTGATGGTGCTGGTGGAGATGATGGTGTGGATGATGATGATGATCCCGATGAAGCCTAGATTGATGATGGTGTTGATGGCGACGGTCTCCCCTCTCCGGGAAGGAATTCCCCCGGCAGAAATCTGTCTGCCGGAGAGATCTTTCTCACTCGGTGTTTTCCGCCCCTGAGAGGGGGCGGAAATCTATCTGTGGTCGCCCCCTGGTCTTAGGGTTCCATAGGGAAGATATAAGCGAAGGGGCGGAGTCGGAGGCCATGCAGGTGGGCCAAACCCACCCTAGGCACGGGGTCAGATGGGCCCGCGCCTAGGGGGTGTGGGCCCCCTGAGGCCCCACTTCACTCCTCCTTCTGGCTTCCTTCGTCTTCTGGTAAAATAATATGTTTCCATATTTTTCTGGTATTTTCTGATCTTCACGAAATTGCACCAAAACGCCTTTTTTCCATCAGAATCCAGACTCCAGCAGTCCATCCTCCAGGAATCATCCAACATGCATAAACGGATGAAAAGCCATAAGTAATACCTCATAATAAGACAAATATTAATGAATAGAGGTAAATTATGATATAGAGTGGTGATGCAAATTGGGCGTATCAAATCCCCCAAGATTAGACTTCGCTTGTCCCCAAGCGAATACTGAGCTCAGTACACATGTCCATAGGTTTATTGAGTGAAGTGTCGATAAAAGAATACGAACAAGAAGCATCACACTTACCATTGCACAACTCATAGAAGAAAGCAAATCACCATTAGATAACTTAGCTTGCAACCAAGTACAGCAGTCACAAATAGAGATGCATAAAGATAAATCATAATTGGAGTTGGCAAACTTGTTCTTGGTCAGAGAACACCTGGCAAACAGTTTCACAAAAGCTTTTTGTAGAAGTTTCAAAATAGGAGCACTCTTTGCTCAAAAAGGTTTTTCACAAGTGAAGGATTTCAAAGTAATACTCAATAGATAAGAGTTTTGTGCAAACAAGGGAGATAAATAACATGATTGAATAAATCACCATATGAATGCTTGAAACACAACTCAAAAGCTTGCTGGAGATAGAGAGGAAGTAGGTTTACTGACTCAACTGGTAACTTGTAGAAAGGTCCCTTCTTAGAGGGTAGCAGGGATTAAAAGTCATAAAGAGCTTCCAAAAGATTATGGTACTTACTAGCTTTGATCCCTCATTGCCCCTATGATAAGCATCTTTAGATGATTAAGGTTAAAGTGAACAAAGATGGAGTATATGCTTGACGAAATATAAGTTGGCAATCTCATGTCCCTTGAATATGAGGGCCACTCCTCATGCATACTCAACTTTGGATCCAGGTAAGTTCTTGTCATTGTAAGTATTTGCATATCATGGGGGTACCCCTTGCACATGGTACAGGAGCTTTCCCATAACCAAAATGACAAGGCAAGCAGACAATGAGCATCTCAGCAATATTTTTATTTACTATGCATATAGCTTTTTATTGAGGATGCTTCATAGATGACTCACTATGGTGATGCTGCAAGTTTCCACCATGATTAAACATGGCTTATGCTAGCGGCCCAGGTGTTTCTCTAACACAGAATACAAACTCCATGTACTTACAAGTCCCCTCTTTATTTCACACCATTGACATCCATCGACAAAAGAGCACGATATCAACTATGTACGACAAGGTACAAGTGCAATGTTGAAAACGTTCCCCGTGACAGCATGGTTCTGCTAATCCCAACGTATAGATGCAAGCATATACAACTTTGATGTTGACAATGGTTCAAGTCTATTAGGGGCATGAAAATAAGGTGTTCCATCAAGTTCATGGGAGCTTTACTAACTAATTTTCACATAACAAAATAATTTTTTAACTCGAAAGATCGATGAAGCTTGAGAATTTGCTAGGAATAGAAATAGCTATTAGGTAGATATGGTGGACACAAGTGGCAAAAGTTTTTGGTTCAAAGGGTTTTGGAAACATGTGAATTATGCCTTCTCAAAATAGGTTTTTGGCTAGCAAGGCTGGGTAGCAAGCAAGAGAGTTGAAAGAAGCAAGCAAACCTACAAGTTATAAATCCAAACATGCAATCTTCCTTGAAGACACAAAAGAATCTTAAATAAAGAATACTAAGCTTATGAGCCAACAAGAAAGAAAACAAATGATACCAAATACTTCCATCATGTCTTCCAGGTTATGTTCCAATGCTTATGTTCCAATGCTAAGATTATGTTCCAATGATAAGCTTATGTTCCAATGCTTCCATCATGTCTTCCAGGTTTCCTTCTCCTTTAGGGCCCTGAACTTATTTCATCTGTACCTTCCCCTCTTTGAGGATCAACTCTTTGGGGTGAATCCTAAACTCATACATGTACGGGTTGAGGACATCCGTAGAGGAACCCTCTGTGGGTGATCCAGAGTACGGATGGCACCCGCCGGGTATGGAGGTGGGTATGGCACCTCCATACCCTCCTCCACCACCACCCGCCTCCATACCCGTCATCGGGTCTAGGTCTCCACCAGACCCGCCACCCGGTGGGTACCCACGACCCGACGGGTACCCGCGACATTTACAATCGCCGCCGTCAGAGGGCGCAGCAGATGATGTGTGTCCCCGCTTCTGGCCGCCTCCTTGCGTCGCCACCGCTCCCTTGTTGGTTTCTCCCTGCTGGCCTGTAACATCCCAAAAATATTAAACTAGAATCATCAAATTTAGGGTTAACAAAAAATTTCTAAAATGAAATGAGAAAGCATTCATGTTTGTATGCATCCCCTTTTGGATTCTTTTGAATTGCCTTGTTTATGTGTTTATTTGCTTGTAAAAGGATTCTTAGGTGAAATAAACATCATCTAAACAATCCCCACACTTTTCCCAAAGACAAATAAATCAAAACAAACAAAATGAGTGAATGGTCATTTTGACCAATTTAACTCCCATGCCTACTTTGGCTGTCTCTAACTTTCAGAACTTAACAGAAACTTGTTTGGATCTTTGCACCCCTTGATAGTACTCATAACAAAGTATCAAGGCCCACTTTGTGATCATCCAAAAACATTGGAATGCATAGTTTAAAATTGAATCTATATCATATGGGAAGATCCCACTTTTTCAAAAACCACTCAAACAAGCTCAACTTTCAAAACACAAGCATCTACAGACTCACCAGCACCTACCTAGCACACCCACCAAAAATATTTTCAAAATTCAAAACTTGAACTCATGCGGCCATTTCATCAAACACCTTGCAGATTCAAATCAAACAAAATCCAAACACTATTGTGAGCAGTGATTTGGGCCTAACTGGTTCCCTCTCTAGCTCAGAACAACCTCAGTAGATAATCTAGAAAACTTAACTAAGCACTAGCCCCACTGTAATCTTGGCAGTGTCATCAATGGTGAACAGCCGAAGCTCACCATGTCACCCCAGTGTGGACAGCAAGCTAGGAGCAGCATTAGCCTCGCCAACCTTGTCTGGGAGCAAGCTAGCACCCTACCGCCACTCCCAGTCCAGCGCTCGAAGCTTGCCAGCCCCTAGACCACACGCACAGACCGTGCCCAGCTCGCCAGCAACCATGCCGAGCACGCGCTAGAGCGCCACCCTCGACACACGCCCATAGACTGCGCGCCGCCCTCGCCGCGTTCATACGTGATCACCACCGTCCCAGGACACCGCCAGACATCCCCGTTCACCGCCCCATGCCTCACAGCCACCGCTCGCCGTCGAAGACGCCGCCTCTGCCGCGCAGAGCATTGCGTGTTCCAGTCCGTTTGCCACCGCCCCTACACGCACATTAAAGCCATAGAGGATCGCCAGGAGATCACCAAACAATCGCCACCCTCGGCCATGCCTCTAGCAGCCCGTAGCCATGTCACCACCGTCGCCTGCCCATCCCGTTCGGTCTCGTCGTCGAGACTATAAATAGAGGCCACCCCAGCTCAAACTCTTCACACCATTATACTCCCCTCTCCTCACTAATCGTTCCACCCCGTTCCCGGAGCAAGGCGAGCAGCGCATCGCCGGAATTTCACCGGAGCCCGCCGCTGCTGGAGAAGAAGGGCGCCAGCGATTGGAGCCGCCCCAGGAGAAGCTGCCGGTACCAGGAGGTTCGCCGTCGTTGACTTCGTCATTCGCCCGCATCTTCGACCCTCGCCTGAGCCCCGGTGAGCCCCCGACGACCCCCACCTTCCGCGTTAGGGTTCTGTCTCGCCGGCGCTGCCCGACGTGGACAATGAACCAGGGCTGTTAGATTAGAACAAGATCCCACGGCTCACATTGCCCCGTACCGCTTTGCACCCCCTCGTCTCACTGACGCGTGGGGACAGCAACTTAACCAGCCCACGTAAGAGCTATGCTTAGCAGGCCGGCCTAGTATCGTTTCCCGCGCAGCCCACTCGTTTGAATTTGGATTTTTCCATTTTCATTCAAACACAGTTCTGTACCTAGTTTCAAAAATCAACCCAGCTCGATTTAGTAAACCAAATTAAATGAAACCAATTTTGTTAGAAAGATATTGAAATTCTTAATCCAAGCCCGTTGGATTCAAATCATTTGAATCTATAGCTCAACCTTGGTAAAAATAACAAGGTGGGATCTTTTCTACATTCAAACATTTTTCAAATTTAAACCATAAAATATTTTGAGTTGATTCCAACTCTCAAAAATCACATTTGATCATACCTTTCAGAATATATAAAAACATTTGTGTTTACTTACAGAAATATTGTTCAAGTAATAAAAGAATGCCACATAGGCATTTCTAGTCACTTTATTTAAGTAAAATAAAATGTTAAACCTTATTAAATTGTGACACCACTTTAAATCACATTCCCATGGACTAAAATATGTGGTGATGAAATGTGCAACATGATCCCATGTTTGGTTTGGAGAATATTAAATCTTAAGTAGTTTTTCAATGAGTAGAAATTACTTTTCTAAAAATAAAAGAAATTAAACCAATCTTTAATCTTCTAATGTTAGTGATGATGCTAGATCATCTATAGGACCCTTTTGGGTGATGATTGAAAGTAATTAAGTATTGTTTGGTGATTGTGTACCTCGTATGTATTCATAGACGCTAGTACCGACCAAGGATACGAGGAGGAAGGAGGAT
Organism: Avena longiglumis; assembly: GCA_030063025.1. Classification (NCBI taxonomy): domain Eukaryota; kingdom Viridiplantae; phylum Streptophyta; class Magnoliopsida; order Poales; family Poaceae; genus Avena; species Avena longiglumis. Next base: position 326,355,535 of record CP125978.1, on the reverse strand, counting down.
ACTACAAAGAAGAAGCCAAGGAGAACTTCAACCACTGCTCTGCACAAGGCAAGCTAACACTTGAAAGATACTCTACTTTAGCAAGCCTTACTAATCAAGTTGACCTATGCAAGCCTAATACTACTAGTTGAATGTGCAAGCTAACACTTGCAATTATGAAAGTTAGATAACCTATGCAATGCCCTAAGCATGCTTGGTTAGACACGTATGATGATACCCATTCCTATTTTTACTGGCAAGCTTTATACTTTACTTCTTTATCAAAGCTAGTACTTAGAGCTTACTTAAGTGAATTGTAGATTCTAGAGAGATACTTGAAGGTTGCATAAAGAGCATAAAATTTGGCCTAAGCTAGATAATCTTTATGTCCTTCTAAGGCATGAGATTTAACTTAGTTAAACTCCACTAGTTTACCACCCCTCATTAGTACTCACCCCCACTTGTAGATACTAGTGCTAAGCATAAAACTTGATCAACTTAGTTGGGAATACTTGGTGGAAAAATGGTTATGAAAACCTTTGAATGATGGATCATTCTATTGAAATGTTTTGGACATGTGTTTCCGAACACCAGAGGATTTATGGTGATGAAAATGTTTAGGCATGAGCCTTAGCCCTTTTTAAAACTGATGGTTGTCTGGATGCCATACCATTCCAATCTTACCGTACAACCACAATACCCGAGAATTGGGTAGGGCTTGACTGGAAACTTATATACCTTAGTATTAGTTCCCTCATGGCCAAGGTCTGAGCTGAGGCTACCTTGTGAAGATTGTCCACCTGTGCAGTACCCAAGATGACAGTTGGTCATGGTTGGGAGGCCAAACTCACATGAGAGGTGCTTATACTAGGGCATGTAATTGAAAGGTTAGGATTGATTATCCCCATACTGAGTATGGTGAATTCAGGATTTGTTCCTGACGGATGTATTGAATGTTGTGGCGAAAGTGTACAATGTCTCCAGAGTGTCAAACTATTCGAATATCCGCGTCCACGGTTATGGACAGTTGGAGTGGCCATACTGTTCCCCCGTCAACCGTTTTCAAAATGACTTGTGAAATGAGTTGAGACTTTGACTTGACCACAACAGAGTTGTGATATGAGATACAAGTTCCCACTTAGGTGTTATAAAATTTCAGCTAGCTTTTCTTATTCTGAGCTTAGTACAGGTAAATCTGGCTTTTTGCAAAACAACCTTAGAGCTTAGTGTCCTACTACAACCCCCCTCCCCCCCTTCACTTGTTAGTATTAGTTTGCGAGTACTTAAAGAGTACTCATGGCTTGGTCCCTGGCTATTCCCATGGCCAGACTATGAAGAGGAGTACCTGGAGGATGGACCCCAGGAAGGTTACGACAACTAGGATCATCTCCCATCGTCAGCATTGCCTGTGACCCGAAGATGGAGCTTCGCCTATGCTACCGTTATTATTTACGTATTTCCGCTGCTTGAGTTGTATTAAGAACTGGATCATGAGATCCTTATTTGTGTAAGACCTTATGTATGGTTTTTAATTGATGATGTACTGTGGTATCCAATTCTGTTATATCTCGCAAAAATGGTAATCCTAGGATTGCGATGTATAGCATAACAGGCATCTGGGATTAAAAATCCGGGTGTTGACAAGTTGGTATCAGAGCCATCCTGACCATAGGAGACCCTAGTTAGACTAGACGTTTGGAATCAAAAACTTAGTTTCAAAAACAAAGAAGGCAAATATTTACAAAAACTTATTCCCATTCTTATCACCTTGATTATTTTATAAAAATTCATGTTCCTCAAAAACTCTTGCAAAATACATAAAATTTGACACACTTGATCACTCTACTAACTTACTCATCTTATATTCTTTTAGATGGACGTGAAGTACAGCAAGTTTTTCCAGTTGGGAAATGGAGGAGACCTTATCTTTGAGAGGGATTTGGACCATCTTTTGGAACTTCTGTACCGTCCGCACCCCGAGTTCTTCGGAGCTCAGCTCAATGATCAAGGAGGAGAAGATCTGCAGTGGCTAATTGTTGCAAGTCTCCGAGCAAAGATTGAACCTCCCACTGCGGAGGGAATTCAGTTTACCTTAAGAGAGAACAACTGGCTCGATGGACTTGCTAGGGCCATGTAGGAAGCTCTTGCCCGTCTGTGTGGGCAGAGTATCAACCAGATCAAGGGTACCCGCTTTGAGTTTTGCCCAAGGCGTGATGCTAATGGAGAACCACTGGAAGCCCCATACCACCCCGAGCTGAAGACCCAGTTGGACCACCTCAGCTTCATGATGTACGATCGCCAGCAGGAGTTGGATAATTGCCGTGACTACTCTAACCACAAGTCCGCCATTATCAAGATGAAGGATCAGACCATCACCATGCTAGCAAAGGATCGCAAGTCTCGCCGCCGGCAGCTCGACAACAAGGAGCGCATCATTGCCTGTCTTCGCCACCATATCTCGTCTTTGGAGGAGACCATCCATGAGAGAGACATGCAGTTGGAGGAAAGAGAGAATGCCGGAGAGGATCTTCGTGGAGACCCCTACTCCTATCTCAGCGATGATGACGATTTTCTGGAGGATCGGGCTATGGATTTCTTCACCGATGAGGAGGATTTCGCCTTCATCAATGACGACGATGATGATGAGGATAACGACTACACCGAATCCAAGGAGTAGTAGCACTTGAGCACTAGCATAGTGAGTAGTATTCGGTCCCACTATATCGTAGTTTCCAGAATGGTTCCTAAAACCATCTGTTTACCTTGTTGTGGTGTGTGTTTGTATCGTGTGCTATGAATGAATGAATGAAAAGCAAGTTGCTAGAAAATCTGAGTCAAACTTCAAAAAAATTTCAAAGTCCCAAAACCTTAGAAATTTCCCTCTTTTCTCATGATATATCTCAATCTTCAGATGCCATGCGGAGGAAGTGGTTCATCCTCGGACCCGATGTTGCAGATCCTCCAAATGTCGGTTTCTGACCGCGAAGCTGAAAGAGCGGAACGTCAAGCCAACTTAGCCACCCTTCAACAGGTAGCTCAGCTAGCCCACAACAATCAAGGACACGGAAACCAGGACAACCATGGATCTAAGCTCACGAAATTCCAGAACACCAACCCACATGTTTTCACTAAGTCAGAAGAGCCCTTAGACGCCGATGATTGGATGCAAACCATGGAAAATAACCTAGAATTCGCCGGAGTGGAAGCCAACGAGAAAGTTCTGTTCACCACCCATTATCTAGCCAGAGATGCCAGAGCATGGTGGAACAGTGTTCGTGCCATGACCGGAGGACAGATGATGACCTGGGAGGAATTCAAAGTCAAGTTCAGCAGAACCCATGTGCCACCAGGTTTGATCAAGAGAATGAGAGACGAGTTCAGAGAACTGAAGCAAGGAAGGATGACCGTAGTGGAATACCGTGACAAATTCTTGTCATTAGCTAGGTATGCCCCGGATGAGATCGACACTAAAGCCAAGAAGAAAGAAAGATTCTTGAATGGTCTGCACGATGAGATGCAGAATGTGTTAGTCAATATTCCCTTTGCGGATATTGAAGCCCTTGTAGACTCTGCCATCCAGATGGAAGGAAAGATCCACCAAGCCAATGAGAACCGCAAGCGTCGCATGATGCATCAACCAGGAACCCATCAGACCCCAAAGTATCGCCCTAACCCATCTCCAGGATTTGCCCCGAGAACCAACAGACCCTCGATGAACCGTCTGACCTATCCCAACCGTGGAAACCCTAGGCCCGGAGGAAATCACAACAACCCCGGCAACTCTAGCAATTTCAACCGTGCCCCACCTAAGTTCAACAACAACAATGATACCGCCAACACCAACACTGCCCCGAGGACTGGAAGCAATGTTGTGCCTGTTGCAGCAAAGGACAAGTCACAAGTGACTTGTTATGACTGTGGAAATAAGGGTCACTACTCCAACGAGTGCCCTAACAAGAAGAATGCCGCAACCCCCAATGCAAATGCCCCAGCTCAGCAGTAGCGTCGTGTTCAATCAGGAAGAAGTTTTGCCCGAGGGAATTCACTCAACCGCAACGGCCGTCTTTTTCTCATGCATGCTGAAGAAGCTCAGGAAGCGCCAGACGTCGTGCTGGGTATGTTTTCTGTTAATTCAGTACTTGAAAGAGTGTTGTTTGATTCTGGTGCATCGCATTCATTTGTCACCGAAGAAATTGCCTGCACTAGTAAGATTCAACCAACAAAACTGAAGCATGTTATGATCGTCCAAATTCCCGGTTCAACCACCAAGGCTAGGCAAATTTGCAAATCCGTCCCTATGTGAATCCATGGCATAGATTTTTATGCTAACCTGATAGTACTCGGAACTAAAGGTTTGGAAGTAGTACTAGGAATGGATTGGATGTCCAAACATAAAGGATTGATTGACCGTGCCAAGAAATCCATCACCATGACCAGTACAGCCGGAATATCAGTCGAGCATATATCTGAAACCTTACCTCGTCAATTCAAGTGCAACAAGAGTATATCCCAACCTACCATTGACCAAGTCCGGATAGTCTGTGAATACCCCGATGTATTTCCAGATGTTTTGCCCGGTATGCCCCCAGATCGAGATATCGAGTTTATCATCGAACTAATCCCCGGAACAGGACCCATAGCCCAGAGACCATATAGTATGAACCCGTCGGAACTAGAAGAACTGAAGAAGCAACTGGATGCCATGCTAGAAATTGGATTGATTCAACCAAGTGCATCACCATGGAGATCACCTGTTTTGTTTGTGGACAAGAAAGATGGAGGTAACCGTTTGTGTACGGATTATCGGAAGTTGAATGATGTCACCATCAAGAACAAGTACCCATTGCCCAAGATAGAAGATTTGTTTGATCAGTTGACCAGTGCCCAAGTGTTTTCTAAGATTGATCTTAGGACTGGCTATCATCAACTCAAAATTCGTGCAGAGGATATTCCAAAGACTGCCTTTACCACCAGATATGGATTATACGAGTATACCGTTATGTCCTTTGGATTAACCAATGCCCCCGCTTATTTCATGAGTAATATTTTTATGGACTTCCTGGATAAGTTTGTCGTTGTTTTCATCAATGACATTCTAATTTATTCCAAATCGGAAGAAGAACATGAGCTACACCTAAGGACCATTCTTGGAACCCTTAGAGAGCATCAGCTGTATGCCAAGTTTAGCAAATGTGAATTATGGTTATAGGAGGTAGGATTCCTCAATCACATTGTATCAGCCGGAGGAATTGTTGTTGACCCTGCAAAAGTGAAATATGTCGAAGATTGGCAAGCCCCAACCACTCAAACCCAAGTTCGTGCATTTCTCGGATTTGCAGGATATTACCGCAAGTTCGTAGAAGGATTCTCGAGTATCGCCAGACCCATTACCCAATTGCTAAAGAAGGACAAGAAGGTTGAATGGACCGACAAATGTGAAGCGAGTTTTCAAGAACTCAAGAGAAGATTGATTTCTGCCCCAATCTTAATCAAGCCGGATATCACAAAGCCCTTCGACGTGTATTGTGACACATCCAAGATCGGTCTCGGATGTGTGCTAATGCAGGAAGGCAAAGTAATATCTTATCTATCTCGACAACTGAAACAACATGAGCAAAATTACCCAACCCATGACCTCGTACTCGCAGCCGTAGTTCTAGCCCTAAAGACATGGAGGCATTACCTGATGGGAAATCGTTGTGAGATTTATTCGGATCACAAGAGCCTGAAGTATATATTCACTCAGAAGGAGTTGAATATGAGTCAGAGAAGATGGATTGAGTTAATCAAGAATTACGATCTGGACATTCACTATCACCCTAGTAAAGCCAACGTAGTAGCCGATGCCCTTAGCACATTGCCGTGCCGCTTGAACTCCATGATTTTGAAGGAGCAACCAAGCTTGCACAAAGAGATGGAAGATTTTCGAATGGAATTAGTGAGTGAAGGATTTTTGGCTAGCGAAGAACTTCAACCCATGTTGATCAGCCAGATCAAAGAGGCGCAGAAAGGAAATGCTAGTATCGACGGAATCAAGCGTCGTATCGGTACAGGAAAAGTACCCGGATTCACCGAAGACAAAGAAGGAGTTCTGTGGTACAGAGGACGCCTTTGTGTACCAGCAGATTCTGAGTTGAAAGAAGTTATTCTCAAGGAAGCTCATGATACTCTTTATTCTATCCACGCCGGAGGAACTAAGATGTATCAAGATTTGAAAGAGAATTTTGGTGGCATAAGATGAAGAGAGAAATCCGAAGCTATATCGCCAAGTGTGATATATGTCAGCGAGTCAAGGCCGGACATCAAAGACCCGCTGGATTGTTGCAACCCTTGAAGATTCCGGAATGGAAATGGGATTCCGTTGGAATGGACTTTATCACCGTATTGCCTACTTCTAGTAGGGGAAATGACTCTATCTGGGTCATAGTTGACCGATTGTCCAAAGTCACCCATTTCTTACCCGTCAAGACCACATATCAGAGTTCGAAGCTAGCGGAGTTATACATCGCTAGAATCGTCAGTTTGCATTGAGTCCCTAAGAACATTGTATCGGATCGAGGAACTCAGTTTACCTCGAGATTCTGGAAGAAAGTTCAAGAAGGTTTAGGAACCCGCCTAGATTTTAGTACCGCGTATCACCCTCAGACCGACGGACAAACGGAGCGAGTAAATCAAATACTCGAAGATATGTTGAGAGCATGTGTGTTAGAATATGGATCTAAGTGGGAAGACTATCTGCCGTTCGCAGAATTTTCATACAACAACAGTTATCAAGCCAGTTTGCAAATGGCCCCATTTGAATTCATGTACGGAAGGAAGTGTCGCACCCCTTTGAACTGGTCGGAAGTAGGAGAGAGTCGGATTTTCGGACCCGATATCCTACGAGAAGCAGGAGAGAAGGTTCACAAGATTCGTGAGCACCTCAAGACAACCCAGTATAGACAGAAGAGTTATGCCGACAAGAGACGTCGAGACCTCGCCTTCAACATAGGAGATTTTGTATATCTGAAAGTGTCACCATTGAAGGGAATGCAGTGTTTCCAACTCAAAGGAAAGTTATCCCCCAAATATATCGGACCTTTCAAGATTCTGAACCGTCGACGAGAAGTGTCATATCAATTGGAACTACCCGAAGAGATGTCAGCCGTGCACAATGTGTTCCATATCTCATTACTTCGCAAGTGTCTCGAAGTCCCGGAGAAAACAGAAGTGTTCAAGAATATCGATCACCGGACTATAGAGATCAAAGATGACCTGACCTATCCCGAAGTACACATCCGTATTTTGGAAGAAGCCTTCAGAACTACCCGAACCCGAAGCATCAAGTTTCTCAAGATTCAGTGGAGCAACCACACAGAAGAGGAAGCTACCTGGGAGCGCGAAGATCACATCAGGACGGAGTTTCCCGATCTCTTCAGATCCTAGGTAATCTTTTCGTCATTTTTGAAATCCCGGGACGAGATTTTGTTTAAGGGGGGAAGGTTTGTAACATCCCAAAAATATTAAACTAGAATCATCAAATTTAGGGTTAACAAAAACTTTTCTAAAATAAAATGAGAAAGCATTCATGTGTGTATGCATCCCCTTTTGGATTCTTTTGAATTGCCTTGTTTATGTGTTTCTTTGCTTGTAAAAGGATTCTTAGGTGAAATAAACATCATCTAAACAATCCCCACACTTTTCCCAAAGACAAATAAATAAAAAAAAACAAAATGAGTGAATGGTCATTTTGACCAATTTAACTCCCATGCCTACTTTGGTTGTCTCTAACTTTCAGAACTAAACAGAAACTTGTTTGGATCTTTGCACCCCTTGATAGTACTCATAACAAAGTATCAAGGACCACTTTGTGATCATCCAAAAACATTTGAATGCATAGTTTAAAGGAAAGTTGAAAATTGAATCTATATCATATGGGAAGAACCCACTTTTTCAAAAACCACTCAAACTAGCTCAACTTTCAAAACCCAAGCATCTACAGACTCACCAGCACCTACCTAGAACACCCACCAAAAATCTTTTCAAAATTCAAAACTTGAACTCATGCGGCCATTTCATCAAACACCTTGCATATTCAAATCAAGCAAAATCCAAACACTATTGTGAGCAGTGATTTGGGCCTAACTGGTTCCCTCTCTAGCTCACAACAACCTCAGTAGATCATCTAGCAAACTTAACTAAGCACTATCCCCACTGTAAGCTTGGCAATGTCATCAATGGTGAACAGCCAAAGCTCACCATGTCACCCCAGTGTGGACAGCAAGCTAGGAGCAGCACTAGCCTCGCCAACCTTGTCTGGGAGCAACCTAGCACCCCACCGCCACTCCCTGTCCAGCGCTCAAACCTTGCCAGCCCCTGGACCACACGCACATACCGTGCCCAACTCGCCAGCAACCATGCCGAGCATGCGCCAGAGCGCCACCCTCGACACACACCCACAGACCGCGCGCCGCCCTCGCCGCGTGCATATGTGATCACCACCGTCCCAGGAGACTGCCAGACATCCCCGTTCACCGCCCCATGCCTCACAGCCACTGCTCACCGTCGAAGACGCCGCCTCTGCCGTGTAGAGCATCGCGTGTTCCATACCATTTGCCACCGCCCCTATGCGCACATTAAAGCCATAGAGCATCGCCAGGAGACCACCAAACGATCGCCACCCTCGACCATGCCTCTAGAAGACCGTAGCCATGTCACCACCGTAACTTGCCCATCCCGTTCGGTCTCGTCGTCGAGACTATAAATAGAGGCCACCCTAGCTCAAACTCTTCACACCATTCTACTCCCCTCTCCTCACTGATCGTTCCACCCCGTTCCCGGATCAAGGCGAGCAGCGCATCGCCGGAATTTCATCGGAGCCCGCCACTGCTGGAGAAGACGGGCGCCAGCGATTGGAGCCGCCCCAGGAGAAGCTTCCGGTACTAGGAGGTTCGCCGTCGTCGACTTCGTCGTTCGCCCGCATCACCGACCCTCGCCTGAGCCCCGGTGAGCTCCCGACGACCCCCACCTGCCGTGTTAGGGTTCTGTCTCGCCGGCGCTGCCCGACATGGACGATGAACCAGGGCCGTTAGATTAGAAGAAGATCCCACAACTCACATTGCCCCGTACTGCTTCACGTCCCCATGTCTCACTGACGCGTGGGGAGAGCAACTTAACCAGCCTGCGTAAGCGTTGTGCTTAGCAGGCCGGCCCAGTATCGTTTCCCGCGTAGCCCACTCGTTTGAATTTGGATTTTTCTAGTTTCATTCAAACACAGTTCTATACCTAGTTTCAAAAATCAACCCAGCTCGATTTAGTAAACCAAATTGAACGAAACCAATTTTGTTAGAAAGATATTGAAATGCTTAATCCAAGCCCGTTGGATTCAAATCATTTGAATCTATAGATCAACCTTGGTAAAAATAACAAGGCGGAACCTTTTATGCATTAAAACATTTTTCAAATTTAAACCATAAAAGCTTTTGAGTTGATTCCAACTCTCAAAAATCACATTTTATCATACCTTTCAGAATATATAAAAACATTTGGGTTTACTTATAGTAATATTTTTCAAGTAATAAAAGAATGCCACATAGGCATTTCTAGTCACTTTATTTAAGTAAAATAAAAGGTTAAACCTTATTAAATTGTGACACCACTTTAAATCACATTCCCATGGACTAAAATATGTGGTGATGAAATGTGTCAACATGATCCCAAGTTTGGTTTGGAGAATATTAAATCTTAAGTAGTTTTTCAATGAGTAGAAATTACTTTTCTAAAAATAAAACAAATTAAACCAAGCTTTAATCTTGTAATGTGAGTGATGATGCTAGATCATCTATAGGACCCTTTTGGGTGATGATTGAAAGTAGTTAAGTATTGTTTGGTGATTGTGTACCTCGTATGTATTCATAGACGCTAGTACCGACCAAGGATACTAGGAGGAAGGAGGATACTACGAATAAGAAGCCAAGGAGAACTTCAACCACTGGTCTTCACAAGGCAAGCTAACACTTGCAAGATACTCTACTTTAGCAAGACTTACTAATCAAGTTGACCTATGCAAGCCTAATACTACTAGTTAAATGTGCAATCTAACACTTGCAATTATGAAAGTTAGATAACCTATGCAATGCCCTAAGCATGCTTGGTTAGACACATATGATGATACCCATTCCTAGTTTTACTTGCAAGCTTTATACTTTATTTCTTTATCAAAGCTAGTACTTAGAGCTTACCTAAGTGAATTGTAGATTCTAGAGAGATACTTGAAGGTTGCATAAAGAGCATAAAATTTGGCCTAAGCTAGATAATCTTTATGTCATTCTAAGGCATGAGATTTAACTTAGTTAAACTCCACTAGTTTACCACCCCTCATTAGTACTCACCCCCACTTGTAGATACTAGTGCTAAGCATAAAACTTGATCAACTTAGTTGGGAATACTTGGTGGAAAAATGGTTATGAAAACCTTGGAATGATGGATCATTCTATTGAAATGTTTTGGACATGTGTTTCCAAACACCAGAGGATTTATGGTGATGAAAATGTTGAGGAATGAGCCTTAGCCCTTTTTAAAACTGATGGTTGTCTGGATGCGATACCATTCCAATCTTACCGTACAACCACAATACCCGAGAATTGGGTAGGGCTTGACTGGAAACTTATATACCTTAGAATTAGTTCCCTCATGGCCAAGGTCTGAGCTGAGGCTACCTTGTGAAGATTGTCCACCTGTGAAGTACCCAAGATGACAGTTGGTCATGGTTGGGAGGCCAAACTCACAGGAGAGGTGCTTATACTAGGGCGTGTAATTTAAAGGTTACGATTGATTATCCGCATACGGAGTATGGCGAATTCAGGATTTGTTCCTGACGGATGTATCGAATGTTGTGGTGAAAGTGTAGAATCTCTGCAGAGTGTTAAACTATTCGAATAGCCGCGTCCGTGGTTATAGACAGTTGGAGTGGCCATACTGTTCCCCCGTCAGCTGTTTTCAAAATGACTTGTGAAATGAGTTGAGACTTTGACTTGACCACAACAGAGTTGTGATATGAGATACAAGTTCTCACTTAGGTGTTATAAAATTTCAGCTAGCTTTTCTTACTTCTGAGCTTAGTAGAAGTAAATCTGGCTTTTTGCAAAACAACCCTAGAGATTAGTGTCCTACTACAAACCCCCCTTCACTTGTTAGTATTAGTTTGCGAGTACTTAAAGAGTACTCATGGCTTGGTCCCTGGCTATTCCCATGGCCAGAATATGAAGAGGAGTACCTGGAGGATGGACCCCAGGAAGGTTACGACAACTAGGATCATCTCCCATCATCAGCATTGGCTGTGACCCCGAAGATGGAGCTTCGCCTACGCTACCGTTATTATTTACGTATTTCCGCTGCTTGAGTTGTATTAAGAACTGGATCATGAGATCCTTATTTGTGTAAGACCTTATGTATGGTTTGTAATGGATGATGTACTGTGGTATCCAATTCTGTTATGTCTTGCAAAAATGGTAATCCTGGGATTGCGATGTATGGCATAACATGCATCTGGGATTAAAAATCCGGGTGTTGGCATGGCCGCCGCTTCCTCTCCTGCATTTTGACGTCGAGGTCGGCACGCCGAGAAGGAAGCCAAGCCCCACTCCCATGGGGCAGGATCTCCGGCAAATCCCGACCGTCTCCTTGTTGGCGTAGTGGCGTGGGGTATGTGGGCGGCGCGCCTCGCTGGAGTGATTCGTCCCCGGAGTAGCCGCCATCCTCTACGTTAACTAGCTCGGCCTCCATGGCCCTCCTCGACCTCGACCTCGACTGCGGGGAGGATTGTGGGGCGGGAGAGGATAGGAAGGCATGGGGGTGCGGGGTGTGGACCATGCGGCCGTGCGGGTGTGCGGTGTGGCATCCCGCAAAACCACTACTAGAAAATCGCGTTGTTTTTGTGCATTGCATCATCATGACCGCATGCTCATGTCATCATGCCACATTGCATTTGAGCATCGTCATCATCTTGCATTTGCTTGCATAAAACCATTTTCACAAAGCCTGTTTTTGTTTTCTAAACGCCCCGTCTTGTTTTCAAATTAAAACCCGGGTCTCCGGATTATTTTGTTTTGTCTGCTATCGGTTTGCAAAAGCCCTGTTTAAATAAATAAAATTTTTAATTATTTTGTAGGAGGCAGCCAGCCAGGACCAAAATCCCAGCCGGCCACCTCCATATAAAAAAATCCTGGCTCTCCCTAACCCTTTTTTACCCAATCCTAGTCTACCCACCAACCCCAGCTTGCCACCTCACCGTCCCTCCACCTCACCCTCAGCCCAGCCACCTCATCAATCCACAGCCCCCACCTACACCCCTCTCTCTCTCACCTAGCCCCCACCTACCCCCTCTCCCTTCCAACCTGGTCCCACCGACCTGGGCCCCACCACCTGCCCTCGCACGCTGCCCCACCCCCACTGAACCTTCCCCGCTGGCCCCTTCCTCCCTTCTCTCGCTCCCACCCCGAGCGCCTCCCCTCTCGCCTCCGGCAGCCGTGGCTTGCCCCGCCCCACTCCCAACTCCCTCGCCAGCCCCGACTCTCTCCTCGCTTTCCTCCTCCTGGCGCCTGCACTTCGCCCAAGCGTCGCCTCCTCGCTCCCTGCCTCGCCGCCACCGAAGCTCCAGCGCCGCATGGACCCGCTGCCGTCTGCGAGCCCGGCCCCGCCTCCAACCTCGGCGCCGCCGAGCCCGAGCCGCCCGCTGCCTCCGCTGCGTGGCGCGCCACCGCCGCCAGCCCCTCTCCGGCCTCCTGTCCGCCGTCCGATGCTCCACCGCCATCAGGTCTGCGGGCGTCTGCCGCCATTCGACCTCCTCCGCCGCCTCGCTGGCCGTCCCCTTCGCTTCGAGCTCACCGTCGGGCGCCCCTTCCCGTTGTGCTCTGGCGCCGCCCCGCTCGCCGGAATCCTCTCCTCTGTGAGCTCCGCCTGCGAAGCCGCCGCCGCCCTCCTGCGAGCCGCGCGGTGCCCCGTCGCCACCTCTCCCGTCCGCGCAGGCCGAGCCCGCGAGCTCCGCCACCACAGTTCTGGCCACGCCTCCTCGGTGCCCTCCTCTCCCTGCAGCTCCTCCATGGCCCGCGCCTCCAGTCAGCTGCAGTCGCCGCCGTCTCTGCGTGCCTCGCCCTCTGGTCAGGTCGCCGCTCGTCCCCGAGCCCCATCGCGGTCAAGCACACGCGCCGCAGGGTCCCATCACCGACATGCCCTGCAGCGTCTCGGCGGCCTCATTTTGCAAGCTCGCATCTAACCGCGTGGCCAGGAGCTTGACCCGTTCCTCCCCTTGTACTCATGTTGCCTTCAACGTTGGCTACATGGGAAACATCTGAGGGGTACCGCGTTTCTACCCATGTTCTGTGAGGTCAAATGGATCGCTCCATAAACAGTTCCAATGATGTACGTGAGGTCTTCGACATGTACTCTCAAGTTTCCCGATGCAAGATGATCGAGGCCCTGGACATCAAGATCGTCTACATAGGACCCGATAACCGCCAAGGCCGCCAACCCGGATACACCGAGTTCTTCCTCTAGGACACCAAGGCCGTCAACATGGAACCGAGGGACGTCAAGTTCTCCTTCCCGGATTCAGGGACTCCGACCTGGTGCGACGAGTACTTCTATCCGAACATAAGACCGGTCGAAAACACCAAGTCCTCCTTCACGGAACGCCAAGATCTACTCCGTTATCCAAGAACGATCCCGCCGAGACCGAACCCTAGATCCGATCCTCGTCGAGCCCTGCCGAACCCCGAACCCCGGAACCCAAGATCGCCGAACCCATGTGTGAACCTTTCCCGAGCCCCTATTTTATAAATGTTAGATATAAAACTTGTTGCATATAAAATTGATCATGCATGCACATTTGTCATGTGGTTTGGGGGCATTATGCCGATTCACCTCTAATTAAATATGGGGCCCATATGCGGGCAAATCTAGTCTTATATTGGCCTCATTTAAATTTGTGTAGCGAACCGGTAACTTATCTTGCCCTGTTATTACAACATTTAATTTGCGGGGTAGATAAATAACTTGAACCATCTAAATAATGATCGGGACCTCGGTTCCGCTTAGTATGCCTAATTGCATCGCATCTTGCCATGTCATACATCATACATGCATCATGCCTGATCTTTTGCCGTAGTATTAAATAGCGCATCTGGTGTTTCTCCTAGTGTTTTGCTTCTTCACGGATAAGGCCATTGAGTTGATGTGAGCTTCGCCCCGATCTTCGGATGAACCTTCGGCAATGCTTTTCAGGCGAGCATCTCCCCCTTTCTACCTATCTTACTTTTATAGTATTTATTACCATCCTGTTGATCTATTGCTATTTGTGATGAGTTGCTCTAGTTTTCGTACCCGTGATATCACTTGCAGCCTTATATTGCCTTGGACACATCCTATTACCTGTTGGTTGGTAGATAGTTGGACCTGCGCGTCGTAGTCGCTTGCTCAAGTGCTGTTGCGTTTCGCCAAGTACCACAGTTGTTGGAGTATTGCCGCATGTTTAATGTTGGGGATGATCATAACTTTAATTACTGTTTAACAACTAAAATTGAAGTAAGTAAGCAGAGGCACAGGTGGGCAATAGATGTTATTTGGTTGTTAACCGTCCACTTGTGTCCCGTAGGACCCCGAGTACTTGATACCTGTTCCTTGAATATTCGCTCTATCCACATCCGGGAGGATTATGGGATCCCCCTGAGCCAGAGCTTGATTCAGTCTTATTTCTTGGGGCCTCAAACTAGTTTGAGGTTTTATTTACTATCCTGTACTTATGCCATGCTTTACTGCTTTATTACGATTGTGCGAGGAGCACCTGTACTGTTTAGGTAAGCGGTGTGTTTTCGCGGTATCGACAAGCCCAGTTTTGGGTTCCCAGTCGTTTACAGCCATTGTCGCAAACCTTGAGTCCGCCTTGGAGTCAGCTAACTTCGTTGCGGGTCTACTCAATGGGGTGGCCTCCTGAAATATTTCTGAATCCTGTGATTGCTTTGTCCTGAAAGCCTCGTTGGGTTTTGATTTGGTTTTTCCGAGGTTGATCGAGTGTGTGTTGCTATTTGTGCACCCCTGCAGGGTAAAACTTTCTGAAAGCCGTGTCCGCGGTTATGGATGACTTGGAGCACAGTATCTCGATCATAGACAACTATAACTAAAGTAGTGTTATAAATTTGACTTTATAATGACTAGTAATCAGCTTCACTATAATGGAATGGCTAAATAAAACTGCCAACAATTGCTTGTTTGGGTTGTCGCTTGCGACCATTGTACCTGACTAGTAAGTATTGCAACTACAACGGAATGGCTAAATAAAAGTACCAACAACTGCTGGGTTTGGGATATCTCATGCTAATTGTATTTGACTAGTAAGTGTCGCAACTACAACGGAATGGTTAACTAAAATTGCCCACTGCTTATTTTATCAGGATGATTGTCTATACCTGACTAGTAATTGCTGCAACGATAACTGAATAAATAAAACTGCCAACGGTGTGAGTTCCTCGGTTGACTTCCTCGTTTGGTCTCGAGGGGGAAACACCAGGATGGGTTTGTCTGATGGTAGCATCAGGTTGGTTCCGAATAGGTCTTTCTTATCCCTCTCTGATAGCCAAGCGGTTATATCGAGTCTCTATAGGTTGTGTAGTGCATCTTTGCGCTGCCGCTCGATCCACCATACCTATGTAGGCGAGACCGCCAATTCTAGTCTCGCCGTGTCTTGGCCTCGATCTTGACCGCTCTCTCTTTTTCCTTTGCCCTTCGTCGGCACCCCTTTTGTTTAAGCAGGTTTTGAGATCGACGTCGTTAGCAGGGTTACCCTTCCGGCTTGGCCTGGGCAGGGTTATGGATGCCATTGGTTATTCTTCAGGGCTCTTAGCCCCATTTGCATCTTGTCCGTAGTCGGACGCTCTATAATTTTCAAGGTGATTTGGATATTTGTATATTATATCTGTATTCTTGACTCATTGAGTCGCTGTTGTATATATATATCTCTTCTGTGGGTCCCATCGAGGACTGTTGTGTAATGTTATTACTTCGTTTTCCACCCGCACGCAAGTGCCTGGTGGGCACCTTTGAATCGTTTCTATGCAGGTTTGGCGGGAATCGCTAAAACTTGCATAGAGCCGATTCTGAGGGTGTTACATGCGGGGCTGGGGGGATTGTGGCGCGGGGTGGGAATAACTGAACTTAGTATGGGAGGGGTCGGGGAATCGGGGTCGGGCTCGACCAGAGTTAGGGTTAGCCTAGCCAGGTACACTTACATGTTGGTCCTATGTAGAGTTGACGGATCTGCGGGTTAAAGGGTATGGGTTTAGGACCTCCAGACCTGCACCCGCTAGACCCGACGGGTCTAGATATTTATCACTAAGTAGACCCATGGGTTTTATTTTCAACCAAAACCTCCTCCATTTGATGCGGGGTACCCACCTAGTTAGTTGGTGACGGGTACCCATTGCCATCCATAATCCAGAGGAAGACATTGAGTCTCCAAATCTGAGAATTTTCCTAACAGAAACAGATCAAAAATGGAAACACGACGAGAACACGATGCAAGAACCTCGGGGAACCCGGGGGGTTATATATCACGAAGATTCAATGCATAGGGAAATTATTGACACAGAAAAGAAGCGGAGATGGAGTTCGAGGGTGGCAAACCCTGTCCAGGCGCGGCCAGGCTAGGCCTGCGCCTAGGGTGGGTTTTTCCACCCCGGGCTCCGTTTCCTCTTCAGTTTCATCCCGTAACTTCCCTTATGTATTAAAAACATCAAAATATAAAAAGATTGGAGTTTCACGAACCTTCTGTTTTCACCACTTTTACCTATTCAAAGAAGAACTCTGTAGTTTCTGGTGTTTGGTTCTTGATAAATTCTTCTGGAGTCACCATTTGAATGACATCCACTTCTTCATTGTAAGAATCTCCAGAAATATAATGTTTTAGTCTCTGACCATTAACCACCTGTGTTGTGTAATCTTTCAGAGAAGAGATTTTGATGGCACCTGAATGGTACACTTCCTTGATAACAAAAGGGCCTTCCCATTTGGAGAGTAGTTTCCCTGCAAAAAATATGAGACGAGACCTATACAAAAGAACTTTCTCACCAACATGGAACTCCCTTTTGAGAATTATCCTATCATGCCATCTTTTTACTTTTTCCTTAAAGAGCCTAGAATTTTCGTAAGCTTCCCCTCTCCACTCATCTAGATTACTTAAATCGAGCAGTATTTTCTCACCAGCAAGTCTAAAATCTCTATTCAACTCTTTCACTGCCCAATAAGCTTTGTGTTCTAATTCTAAAGGCAAGTGACAAGCTTTCCCATAGACCATTTTGTAAGGAGACATCCCCATAGGATTTTTGTAATCAGTTCTATAAGCCCACAAAGCGTCATTCAACTTTTTAGCCCAATTTTTTCTAGACCTATTGACGGTCTTCTGCAGGATAGATTTAATTTCCCTATTGGAAAGTTCTACTTGCCCACTAGTTTGGGGGTGATAAGATGAAGCTATTCTGTGGTTTACATCATACTTAGCGAGAGTTTTTCTAAAACCCCCATGAAAAAATGGGAGCCTCCATCAGTCATGAGATATCTAGGTACACCGAACCTAGGAAAAATGACATCTTTGAGCATTTTCAAAGAGGTTTTACCATCAACACTGCTCGTAGGTATGGCTTCTACCCACTTTGTAACATAGTCAACAACAACAAGAATATGAGTATACCCTTTTGAAGGAGGAAAAGTCCCCATAAAGTCGAATCCCCAACAATCAAAAGGTTCAATAACAAGAGAATAATTCATAGGCATTTCATTGAATCTAGATATGTTACCTACTTGTTGGCATTCATCACAGGATAAGATAAACTTCCTTGCATCTTTAAAAAGAGTAGGCCAAAAAAATACAGATTGTAAAACCTTCTGTGCAGTCCTATCCCCAGCATGATGTCCTCCATAAGCACTGCCATGACATTTTCTCAATATCTCTTGTTGTTCAAATTCTGGAACACATCTTCACATAATGACATCTACTCCTTCCTTATATAGGTGTGGGTCATCCCAAAAGTAATGCCTTAGATCATAGAAGAATTTACTTCTTTGCTGGGCTGTAAAGGTTGGAGGCAAATACTTGGAAACAATAAAGTTAGCATAATCAGCATACCAAGGATTCTCATATGGACTTACCCTTATTGCAGCTAACTGTTCATATGGAAAATTATCATTAATAGGCAAAGGGTCAAAAGAAATGTTTTCCAAATGAGATAAATTATCAGCAACAGGATTATCAGCACCTTTTCTATCCACAATATGAAGATCAAACTCTTGCAAAAGCAACACCCACCTTATAAGCCTAGGCTTAGCGTCCTTCTTTGTCATAAGGTACTTAATAGCTGCATGGTCACTATGAATAGTAACCTTAGAATCCACAATATAAGGTCTAAACTTGTCACAAGCAAATATTACAACTAAGAACTCTTTTTCAGTAGTAGCATAATTCTTTTGAGCAGCATCTAGAGTCTTGCTAGCATAATGAATAACATTCAGCTTCTTGTCAACACGTTGTCCAAGGACAGCACCCACAACAAAGTCATTAGCATCACACATGATTTCAATAGGTAAACTCCAATCAGGTGGTTGGACTATACAGCAGTTGTTAAAGCTTTCTTCAAAGTTTCAAAAGCTTCCTTACAATCATCATCAAAAACAAAAGGTACATATTTTTGAAGAAGATTAGTAAGGGGCTTTGAAATTTTGGAGAAATCTTTAATAAATGTCCTATAGAAACCAGCATGACCAAGGATGCTACGAATACCTTTGATATCCCTAGGACAAGGCATCTTCTCAATTGATTCAATTTTGGCTCTGTCAACTTCGATACCTCTTTTAGAGATCTTATGTCCAAGAACAATTCCTTCATTAACCATGAAATGACATTTCTCCCAGTTAAGAACAAGGTTTGTCTCTTCACATCTCTGCAAAAATTTATCAAGGTTGTGCAAACAGTTATCAAAAGAAGTTCCATAGAAGGAAAAATCGTCCATGAAAACCTCCATAATTTCTTCACAAAACCATGAAAGATAGCAGACATACATCTCTGAAAGGTAGTAGGAGCATTACATAAACCAAAAGACATACGCCTATAAGCATAAGTACCATAAGGACAAGTGAAAGTAGTTTTCTCCTGGTCTTGTGCTTTCACAGCGATTTGAGAAAACCCAGAATAACCATCAAGAAAGCAAAAGTGAGTCTTTTTGGACAGCCTCTCAAGCATTTGATCAATAAAGGGCAAAGTATAATGATCTTTCTTAGTAACTTTATTAATCTTTCTAAAATAAATGCACATTCTATACCCAACCACTACTCTCTGGGTATAAGCTCATTATCCTCATTGGGCACAACAGCAATTCCTCCTTTCTTTGGAACACAATGAACAGGGCTAACCCCTTGACTATTAGCAATAGGATAAATAATACCACCATCAAGGAGTTTTAATACCTCATTTCTTACCAATTCCTTCATTTTAGGATTTAGACGGCGCTGGTGCTCAGCAACTGGTTTTGCATCAGGCTCAATATTAATAGCATGCTGACATATAGTGGGAGAAATTCCTTTTAAATCATCAAGAGTATAACCCATAGCTCCTCGGTGCTTCTTCAATACCTCCAATAGAATTTCTTCTTCCTTCCCTGAAAGTTTAGAATTAATAATAACAGGATATATCTTCTTTTCATCAAGATAAACATATTTAAGATCATCAGGTAAAGGTTTTAATTCGAAAACAGGATCCCCTTTGGGTGGTAGTGTGGTACCCAAATCTTCCACAGGTAAATTATGATTAAGTAACTCAGGCTGATGAAGGAAAACCTCATCAATCTCATTTCTTTCCTTCATAAATGCATCACTTTCATGATCTTCCATGAACTGCTGCAAAGAATTGTTAGGAGCAAGAGAAATAGAAGACATTTGTTCAACCTTCAAATCCTCATCAGGTAATTCATTTTCATAAGGGGTTTTGGCAAATTTGAAAAAATTAAACTCATAAGATTCTCCAGCAAACTTAGTCAAAACTTTTTCCTTCCTACAATCTATGATGGCCCCACAAATATTAAGGAAGGGTCTACCAAAGATGATAGGATAGGTTTTACTAGCTTCTTTACCAAGTACTAGAAAATCAGCAGGATATTTAAACTTACCACAAAGGACCTCCACATCTCTTACAATACCAATGGGGCATACTTGCTCTCAATTGGCAAGGTGAATAACCACATCAATGTCTTCAAGCTCACAAGGACCAATCTCATGCATAATTTCCCTGTAAAGCTCATAAGGAATAGCACTAGAACTAGCACCAATATCACATAAACCATAGTTGCAATGATCACCAATTTTAACAGAGGGCACCGGAACACTAGGTTTTCTAACCTTACTAGGATGAGAGATAATATTAGAAGCGTCTTCACAGAAGACAATATACTCATCCTCTATATTTCTAGTAACAATATCTTTCACAATAGCTACCACAGGCTCGATATCAATAAGCTCATCGGAACCTACGGTTTTCTTTGCGCTTTTACTAACCACATTAGCCAAAATAGAGTGCTCCCTTACCTTGGAGGGAAAAGGGATCTTCTCAACATAAGGTTCAGGCAAAATAGGATCAACAATACAAACC
Organism: Avena longiglumis; assembly: GCA_030063025.1. NCBI lineage: Eukaryota > Viridiplantae > Streptophyta > Magnoliopsida > Poales > Poaceae > Avena > Avena longiglumis. The sequence goes on along the minus strand of CP125978.1, from coordinate 326,334,894 downwards.
TCTACACTGGCAGGAACGTGGGTAACAACGTCTTTATAAGTAGCATGGTACTTGTCCCACTCTTTCTTGGGAATCTCAATATAAGAGGCAAACGCATTAAAACATTCCGCAAGAACTTAAGGATCAAGGCCAAACTTATTGCTAATATCACGGAAGTTATTAGTTCCCATAAAATATTTAATGCACTAATAATCATAGTTTATACGTGAATTTCTTCCTTTGTCATTCTCCCAAGCCTCGGTATTATCTTGAATACGGTCTAAAAGATCCCATTTAGCTTCTTCTTTCATACTTGTGAATGATCCAGCGCACGAAGCATATAATAAACCTTTATCTTGAAGAGAAAGCCTAGCATAAAAGTTATTGAGAATAATATTGTTAGAGAGTTCATGAATAGGACATTTAAGTATTAGCGGCTTCAATCTCCCCCAAGCTTGAGTTCTACTTTCTCCATCAAGAGTCCAAAGGTTATACATAAGACTTCTAACCTTTTGGATTTCACTGGGAGGATAAAATTTAGAGTAAAAGAGAGATGCCATCTCCTCCCAGTCCATGGATTGTCCATTCTTTAGCAGCTTATACCATGCCTCAGCTCTCCCTTTCAAGGATATGGAGAGTAACTTCTTCTTCACATGTTCAGTTGTGATACTTGCACACTTAAACAACCCGCATAATTCATGGATATAAAGCAAGTGATCACCAGGATGGACAGTTCCACCCCCAAAATAATAATTATACATGACACGATTAACAGAACTCGTAGGTATCTTAAAAAGATCTATCTCAACAGGTGGTGGTTCATCTACTACCATAGAAGTGGTAGTAGTTTTCCCAAATAGAAAAACAAGTGGGTTATTCATATTGGAAACAAAGTAACAAGAAGTAACAAAAGAAATACTCATAGTAAAAGTTCCCTTACCAGTTCCACTCTTCAATAGAGCTTCACTCCCCGGTAACGGCGCCAGAAAATAGTCTTGATGACCCACAAGTATACGGGGTGTATCGCGGTACTTTCGATAAATAGGAGTGTTGATCCCAACGAGGATCAGAAGGTGCTGAATAGTGGTATGGAGCAGGAAATTCTTGTGAATACTTAGCAAATGGATTTTTAGTGGTTATCTGACAAGGCAACAAAACAAAGAGCAAGTAACAGAAGTAATGAACAAACAGAGCAAGTGGCGCAATCCTTTCTTAGCAAAGGACAAGCCGGTGTAAATACTTATACGGACCGAACATTCTCGAGGACACATGGGAATTCTGTCAAGTGCTTTCGCTTCAAATAGCTGAGTACTCTTCTTTGGTGTTTGTAAGTGTTGTGTGGGTGAACCTGTGCTAACATACTGCCCTTCCTAGAACTAATACATACTTGTGATTAAAACCCCTGCAAACATCCGTAACTACAGGAAAGTAATTAAGATATAAATCTAACCACAGCCTTAAACTCTGAGATCCTACACTGCCTTGTGCAAAGGTGTCCTAACGGGGGTTCAGGTTTCTGTCACTCCGGCAACCCCGCGATTAGTAGCCAAATACACAATGCATTCCCCTAGGCCCATAAATGGTGAAGTATCATGTAGTCGACGTTCACATGACACCACTACAAGAATAGGACCACAACTTAAATACTAAACCATTGAATAATAACTCATCACAGATTCACTACTAACAACATGACTTCCCCCATGTCCTCAAGAACTAAACGAATTACTCACAAGACATCATATGGATCAAGATCAAAGATGATATGGTAATGGATAACAATATGAACATAAACAATAATCCAATGGTTCCACTCACAATCATCAACTACAATAGTAATCAACACCGGGAAAGTTTCCCCTAACGAACTAAAGCAATATTCAACACAATTGTTACAGCGGAACGAAGTGATGGTGCTGGTGGAGATGATGGTGTGGATGATGATGATGATCCCGATGAAGCCTAGCTTGATGATGTTGTTGATGGCGACGGTATCCCCTCTCTGGGAAGGAATTCCCCCGGCAGAAATCTGTCTGCCAGAGAGATCTATATCTCTTGGTGTTTTCCGCCACCGAGAGGCAGCGGAAATCTATCTGTGGTCGCCACCTGGTGTTAGGGTTCCGTAGGGAAGATATAGGCGAAGGGGCGGAGTCGGAGGCCGAGCAGGTGGGCCAAACCCACCCTAGGGGGGTGTGGGCCCGCTGAGGCCCCCCTTCGCTCCTCCTTCTAGATTCCTTCGTCTTCTGGTAAAATAATATGTTTCCATATTTTTCTGGTATTTTTCTGATCTTCGCGAAATTGCACTGAAACGCCTTTTTTCCATCAGAATCTAGACTTCCGCAGTCCATCCTCCAGGAATCATCCAACATGCATAAACGGATGAAAAGCCATAAGTAATACCTCATAATAAGACAAATATCAATGAATAGAGGTAAATTATGATATAGAGTGGTGATGCAAATTGGGAGTATCAGTGGATGCTAGGTTCCAATCTCATGATCAAAGTTAGGAGGTTGATGTGATAAATAAGTAGATAGGATCATGCTTAGATGGGGTCTTCATTGAGTTGGGAGCTATCAAAAGGGATTATCTCTGGATTGATCTGATTAGGAGATTAGATGGTCACTTTAGTGGTTTAGGATAGATCCAGATTTGGATGCTTGGTTTGAGATTGTTGATCACAAACATAGATTGAGTCCTAAGGTATGAGCTACTAGATTAGCTCACTCGAGTTCCTAAGCAAACAAGGAAATCAGCAGATCAAGGAAATTCATTAGGCAATAAATCAAGGCAATTCATCTTATCAAACTTATCAAACTACTACTAGGGTTACCATCAAGCCTAGCTTGAGATAAGGAGGGGTATTTAGAATTGGTTATGTTTTGAAGTAAGATAAGTACCTCTTGGTATTTCTATCAAGAATAGAGTGGAGATGTTTTAGGAAAAAGGTTTTTGGAAAACCTAGAGATAAGAGTAGTTGAATGTTCTGTCTTGAGAACATAAGGAGATAATATATAGGTCTCCATAGTTTTGTTAATGGAACTAGTGAAATATTTGGTTCTTGTAAAGTCACCTTGGCTCAAGTTTTAAATGTCAGAACATTTGAGAATATGAAAGATGATCCAAGACTTCTCTTTTGTAAAACAGCTTTTGTAAACTAGCGTGGAGGTGAGAAGTATATCATCTAATACATAGTCAGGTGCATGAACACAAGCAAAGAAATAAACAAGCATTGTAGTAAGAACAAAAAAAGGTTTTGTTCCCCCTGATTTTTGCCCTTTGGTCAACAATTCAGGGTTGCTGAAATTGGGATGTTACAGACATTTCCCCCTTAAAATAATCTTGTCCTGATATTAGGGAGGTGTAGGGTTGGGGGATAACATCCGCTTAACAATTTCAGCGGTGGAAATTATTAGATGCTAGCAGGTTTTTGTAACAAACAGACGTGGTCAGCTGTGGGTTGGAGCAAAGTGGCTTCGGATTGGGGTGGTTTAGATTTAAACAAATGGAAAAGACATAGTATTTTCCCCTTAGGATGATTCTAGATAGTTTTGCTGTCAACATGGTCCTTTCTTCTTATGGCGAGACATCGAGTTGAGCCTTCTTCATTCCTTTTCCATGATAGTCACTTTATCTACCTTCTTGGTCTTGAAATGTCGGAAGTGATGGCTAGGCTGCCGACTCTATGACGGAGAACTTTCCTGAAGTACCTTCTAATCCTGGAGGAGTGCCGATTGTCGTCCTTCTTGCAGGGTCAACGATTCAAATTTTGTAGGGGTGGTCATCACTTAAGGATAACGAGTGTTCGAATCGTGAGTTCTATCGGGTTTTTGGGCGGGAAAGACACAGTCTTTCCCCCTTAGAGAGACACGAGGGGTTTTTGGTGGAGTCACCGAGTTTCTTGATTGGAGTCGTATGCTAATGCTGAGGTATGGCACTGCACCGTTCGTCCGGAGGTGGTGATCTTCTATCGACCTTGTATAATGCGCTTCGTAAGAGACGTTGATACCACTTCTTGAGTTAGGAGGTCTACTGGAAAGGGCGTCTAACAGCTTCCGGGTAGTTAGTTCTGAGCTAGTTATAGGTCCGATGAGTTGGAGGATGTTGTTGGAGGTTGGAGGTGTAGGAACGCGGTCCTTTAGAAAGGGGTTCGTTGCGGGTTTAGTCTTATGCAACGTCGTGGGTAAAACATGCCAAGAACGGCATTATTCTTTCCTATCATCAAACAAGGTTCATCCAGAATTCAGTGGATTTGCGTCGGCCAATGGTGAAGGTACTTGATGTCTTACTGAACCAGTTTCGAGACGATCCATCACCTGCTAGAGTGTCAACACCCTGATTTTTCAATCCTAGATGCCTGTTATGCCATACATCGCAATCCCACGATTACCATTTTTGCGAGACATAACAGAATTGGATACCATAGTACATCATCCATTACAACGATACATGAGTTCTTACACAAATAGGAATCTCATGATCCAGTTCTTAATACAACATAAAGCAGCGGAATACGTAATAATAACGGTAGCGTAGGCGAAGCTCCATCTTCGGCGTCACAGGCAATGCTGATGATGGGAGATGATCCTAGTTGTCGTAACCTTCCTGGGGTCCATCTTCCAGGTACTCCTCTTCATAGTCTGGCCATGGGAATAGCCAGAGACAAAGCCATGAGTACTCTTTAAGTACTCGCAAACTAATACTAATAGGTAAAGGGGGGTTTTTGGATAATAGGACACTAGGTTCTAGGGTTGTTTTGCAAAAGCCAGATTTATCTCGACTAAGCTCCAAAGCTAGTCACAATTTTGTAATTCCTAAGCGGGAACTTGTATTTCATATCACAACTCTGTTGTGGTCAAGTCAAAGTCTCAATTCATCTCACAGGTCATTTTGAAAATTCTGACGGGGGAAACAGTATGGCCACTCCAACTGTCCATAATCATGACGCTATTCGAATAGTTTGACACTCTCCAGAGATTGTACACTTTCACCACAACATTCGATACATCCGTCAGGAACAAATCCTATATTCACCATACTCAGTATGCGGATAATCAATCCTAACCTTTCGATTACACGCCCTAGTATAAGCACCTCTCCTGTGAGTTTGGCCTCCCAACCATGACCAACTGTCATCTTGGGTACTACACAGGTGGAAAATCTTCACAAGGTAGCCTCAGCTCAGACCTTGGCCGTGAGGGAACTAATACTAAGGTACATAAGTTTCCAGTCAAGCCCTACCCAATATTTGGGTATTCTGGTTGTACGATAAAATTGGAATGGTATCGCATCCAGACAACCATCGGTTTTATAAAGGGCTAAAGCTCATGCCTCAACATTTTTATCACCAAAATTCTCAAGTGTTTGGAAACACATGTCCAAAACATTTCAATAGAATGATCCATCATTCCAAGGTTTTCATAACCATTTTTCCACCAAGTATTCCCATCTAAAAGTTGATCAAGTTTTATGCTTAGCACTAGCATCTACATGTGGGGGTAGTATTAATGAGAGGTGGTAACTAGTGGAGTTTCACTAAGTACAACCTCATGTCTCAGGCTGATGTCAAGGTTTCTAACTTAGGCCAAATTTTATGCTCTTTATGCAACCTTCAGCATCTTTCCAAAATCTACCAGTCACTTAAGTAAACTCCAAGTAAGATTTGATAAAGAAATAGCATAAGGAGCTTGCACATAAAACTAGGATTGGTTTATCAAGTGGGTATGATCACATATACTTAAGGCATATAGTAGTCATAGAACAAGTATGGGTTTGTTGCATCATTAGAGTGTCTTACAAGTTTTAGCTTGCATAGGTCAACTTGATTGGTAAGGCTTGCATAGGTATAGTATCAGCTTGCATCAATATCAGTATAAGCTTGCTAAAGTAGAATGTCTTGCAAGTTTTAGCTTGCCTTGTGCGGAGCAGTGGTTGAAGTTCTCCTCGGCTTCTTCTTCGTAGTATCCTCCTTCCCCCTCGTATCCTTGGTCGGTACTAGCGTCTATGAATAAATACAAGGTACACAATCACCAAACAATACTTAACTACTTGCAATCATCACACACAAGGGTCCTATGGATGACCTAGCATCATCCCTAACATTACAAGGTTAAGGCTTGGTTTAAATCTTTTTATTTTTAGAAAAGTCATTTCTACTCATTGAAAAACTACTTAAGATTTTATATTCTCTAAACCCAACATGGGATCATGTTGACACATGTCATCACCACATATTGTAGTCCATGGGAATCTGATTTAAAGTGGTGTCACAATTTAATAAGGTTTTACCCTTTTATTTTAATTAATTAAAGTGGCTAGAAATGCTTATGTAGCATTCTTTTATTACTTGAACATTATTTCTGCAAGTAAACCTATATATTTTTATATATTATGAAAGGTATGGTTAAATGTGATTTTTGAGAGTTGGAATCAACTCAAAAGGTATTATGGTTTAAATTTGAAAAATGTTTGAATGCACAAAAGCTTCTGCCTTGTTATTTTTACCATGGGTGATCTATAGATCCAAATGACTTGAATCCAAGGGGCTTGGATTCAGCATTCATAGACCTTTCCAACAAAATTGGTTTCATTCAATTTGGTGCACTGAATCGATCTGGGTTGATTTTTGAAGTTGGGTACATAAGTGTGTTTGAATTGAAATAGAAAAAGGTTTAATTTGAATAACTGGGCTGCGCGGGAAAAGTTAATGGGCCGGCCTGCTAAGCGCAGTGCTCCCGTGGGCTGCTTAAGTGGGTGTCCCCACTCGTCAGTGACACGGGGCTAGGCGAAGCGGTATGGGGCGACGTGGATCGTTCGATCTAGTTCTAATCTAATGGCTGGGAGTCTTCGTCGATGCGAGACAACTCCGGTGAGAACGAAACCTAGCACGGCCAGTGAGGGTCGCTGGGGGCTCACCGGGGTGCTGGAGAGGGTCGGCGAGGCAGGCGAACGACGAAGTCGACGACGGCAAACTCAGGGGTGGTCACGGCAGCTCCTGGGGCGGCTCCAATCGCTAGCTCCCTCCTTCTCCGGCAGCGGCAGGCTCCAGTGAAATTCCGGCGAGGTGGTGCTCGCCTTGCTCTGAGAATGGTGTGGCACGATCAGTGAGGAGAGGGGAGTGAGATGGTGTGAAGAAATCGTGCGGGGGTGGCCTCAATTTATAGTCGAGTGAGGGGACCGTCAGGGCGCACGGTGATCTCGTCGGGGGCGAGGTTATATAGGCGGATAAAGGCATGGGCAAGGTTAGGGGACGGTACGGTGTCTCCTGGCGATGCTCAACGACATGGTCTCGAGGCATGGGGCGGTGTGGTTTGGTCTGGAACAAGCGGTGCTCTGCGCGGCAGAGGCGGCGTCTTCGACGGCGGGCGGTGGATGTGCGGCACGGGGCGGCAAACGGGGATCTCTGGCGGTCTCCTGGGTCGGTGGGGATTGTGTATGCACGCGGCGAGGGCGGCGCGTGGTCTGTGGGTGATGGTCGAGGGTGGCGCTCAGGCGCACGCTCGGCATGGTCTGGGCGCGGCTTGTGCGCATGGTCCAGGGCTTGGCAATGCTCGCGGCTGGGACAGTGAGTGGCGGTGGACGGTGGGCTGCCTCCCAGACATGCTGGCTAGGCTTGCTGCTGCTCCTAGCTTGCTGTCGACTATGGGGTGGCAAGAGGGTGCTCGGCTATTCACCATTGATGACAATGGCAAGCTCACAGTGGTGCTAGTGCCTGGCTAATCTTCCTATATGAGCTACTGAGTTGTGTGTGAGCTAAATGGGGAACCAGTTAGGCAAGAATCACTGCTCACAATAGTGTTTGATGTTTGTTTGATTTGTGTCTACAACGTGTTTGATGAAATGGCCGCATGAAATCAAGTTTTGAATTTTGAAATGATTTTTGGTGGGTTTGCTAGATTGGTGCTGGTGAGTCTGCAGATGCTTGGGTTTTGAAAGTTGAGCTTGTTTGAGTAGTTTTTGAAAAAGTGGGATCTTCCCATATGATAAAGATTCAATTTTGAATTGTCATTTAAACTATGCAGTTGAAAGTTTATGGATGATCACAAAGTGGTTCTTGATACCTTGTTATGAGTACATTCAAGGGGTGCAAAGATCCAGAAAAGTTTCGGTTAGGTTCTGAAAGTTTGAGACAGCCAAAGTAGGCATGGGAGTTAAATTGGCCAAAATGACCATTCATTTCATATATGTGTTTTGATTTACTTGTTTTTTTGGAAAGGTGTGGGAAATGTTTTAGATGATGTTTATTTCACCTAAGAAACATTTTACAAGCAATGGAACAAACAAACAAGGTGGTTTTAAAGGATTTTAAAATCCATGCATACACATATGCATGCATTCATGATTTCATTTAGAAAAGTTTTTGTTAACCCTAATTTTGATGATTAGAATTTGATGATCCAAGATTAGTATTTTTGGGATGTTACAAACCTTCCCCCCTTAAACAAAATCTCATCCCGAGATTTGAAAAAGGACGAAAAGATTACCTAGGATTTGAAGAGATCGGGAAACTCCGTCCTGATGTGATCTTCGCGCTCCCAGGTAGCTTCCTCTTCTGTGTGGTTGCTCCACTGAATCTTGAGAAACTTGCTGCTTCGGGTTCGGGTAGTTCGAAAAGCTTCTTCCAAAATGCGGATGGGTACTTCGGGATAGGTCAGATCATTGTTGATCTCTATGGTCCGGTGATCGATATTCTTGAACACTTCGGTCTTCTCGGGGACTTCAAGACATTTGCGATGTAACGAGATATGGAACACATTGTGCACAGCTGACATCTCTTCAGGTAGTTCCAATTGATACGATACTTCTCCTTGACGGTTCAGAATTTTGAAAGGTCCGATATATCTGGGGGCTAACTTTCCTTTGAGTTGGAAACGCTGCATTCCCTTCAATGGCGACACTTTCAGAAAAACAAAATATCCTATGTTGAAGGCGAGGTCTTGACGTCTCTTGTCGGCGTAACTCTTCTGTCGGGATTGGGCGGTCTTGAGGTGCTCATGAATCTTGTGAACCTTCTCTTCTGCTTCTCGTAGGATGTCGGGTCCGAAAATCTGACTCTCTCCTACTTTCGACCAGTTCAAAGGGGTGCGACACTTTCTTCCGCACATGAATTCAAATGGGGCCATTTGCAAACTATCTTGGTAACTATTGTTGTAGGAAAATTCTGCAAACGGCAGACATTCTTCCCACTTGGATCCATATTCTAGCACACATGCTCTAAGCATATCTTCGAGTATTTGATTTAGTCGCTCCGTTTGTCCATCGGTCTGAGGGTGATACGCGGTACTAAAATCTAGGCGGGTTCCTAAACCTTCTTGGACTTTCTTCTAGAATCTCGAGGTAAACTGAGTTCCTCGATCCGATACTATATTCTTGGGGACTCCGTGCAAACTGACGATTCTAGCGATGTATAACTCCGCTAGCTTCAAACTCTGATAGGTGGTTTTGACGGGCAAGAAATGGGCGACTTTGGACAGTCTGTCCACTATGACCTAGATAGAGTCATTTCCCCTACTAGAAGTAGGTAGTCCAGTGATAAAGTCCATTCCTACAGAATCCCATTTCCATTCCAGAATTTGCAAATGTTGCAACAATCCAGCAGGTCTTTGATGTCCTGCCTTGACTCGTTGACATATATCACACTTGGCGATATAGCTTCCGATTTCTCTCTTCATCTTATGCCACAAAAATTGCTCTTTCAAATCTTGATACATCTTAGTTCCTCCTGGATGGATAGAATAAAGAGTATCATGAGCCTCCTTCAAGATAACTTCTTTCAACTCCGAATCTGTTGATACACAAAGGCGTCCTTTGTACCACAGAACTCCTTCTTCGTCCTCGGTGAATCCGGGTACTTTGCCCGTACCGATACGACGCTTGATTCCATTGATACTGGCATTTCCCTTCTGCGCCTCTTTAATCTGACTGATTAAAGTGGGCTGAAGTTCTATGCTAGCCAAAAATCCTTCACTTACTAATTCCATTCGAAAATCTTCCATCTCCTTGTGTAAACTTGGTTGCTCCTTCAAAATCATGGAGTTCAAGCGGCACGACAATCTGCTAAGGGCATCGGCTACCACGTTGGCTTTACCAGGGTGATAGTGAATGTCCAGGTCGTAATCTTTGATTAGCTCAATCCATCTTCTCTGCCTCATATTCAACTCCTTCTGAGTGAATATATACTTTAGGCTCTTGTGATCCGAATAAATATCACAACGGTTTCCCATTAGGTAATGTCTCTATGTCTTCAGGGCTAGGACTACTGCTGCGAGTTCGAGGTCATGGGTTGGATAGTTTTGCTCGTGTTGCTTCAATTGTTGAGATAGATAAGATATAACTTTGCCTTCTTCCATTAGCACACATCCGAGACCAATCTTGGATGCGTCACAATACACATCGAAGGGCTTCGTGATATCCGTCATGATTAAGATTGGGGCTGATATCAATCTCCTCTTGAGTTCTTGAAAACTCGCTTCACACTTGTCTGTCCATTCAAACTTCTTGTCCTTCTTCAGCAATTGGGTCATGGGTCGGGCGATACTCGAGAATCCTTCTACGAATTTGCGGTAATATCCCGCCAATCCGAGAAAAGCACGAACTTGGGTTTGAGTGGTTGGGTCTTGCCAATCTTCTACATCTTTCACTTTGGCAGGGTCAATGGCAATTCCTCCGGATGATACAATGTGACCAAGGAATCCTACCTCCTGTAACCAGAATTCACATTTGCTAAACTTTGCATATAGTTGATGCTCTCTAAGGGTTCCAAGAATGGTCCTTAGGTGTAGCTCATGTTCTTCTTTTTATTTGGAATAAATCATAATGTCATCAATGAACACAACGACAAACTTATCCAGGAAGTCCATAAAAATCTTATTCATGAGGTTCATGAAATAAGAGGGGGCATTGGTTAATCCAAAAGACATGACTGTATACTCGTACAATCCATATCTGGTGGTGAAGGCAGTCTTTGGAATATCCTCTGCACGAATTTTTAGTTGATGATAGCCAGTTCTAAGATCAATCTTAGAAAATACCTGGGCACCGGTCAACTGATCAAATAAATCTTCTATCTTGGGCAAGGGGTACTTGTTCTTGATGGTGACATCAATCAACTTCCGATAATCCGTACACTAACGGTTACCTCCATCTTTCTTGTCCACAAATAAGACAGGTGATCTCCATGGTGACGCACTTGGTTGAATCAATCCAATTTCTAGCATGGAATCCAGTTGCTTCTTCAGTTCTGCTAGTTCCGACGGGTTCATACTATAGGGTCTCTGGGCTATGGGTCCTGTTCCGGGGATTAGTTCGATGATAAACTCGATATCCCGATCTGGGGGCATACCGGGCAAAACATCGGTAAATACATTGGGGTATTCATAGACTATCCGGACTTGGTCAATGGTAGGTTGGGCTAGACTCTTGTTACACTTGAATTGGCGAGGTAAGGTTTCCGAGATATGCTCGACTGTTATTCCGGCGGTACTGATCATGGTGATGGCTTTCTTAGCACAGTCAATCAATCCCTTATGTTTGGACATCCAATCCATTCCTAGTACTACTTCCAAACCTTTAGTTCCGAGTACTAGTAGATTAGCATAAAAATCTATGCCATGGATTCGGATAGGGACGGCTTTGCAAATTTGCCTAGCCTTGGTGGTTGATCCCGGAATTTGCACAATCATAACATGCTTCAGTTTGGTTGGTTCAATTTTACTAGTGCAGGCAAATTCTTCGGTGACAAATGAATGCGAGGCACCAGGGTCAAACAACACTCTTGCAAGTACTGAATTAACATAAAACATACCCAGCACGATGTCTAGCGCTTCCTGAGCTTCTTCAGCATGCATGAGAAAAAGGCGGCCATTGCGGTTGAGTGAATTCCCTCGGGCAATCTTCTCCCTGGCTGGACACGACGTTGCTGCTGAGCTGGGGCATTGGCATTAGGGGCTGTAGTGTTCTTCTTGTTGGGGCACTCATTGGAATAGTGGCCTTTATTCCCACAGTCATAACAGGTCACTTGTGACTTGTCCTTGGCTACGACAGGTACAACATTGCTTCCAGTCCTCGGGGCAGTGTTGGTGTTGGCGGTAGCATTGTTGGTGTTGAACTTGGGTGGGGCACGGGTGAAATTGCTAGAGTTGCCGGGGTTGTTGTGATTTCCTCTGGGTCTAGGGTTTCCACGGTTGGGGTAGGTCGGACGGGTCATAGGGGGTTTGTTGGTTCTTGGGGAAAATCCTGGAGATGGGTTGGGGTGATACTTTGGGGTCTGATGGGTTCCTGGTTGATGCATCATGCGACGCTTGCGGTTCTCATTGGCTTGGTTGATCTTTCCTTCCATCTGGATGGCAGAGTCGACAAGGGCTTCAATATCAGCAAAGGGGATATTGACTAACACCGTCTGCATCTCGTCATGCAGACCATTCAGGAATCTTTCTTTCTTCTTGGCTTCGGTGTCTATCTCGTCCGGGCATACCTAGCTAATGACAAAAAAAATTCATGGTATTCCACTACAGTCATCCTTCCTTGCTTCAGCTCTCTGAACTCGTCTCTCATTCTCTTGATCAAACCTGGTGGAACATAGGTTCTGCTAAACTTGACCTTGAATTCCTCCCAGGTCATCATCTGGCCTCCGGTCATTGCACGAACACTGTTCCACCATAACCTGGCATCTCTAGCTAGATAATGGGTGGCGAACATGACTTTCTCGTTGGCTTCCACTCCGGAGACTTCTAGGTTGTTTTCCATGGTTTGCAGCCAATCATCGGCATCTAGGGGTTCTTCTGACTTGGTGAAAACGGGTGGGTTAGTATTCTAGAAATTCTTGAGCTTAGATCCATGGTTGTCCTGATTTCCGTGGCCTTGGTTGTTGTGGGCTAGCTGGGCTATCTGTTGCAGAGTGGCTAGGTTGGCTTGACGTTCCGCTCTTTCAGCTTCGCGGTCAGAAGTCAACATTTGCAGGATCTGCAACATCGGGTCCGGGGCTGAACCACTTCCTCCACGTGGCATCTGAAGATTGATATTGATCATGAGAAAAGAGGGAAATTTCTAAGGTCTTGGGTCTTTGAAAAGTTTTAAATGTTTGACTCAGATTTTTCTGGCAACTTGATTTTTCATTCATTCACTCATAGCACACAGTACAACACACACCACAACAAAGAAAAACAGATGGTTTTAAGAACCATTCTGGAAACTACGATACAGTGGGACCGACTACTACTCACTACGCTAGTGCTCAGTGCTACTACTCCTCGGAGTCTGTGGCTTCATCATCTTCAGCATCATCGATGAAGGCGAAATCATCCTCATCGGTGAAGAAGTCCATGGCCTGATCCTCCAGAAAATCATCGTCATCGCTGAGATAGGAGTAAGGGTCTCCACGAAGATCCTCTCCTGCATTCTCCCTTTCCTCTAACTGCATGTCTCTCTTATGGATGGTCTCCTCCAGAGATGAGATGCGATGGCGAAGACGGGCAATAATGCGCTCCTTTTTGTCGAGCTGACGGCGGCGATACTTGCAATCCTTTGCTAGCATGGCGATGGTCTGATCCTTCGTCTTGATGATGGAAGACTTGTGGTTGCAGTAGTCACCGCAGTTGTCCAACTCCTACTAACGATCATACATCATGAAGCTAAGGTGGTCCAATTGAGTCTTCAGCTCGGGGTGGTATGGGGCTTCCAGTGGTTGTCCATTTGCATCACACCTTGGGCAAAACTCAAAGCGAGTACCCTTGATCTGATTGATGATCTGCCCACACAGACGGGAAAGAGCTTCCTACATTGCGCTGGCAAGTCCATCGAGACAGTTGTTTTCCCTCAAGGTAAATTGAATTCCCTCCGCAGTGGGAGGTTCAATCTTTCCTCGGAGACTTGCAACAATTATCCACTGCAGATCTTCTCCTCCTTGATCATTGAGCTGAGCTACAAAGAACTTGGGGTGCGGACGCTCCAGAAGTTCCGAAAGCTGATCCAGATCCCTCTCAAAGATAAGGTCTCCCCCATTCCCAAGTTGGTAAAACTTGTTGTACTTCACGTCCATCTATAAAAATAGACGATGAGTCGATTAGCAGAGTGATCAAGTGTGTCAAAATTTTATGTATTTTGCAAGAGTTTTTGAGGAACATGAATTTTTATGAAAGAATCAAAGAGATAAGAATGAGAATAAGTTTCTGTAAATATTTGTTTTCTTTGGTTTTGAAACTAAGTTTTTGATTCAAACGTCCAGTCTAACTAGGGTCTCCTATGGTCAGGATGGCTCTGATACCAACTTGTCAACACCCGGATTTTTCAATCCTAGATGCCTGTTATGCCATACATCGCAATCCCAGGATTACCATTTTTGCGAGACATAACAAAATTGGATACCATAGTACATCATCCATTACAACGATACATAAGTTCTTACACAAATAGGGATCTCATGATCCAGTTCTTAATACAACATCAAGCAGCGGAATACGTAATAATAACGGTAGCGTAGGCGAAGCTCCATCTTCGGGGTCATAGGCAATGCTGACGATGGGAGATGATCCTAGTTGTCGTAACCTTCCTGGGGTCCATCTTCCAGGTACTCCTCTTCATAGTCTGGCCATGGGAATAGCCAGGGACAAAGCCATGAGTACTCTTTAAGTACTCGCAAACTAATACTAATAGGTAAAGGGGGGGGTGGATAATAGGACACTAGGTTCTAGGGTTGTTTTGCAAAAGCCAGATTTATCTCGACTAAGCTCCAAAGCTAGTCACAATTTTATAATTCCTAAGCGGGAACTTGTATTTCATATCACAACTCTATTGTGGTCAAGTCAAAGTCTCAATTCATCTCACAGGTCATTTTGAAAAGTCTGACGGGGGAACAGTATGGCCACTCCAACTGTCCATAACCGCGGACGCGGCTATTCGAATAGTTTGACACTCTGTAGAGATTGTACACTTTCACCACAACATTCGATACATCCGTCAGGAACAAATCCTGAATTCACCATACTCAGTATGCGGATAATAAATCCTAACCTTTCGATTACACGCCCTAGTATAAGCACCTCTCCTGTGAGTTTGGCCTCCCAACCATGACCAACTGTCATATTGGGTACTGCACAGGTGGACAATCTTCACAAGGTAGCCTCAGCTCAGACCTTGGTCGTGAGGGAACTAATACTAAGGTACATAATTTTCCAGTCAAGCCCTACCCAATATTCGGGTATTGTGGTTGTACGATAAATTTGGAATGGTATCGCATCCAGACAACCATCATTTTTATAAAGGGATAAGGCTCATGCCTCAACATTTTGATCACCAAAATTCTCCAGTGCTTGGAAACACATGTCCAAAACATTTCAATAGAATGATCCATCATTCCAAGGTTTTCATAACCAATTTCCCACCAAGTATTCCCATCTAAATGTTGATCAAGTTTTATGCTTAGCACTAGCATCTATAGGTGGGGGTAGTATTAATGAGGGGTGGTAACTAGTGGAGTTTCACTAAGTACAACCTCATGTCTCAGGATGATGTCAAGGTTTCTAACTTAGGCCAAATTTATGCTCTTTATGCAACCTTCAGCATCTTTCCAAAAATCTACCAGTCACTTAAGTAAACTCTAAGTAAGCTTTGATAAAGAAATAGCGTAAGGAGCTTGCACATAAAACTAGGATTGGTTTATCAAGTGGGTATGATCACATATGCTTAAGGCATATAGTAGTCATAGAACAAGTATGGGTTTGTTGCATTAGTAGAGTGTCTTGCAATTTTAGCTTGCATAGGTCAACTTGATTGGTAAGGCTTGCATAGGTATAGTATCAGCTTGCATCAATATCAGTATAAGCTTGCTAAAGTAGAATGTCTTGCAAGTTTTAGCTTGCCTTGTGAAGAGCAGTGGTTGAAGTTCTCCTCGGCTTATTCTTCGTAGTATCCTCCTTCCTCCTCGTATGCTTGGTCGGTACTAGCGTCTATGAATAAATACGAGGTACACAATCACCAAACAATAATTAACTACTTGCAATCATCACACACAAGGGTCCTATGGATGACCTAGCATCATCCCTAACATTACAAGGTTAAGGCTTGGTTTAAATCTTTTTATTTTTAGAAAAGTAATTCTACTCATTGAAAAACTACTTAAGATTTTATATTCTCCAAACCCAACATGGGATCATGTTGACACATGTCATCACCATATATTGTAGTCCATGGGAATGTGATTTAAAGTGGTGTCACAATTTAATAAGGTTTTACCCTTTTATTTTAATTAATTAAAGTGGCTAGAAATGCTTATGTAGCATTCTTTTATTACTTGAACATTATTTCTGCAATTAAACCTATATATATTTATATATTCTGAAAGGTATGGTTAAATATGATTTTTGAGAGTTCGAATCAACTCAAAAGCTATTATGGTTTAAATTTGAAAAATGTTTGAATGCAGAAAAGCTTCTGCCTTGTTATTTTTACCATGGGTGATCTATAGATCCACATGACTTGAATCCAAGAGGCTTGGATTCAGCATTCACAGACCTTTCCAACAAAATTGGTTTCATTCAATTTGGTGCACTGAATCGATCTGGGTTGATTTTTGAAGTTGGGTACACAAGTCTGTTTGAATTGAAATAGAAAAAGGTTTAATTTGAATAATTGGGCTGCGCGGGAAAAGTTAATGGGCCGGCCTACTAAGAGCAGTGCTCCCGCGGGCTGCTTAAGTGAGTGTCCCCACTTGTCAGTGACACGGGGATGGGCGAAGCGGTATAGGGCGACGTGGATCGTTCGATCTAGTTCTAATCTAACGGCTGGGAGTCATCGTCGACGCGAGACAACTCCGGTGAGAACGAAACCTAGCGCGGCCAGTGAGGGTCGCTGGGGGCTCACCGGGGTGCTGGTGAGGGTCGGCGAGACGGGCAAACGACGAAGTCGACGACAACAAACTCAGGGGTGGCCGCGGCAGCTCCTGGGGCGGCTCCAATCGCTGGCTCCCATCTTCTCCGGCAGCGGCAGGCTCCAGTGAATTCCGGCGAGGTGGTTCTCGCCTTGCTCTGAGAATGGTGTGGCACGATCAGTGAGGAGAGGGGAGTGAGATGGTGTGAAGAAATCGTGCGGGGGTGGCCTCTATTTATAGTCGAGCGAGGGGACCGTCGGGGCGCACGGTGAGCTCGTCGGGGGCGAGGTTATAGGTGGCTAAAGGCATGGGCAAGGGTAGGGGACGGTGCGGTGTCTCCTGGCGATGCTCAAGGACATGGTCTCGAGGCATGGGGCGGTGTGGTTTGGTCTGGAACAAGTGGTGCTCTGCACGGCAGAGGCGGCGTCTTCGACGACCAGGCGGTGGTCTTGACATGGGGCAAACGGGATGTCTGGCGGTCTCTGGGTCGGTGGGGATTGTGTATGCACGCGAGGCGGGCGTGATGCGTGGTGATGGTCGAGGGTGGCGCTCTGGCGCACGCTCGGCATGGTCTGGGCGCGGCTTGTGCGCGTGGTCCAGGGCTTGGCAACGCTCGCGGCTGGGACAGTGAGTGGCGGTGGACGGTGGGCTGCCTCCCAGACATGCTGGCTAGGCTTGCTGCTGCTCCTAGCTTGCTGTCGACTATGGGGTGGCAAGAGGGTGCTCGGCTATTCACCATTGATGACAATGGAAAGCTCACAGTGGTGCTAGTGCCTGGCTAATCTTCCTAGATGAGCTACTGAGTTGTCTGTGAGCTAAATGGGGAACCAGTTAGGCAAGAATCACTGCTCACAATAGTGTTTGATGTTTGTTTGATTTGTGTCTGCAACCTGTTTGATGAAATGGCCGCATGAAATCAAGTTTTGAATTTTGAAATGATTTTTGGTGGGTTTGCTAGATTGGTGCTGGTGAGTCTGCAGATGCTTGGGTTTTGAAAATTGAGCTTGTTTGAGTACTTTTTGAAAAAGTGGTATCTTCCCATATGATAAAGATTCAATTTTGAATTGTCATTTAAACTATGCATTTGAAAGTTTCTGGATGATCACAAAGTGGGCCTTGATACCTTGTTATGAGTACATTCAAGGGGTGCAAAGATCGAGAAAAGTTTCTGTTAGGTTCTGAAAGTTTGAGACAGCCAAAGTAGGCATGGGAGTTAAATTGGCCAAAATGACCATTCATTTCATATATGTGTTTTGATTTACTTGTTTTTTAGGGAAGGTGTGGGAAATGTTTTAGATGATGTTTATTTCACCTAAGAAAATTTTTACAAGCAATGGAACAAACAAACAAGGTGGTTTTAAAGGAGTTCAAAATCCATGCATACACATATGCATGCATTCATGATTTCATTTAGAAAAGTTTTTGTTAACCCTAATTTTGATGATCCAAGCTTAGTATTTTTGGGATGTTACATAGAGGTTGGTAGGGTACAAAGGACTATGTCAAGAGTGCTCCTTGGATCTTGTAGTCGTCCTTGGGTTGGGTACCAACTTTGGTGACTGTATTTCCTCGGGGGTATGAGGGGCATTCAGCTCTTCAGCAGTGAGGGTCGTTCCTTCTCTAATGTTTGCTTTGACAAGTGGATCTTCCAAGAGTGGTGACTTGAGGAGGAGTTGGTACTCATGAAGGGGGCGTTTCTTCATTCTCTGTTTCAGAGTTTGCAGGTTTGGAGGTCTTTTTCGGTGGGTCGTTAGGAGCAAAAGTAGAGAAAGGGGGTTTCACAAAGTCTTCAAAGAAACTTGATGCTTTTGGGTTTCCTAATTCTCCTTGGAGGGTAGTATTGACGGTGACGGGTGGTCTTGTTGCTTAATTCTGAACATCTCGGTTGTTGGGAGGATCGAGCAGACTTCTGGAGATTATTGATGATGTCTGTGTTCTGTTTCCTCTAACGACTCTTGAGGTGGTGTTTGTAGCAGGTTCTTGGATTGGAGATCTTCTGGTATTATATTCTCATGGTCGGTCTTCTGGAATTGAGTGGAAAGACGAAGTCTTTCCACCTTAGATCTTTACTTGGGGTCGTCGAGGTTGGGGGTAGATCCTTCGTCTTGGAGTAAAAGCATGGCGCTACAGTTGAGGTCTTCGGGTGACGCCTTGTTGAGACTATCCTGCTATGGTGGTTCCTAGCTATGCCATAAGGGTTTGCTCGGGGTAGTTTTAGAATTTAATGACGCTTCTTCTTGGTCCTTCGTAGGGGTGGAGGCATGTTAGCTTCAGAGGGGTGCTATGAACTCGATCTCATAGTGTTGCTTTGAAACTATGACTGTGTAGACTATTTTTCTTTGGAGTCCTTATATTCCGGATTCTTGGGGCATTTGGAACTAAGGAACGAGTAGGAGTTGTCGTGGATTTATTTATGTGGCCATCCTATTGAGGAGAGGTTTCCAGATATGGGGTTGCGAGGGTTAGCGTCGGGATACGCCAACAAGGTGGTCAGTCAATAGGATCGAGTTATCCGGGGCAGACAAGAAACATATTTCAAGCATCAGATAACACATGACAAGCAAACAAGGCATACCATAGGTACTAAGGGGTGACTACACGCCATAAAGGGAATCCTATATTCAGGATGCTTATCCTAGGTACGGATGTTACGGGGGTCTTGACTTCTGTCTTTCCATTTGTTGTCATCGGTGCCATACTTGATCGATTTAGGGGCGATGAAGGACTCTGTGGGTAGGGCGATCTTGTAGTATCTTTCTTCGTTGGTAGCTCCTTTGTTTTGCTTGTCTCGGTGTCTCTTCTTCTCGGGATCTTCGTCTCATAGTCGCCAAGTCGGACTTTGTTTTTTGGAAACGAAACTTTTGAAGTAGAAGAGATATAGAGCAATCCATTTTCAATTCGTTTAAATAAGAGAAGATGAGATAAGTGTTGGGCCACACAGAGATAAAACAAAAACTTTTTCCTCTAACATGGTGATCCCAAGATCTAGCTGAGGTAGAAGGCCACGAGGTTTACCACTAGACACGCGGTTGCGGATTACTGATGAAGCGCGTCAGTTGATGCAGTGCAGTCCTCACGATGCGATCGTCCTGGTGCTGATCGCACATCACCTCTGCTGGTATCCACACGTACAAGGAGGAGCGCCGGCGGCGAACTGCTATGTTCGTAATGGCGACTGGACTGCTGTGGAGCTAGGGTTTCCAACACATGGAATGACCTAACCGAACAACGATTAACCATTCTGGGTTACGGTGATCCACTATATATATTGAGTGAACGTGGGCTCTGCTCGCGCGACCCATTCACTAAAGCCCATATAACACTAGTCACCGTGAGTCCAACTCACTAACTCAGTCCTAATCTAGTTTAGGTCCAACCCAACGAGATTACAGATTCGGATCCAATCCGAACTTTCTCCCGCTCTTAAGTGTGTGACCCCGCAGGCTCATGTCTACTTGGACACGATTGGAGTCCGACTCTCAATCGATCAGTCGGTAGCGGATCCTAGCAGAACGTGCCGACTCCCAAGTACCAAAGAGTCATGACGACTTGCCTTTCCAATGCGACTTACGTCCGAGTCCCTTTTGCCTCATGATTCACCCGACTAACTCTTAGTCGATCGCCTCGGTTAAAACTTAACCGAGTCGTGCATGGCCATGCTTTCTGAATCATATCTCACGAGAGGGCCCAGAGAATATCTCTCCGAGTGGAGGGGCAAAATCCCATCTTGGTTATTCACATCACGCAGCTTGATTCGCGGTCGACCCGAACCCTGCCTTTATAACTGCCCAGTTACGGATCAGCGTTTGACAGAACCTAAGTCGGTGATCCTCAACTCGGACTATTCAACAACCTCAGGTCTAAGGATTACATTGATTGAGATATACAAATGACAGCTAGTTCGTTGTACCTCAATATGGGTCAATCCGACTCGCTAAACTCTTTAACCGAGTCTGTGTAAGTTGGAATAGCATCTCCATGCCCATGTTAAGTGGAACCGAGTCATCAATCCAACTTTCACATTGGTCTAAGTTGTGCGTCCAACACAATCTCAATGACCAAGGATATTTAGTACAAACAACATGAATGCATAGTTCCACAATCGAATCACATATTCAATGATACACATCAGATGTTTATACAAGGACTACTTAATATCTTTATGAATACAATGGGAAATCTCATCATACATGATTGCCTCTAGGGCATATTCCCAACAATAAGAAATATTTTGAAAAGATTTTAAGAAAGTATTTTTAAAAAGTCGGTGTTTTCGGAAATAGGGGTTGTCCTGTCTAACGTCCATGCTAACTAAGGTCTCGTACAGTTACGATGGCTCTGATACCAAGTCTGTGGCACCCCGGATTAACGATCCGAGAATACCTGTTATGCCTGCAATTCACATTCCCATGATCTGTGAGCCATGAGCATAACTGACAAGTATCATTACAACATCCGTAATTAGCGAACACATATGGATATCAGTTATTACAACATCTGTGAGACTAATAGGTTATTGCTATAAGAGGTTGTGGAGACAATATCAGTTATGGATGCACTGCCCACATATAATTATCTTTCTCTAACAATTACATGCGTACTTTATTACTATCCTTTATTCCCATCAGATGTTTTGCATAGCTATAGGTGAAACTGCACGCCCCAGGACCTCTCGCTCCATGATCGACAACAACAAAAGATTGCAAACTCTTTGTCCGATAAAAGCACTAAAAGAACTCTAAAACTCTCGAAGGTCTATTAAAGTAACTTCTCCATGCTTTCTGCTTCCCGTGGATTCGATAACCTAGGTCTACTAGGGAAAAAGAGCTATACTACATCTATAATCCAGATCGAAGGTATCCAACATCCCAAATTCAGCAACCCTGATTTGTTGTCAAGAAGGCAAAAATTTGGGGGAACAAAAACTTTTTTTTGTTAAGTGTTGCAATGTTCGCTTAC
The DNA here is from genome assembly GCA_030063025.1 of Avena longiglumis. Lineage (NCBI taxonomy): Eukaryota > Viridiplantae > Streptophyta > Magnoliopsida > Poales > Poaceae > Avena > Avena longiglumis. Next base: position 326,313,095 of record CP125978.1, on the reverse strand, counting down.
TTGTTTGCTTGTGTTCATGCAACTCGCTGTGTATTAGATACTATAATCCTTACCTCAACACATGTTGACAAAAACTATTTCCCAAAAGAGAGGTCCTGGCTCATCTTCCATATTCTCAAATGTTCAGACATTTCAAACTTGAGCCAAGATAACTTTGCCACAACAAAATAATCTCTAGGTTTCAAGACAGAACTTTCAACTACTATGGATACCTATATATAATCTCCTTATGTTTTCAAGACAGAACTTTCAACTACTCTTATCTTTAGGTTTTCCAAAACCTTTCCTAAAACCTTTTCGTTCCAATCTTGGTAGAAATACCAAGAGGTCCTCATCTTACTTCAAAGCACGACCAATTCAAAATACCCATCCTTACCTTAAGCTAGGCTTGATGGTAACCTTAGAAGAAGTTGGATAAGTTTGATAAGATGAATTGCCTTGATCTGCTGATTGCCATGTTTGCTTAGGAAGTAGCATGAGACAATATAGGAGATAATCCTTATGGATCAAACCAATAGTTGAGATCATCAATATCAAACCAAGCATCCTAAACTGGATCTATCTTCAGTCACTCAAGTGACCCTCGATTCCCCTTAATTAGATCAATACTGAGCCAATCCTCTATATTAGCAGTCAAATCATCAAAGACACAATACAATCATGAATCTTATTTACTCAAGATATACCTCAATATCATCCACCTCATGACAAGAGTAAACCATTACATTCCCCCAAATGTTTCCCTCTTGCATCCTAGTCCAATTCCACAAATCTGCCAATTTGGCTAAGTCTGGAATCTTTAACTAGATTCAATCTTTGGAACTCCACCCACTCCAATATGTATGCATTCTTGAGAATGTACTTGAACCATATTGTAGTACATAATTAGTACTACCAAAGCCCACTCTTTCCCCTGGCTAAACTATTCTTGTACCCACTCATCCTTGATGGTTTTGTAGTCAAGATAATAATCTTTTCTGCAAATCTTATCATCTTGCCTACTTTGGCAGAAGCTCACATCCATATGCTACCTCCCGTTGGCCAACTATTTGCATGGTTATGGTATACTAACCATGGTATATCAATCAACACCTTCCTTGTTTCCAATGGACCTCTGTGGTTCCTAAACCCACCTGGTTTATGAGGCATCATGACTCATCCGCAATGGCAGCCTTATTTTCAACAAAGTTTGCCATCACTTCTAGACCACCTCAAATGCAACCAAGCCAAAATCCTTCTACCATGATCATCTATATAACTTGTTTTAACTATCCATCTATCCCTGTATCAAGGTGAGTTCCTAGCCCCTAATCCAACCTTGTTTAAGCGGTACAAAAATATTAATGCCCTAGATCCTCCAATCCTTGTTTTCTTCTCAAATCCATCTTGTTTTGAAAAAGCCCAGGTTGGCAGAGATGGATACTTCAGTTCGATGTCATCCATCTTGGATATAAACATTTTCCAAATAATTTCCATAATTATTTGGAACCTAAAACTAATTAAATTCCTTTTCCTTGCAAATTTCTCAAAATATTTCCTTAAAGTCAAGTTTTGTTTCTCCAAATCACTTAGCCAACTAAAGGCACATATGAGTCCTTTAAATCATACCCTACCTTCCCATCTCAAAAATAAATATTTTTGAGATCTTTTATTATTTCTTTTTGCCCTTTTTCTTAAATGGCAGAAACAAGAAATAATAACTTAACAATACTTATATATCCAAAAAAATCCAAAACAAATTCCCTGATATGTGATATGGTATTGATGACCATATCACATCAAAAACCAACCTTGTACAATGTAAAAACACAAAATGAGCTTCCAGAAACCATTTTTGCACTTTTGAATAATTAAGATTAAGTGCACTAATAATCTTTGGAAAAATCCCAAATAATTGCTTACGTTATGAATTGACCTTATCTACACACCAGTACCTTTTTTCCCACATTTCCAAATGCAATTATTCAACTTCCTTCACAAGCACCCCTTGGGTCAATTTTTGCAAATCAATCAAACCTTGAGCTAAGTCACATCCAACCAACACCAAGTTTGGTCAAATAAGTTTGCACAACACTCACCTACCCCTATTCTAATGGTTAGATAAGGGTGAGAGAGAGAGGTTCCCTTGGTGAAAATATCTTGCAAGTAAAAGGGGTAGCAGCCACTCCACCCATTCCACCACTCACTGCCCGACCCCAGTGTCCCACTCACCCAAGAACCACCCGTGAGAGCCAATACCTGGACATCTCCCCCTCACAAGCTCCTCCATGAGCTATGTCCACCATGTACCTCCCCTCGTTGCATAAAAGGTTCCAGCTAACCTAGCCCCTGCCTCTCCCCCTCATTTCTCCCCCAGACCACCAGAGAGCCTCCCCACAAGATCCCACTCTCCCTCTCTTCCCTCCCTTGCCATGCAAGAGGAAATCCACCCCTCCCACGGGCATGCAAGTTCTCCCGAGCCTGGCCATTGGTCCTGGCCCTTCCTGCCTCCCTTACTCTCGGCTATGTTCTCGTATCCCTTTTCCTCATAGAACATGCCCTCTCTTTTTGGTTGCAGGAACCCCGGAAGCCAACACCTGAGCTAATGTCCGAGTGGAGCTCTTACTACAAACGAGAAGCTCTCGAGCTCCAAGTCGACTGCATGCAGCACTGGCGCACCCCCCATGACCCCCGCGCCTGACCAAGCCCTTTAGGCTCGACCTGCACCCACCACGAGAAGATCTCCGGCGAGACCCTACGGTGGTCAACGTTGTCGTTTGCGCGCGAGGATTGTTCATCGCCAAAACCATCTCTATCGCACATCCATGGGATCGTCCTTACATGTCGCACCGCCGTAGTCCCTCGCCTCCGCCTCTCCACCCTAAGGTGAGCCTCCATGATCCTTCCCTATCTCGCGTAGGGTTTAGTCTCCACCAACGGGTCGTGAGCTGGAAGACGACGCCCTGGCCGTCGGATCGAGGCTAATCGGGCGGACGTTATTTCCCCGTACCCCTTCGTGGCTTGCCACCACTGATGGGAGGGCCCTGCAACGACCCTTTCAAATCTTCCTAACAACGCGCGCATAGCCGCCGGCTGGGCCGAACCCTCTCCTTCGTCCCACTGTCCATCTCAGATCTGGCCCACTAGCTTAGTGCCCTTCTTTTTTTTATTATCTGCCCTAGATCTGGATAAATGGCTGCCCATATTAAATAAAAATAAAAATGGAAAACCACTTAATATACCCAGATCTAATTTTTCCTAGATGCCCACGTGGTTTATCCAACATGCAGTACCTTTGGATATCCCAAATATGGTTCAGACTAATTTCAATAAATCAAACCCTTAAGAGGATAATTTGTAAAAAATAAAACTTTCTAAGAGTTTTACAACTACATCTGGACTAAATTCTTTTGGTGCTGCAAGGCCTTACTGGTACCTTGTTTGACACCTTGGCCCCATCTTAAATTGCTTCCTAGTTTGCCCCTGGTAAAAATAACAAAAACATCCCATTTCTGCAATTAGGAAATTCTCGGGGTAAAATAAAAATAGGTAATGACCTAATTACAACTCTCAAAGATCATAAAACACAACACCTACCAAAACCTAGGATCCTAGTATTTATTGAGCTCTCTTTGAATTATGGTGAATTAAATAGTTATGTGCATAGTTAAATCACCAATAAATTTACTATAGTAGTTGTGTAAATCCAAATAGGGTGATTCCAATTTCTACAGAAAGGTATTATAAATACCTACCATGTGGTTTTGGAATCAGATCAACAGTTCCTGTAGTTTAATTCTGGATAAAAATACAAAAACCTTGTAGAACTGCCTTTGGGAATTTCCTAAGGGCATTCTGGTAAATATTTGAATGTGATTCCAACTCTCAGTGAATCATACCATCAAACCATACTTAATAATCCAAGAAAATAATTTTAGGAACTCCAAAACCTTTTTGGTGAATTAGTTCCTAAAACTAGAGGCTTTCTCACTAGAAAATTCATTAAATCAAAGTAAAGTGATAAAATAGTGAAACCACTTTTGTTGGCTTCATTTGATCAATATCTATCTGATGGTATCATCTTTATACAATTGTATCATACAGATCATGTCCTTAGTCCATAACCCCTCTCTTATGTAGTTTCAACACTATAAATAATAAAGAAATCATCTTCCAATGACCTATCTCATCAAAACATCATCCAGCACCCTACTATTTTATATCATGTGTTTATCCTTTGCCTATTGTATGGTTTGATGCTTGTATGCATTGTATTGAATGTGGTGTTGTTTGTTTGCATGTTTTTTTGATAACAGCGATAGTTGCGATTGTGTGACGTCAAGAAGAAGGAAACAACGGATTATTACCTTTATTATTATTATCGGTTTTTTGGTATTCTAAAGAAGTCCAAGAATATCTTGCTGGTCACAGAAATCAATGTTCTTGTTAATAAGCCCTTGTCCTACTTGTGTAGTTATGCATGTGTTATCTACTTTTTTACAAAGTGCATTGGTTTACTGTTTAATGTTTTATACCTGGTAGTGGCTTGGCTCCTCCATCTAAAACCATTTGTACTAATGAGTACAACCCTTTTGACGACACCTACTTACACCTAGTGTGGTAGATGGTGTTCAACACCATACCCCTTTGGAGACCCCGTTTTAACCGAAGCAAAACTATAGAATGGGAAGACCCCCGGAAGAGTTTTACATAGATGTTTTATGGTAAAACCTTGGTGAGGTTTGACCTACCAAGAAAAGTTCGAGAAAATAAAAAGGTCTTGGTTTTATAAAATTCTGAAAGAAAGAGGAGGAAAAATGTTTATGAAAACACACCCGGTTCTTTGCAGCTCTAGCTATAACAACTTAACCCGTGTAACCACATTACTCTGGAATGGGATTGGACTGGATTTGAAGTTTGCTACTCTGGTATGGGAATTCTCACGACTACTTATAAAGGATCATCTCCCTCGAATGTTGGGGTTCCTTTATGAAAAGGGGAAACTATGAGACAGTCATTGAAAGTTCCCCTTATCGAAAGTAACCCTGCAATACTATGAGCCCCTCCATGAAAGTTCCCCTTATCAAGGAGTCGGAAGTAACTCTAGTTGGTCCGTGGATCCAGATGTCCTAGTGTTGAGGGGAACAACTCATAGGGTAGGGCCTATATTAGAGTGGCATCCGGGAGTCTTGATTGGTTAGTCGACCCACAATTAGTAGGGATCAGGGCAAGGTACCTGTTTGTGTGGGTAAAGTGTACAACCTCTACAGAGTGTAAATCTATTCGAATAGCCGTGTTCGTGGTTATGGACAGTTGGATAAACTACTGTAGAGTGGTACTGGTTTTGATTTCAAAAAGGACTTCGGAAAATCAATGGCTTGGAAATGTTTTGACCAAGGGATGGTCGAAAAAGAATGAAAGGATTTTGGTCATGGGATGACCGAAAGGAAAAAACAAATGGGTGGCAGAATCCTGGTGTTTTCTAAAACTTTTTAAAAAGAGTTTCCAAAGGTTTTACAGAAGCTTTCAACAAGGATATAGGCATGCTATATCTACAAGAGAAACTATTTTATAAAAGAACCTCTTATGGAGCCCTCCTACTACCATATCTATATTGCATATCTTTTATTATTGCTCTTTTAAGGTGGTTTGCGAGTACATTCAAACTACTCACCGACATTGACCCTAGCTATTTACTTGGCCAGACTTTCAGAAGCACGAGGAACGATGGAGATTGCTGACGTCTATGCGAGCTAGGCCGTATTCCTAGTCAGTTCCATGTAGGTTAAGGCTTGACATGGGCTCTACGAATGAAGACTTCCGCTAGTGATGATTGTAATTGCCATAGTGGCAACAATGTAAGTTTTGTACTCGTTACTTTCTGGATGTCGTAATGATACTCGTCGGTTATGCTCACGGCTCACTAATCATGGGAACTTGAATTGCAGGCATAACGGGGATTATCGGACCGTAAATCCGGGGGTCTCACACTTTTTTCTCATAATACCTAATCAAAATAACAATTATTGAAACAAATCTTGAAGGTAATCTTTGATGTCAACGAGAGAGAAAACAACACTTTGTTTGTTTTCGATGAATTGTGTTGTCCTGCATGACATTTCACACCAACCAATTCGGTATCCAATACCCAAGAACCACATTGTTTAACATATAAAGAACACAATCATAACATGTATATCATCTATATACTTAAGCTGGCAATTCCAGTATATCCTTTTTCTGCCAAATATTTCTATGATTCTCTTTCAGCATTTCCTTCCCTTTTAAAATAATCTATCAACATCAATAGTGGCGCCATACACATGACACATAATCCAAAGCGTGTATAGTCAAATCCTAATACCTTTGGACTTGCACTTTGAAGAAGATCACCATCATCAAATGTTTGGCGTTCTTTCAAAACCATTATTTAGTAATCATTTAGTGTAGTAAATGTTTTACCTATACCTTCTATTCATCCTTATCATGAAAACTTTCATGATCAAGCTACCATAGCTTATAAAGGCGAATCACAAGTATAATATTGCTTTCAAAAAATCTTTTGGAGGATTAGGATGTCTAGCATCTCCAACCTTCGCAAATTAGCATCAAATATGAGAACGTATATTTTGCCAAATTATACTCTATCATGTTGCAACCAAAACATTGTTTCATATATCGCAATATCTTCCACACATGATGGTTTCTAAAAGAATTCTTTCAGCTCCTAGATAACCTTGATACTAAAACAATCTTTTGAATATCAAGAATCATGGAGTCAAACATGATACTTTAGATACTAACACTGGAATTGTTACTCTTTATTTAATACTACTTATTAAACATTATAGAGTAAATGGAGTTTTCTTAAAGTTTTGCAATAGGACTTTTAAAATTTAGATTGACACTCAAAACAATATGATGCCAGTTCATAAAAGTAACTATCCAGAATTCTATAGTTTTATTATCTAAATTAAAACTAAGCATAAGGTGGTGAACGGATTCCAATGACTACAACAATTATGCAAATTATGATAAATTGTGTTCAAATTTAATCATATTACTATTGAACTCCCACTCAAAACAAAATCCCTCACGTTGTTTTGGTGATTACACGAACCAAATCCACTACACCAAGTTCGATCATCACGAGAGAATATGTAGTTTCAAAGGCGAACAATCAACATGTTCACCATATCATCCATATGACTCATGCTTTAGCTTTCGGTATTCCGTGTTCGAAGACCATGTCTATACATGCTAGGCGCTTCAAGGTTAACCTTAGTATTCGCATGTGCAAATCTAGATTGCACCCACTGTATGCAGACGTAGAATCTATCACACCTGATCATCATGTGATGCTTCGAAACAACGAGTCTGAGCAACGGTTACTACTAAGGACGAACACTATATTACTTGAAATTTAGTGAGAGGGATCATCTTATAATGCTATTGTCGTGATCTAAGAAATATAAGATGCATAAAAAGGATTAACATCACATGCAATTCATAATATGTGATATGATATGGACTTTCTTCTTGTGCCTTTGATCTCCATCTCCAAAGCACGAACATGATCTCCATCATCACCAGCGTGGCGTCAAGGTCAATGGCGCCGTTTCATGGTTGTCCATCACCAACAACAACTATTACAACTACTTGGAATAAAGCTTATTACTTGATGAATAGACACGCAGGTCTTAACGAATTTAAAGACAACCATTAGGATCCTGTCGGTTGCCATAATACAATAAGGATCATTGCATACATCAAATATAATCACAATTACATCATGGCCATATCACATCACATGCCCATACAAAAACAAGTTATACGTCTCTAATTTTGTTTGCATGTTTTACGTGGCTTGGGGCTTTCGAATAAGAACCGTTCTTACCTACGAACATGAACCACAACGCTGATACAAGTTTTGTTAAGTGCCCATTATAAATTGAATCTTAACTATGGTGGGAGAGACAGAAACCCGCAAAGCCACTTGTGCAAAGCAAGTTGCACGTTGAGCGTGGAGCAAGTCTCATGTACACTGACATGTAAGGTTATCCCGGGCCGCTTCATCCCACCATCCCACAAGATGCAAAGTACACGAAAATAAAGCGACAACAAAAGCATCAACGCCCACAAAACCATTGTGTTCTACTCGTGCAACATATCTACGCATAGATTCATCTCTGATACCACTATTCGTTGCATGTAAAAAAAATTCTACCGCAAGGATGCATAAAACCAATATCCAATCTATGGAAAAGCCAAGACCTACTCTACGAGATAGGTGCAGATAGATTGTAGAGAACTAACCCTCATAGATCCAAAGCGTTTAACGAGATCATATTCTCGTGGTTGATGTAGTCGATCACTTGTCGATCTCAAGATCATGTAGATGATCCTTCCAGCGTTGCGTTCTGGCAGCGCTTACGCAGTCGGTCACATGTACGGTAGTCGATGAAGATCTCCTCGGAATCCCAAAAACACGATATTGTGGTGGTTGTGGTGGAGGACCGATTTCTGCAGGGATTCGCCTAAGCCGGAGCAGGACGGTGGAGAAGAGATAGGGGGAGCGACGGTTAGGGTTAGGCGCCAAGGATAAGGGGGTGTGGGGGGTGCGCCCCATCCCTCCTTATATAGGTGTGTGGGCGGCCGGCCAAGGTTCCCTGACCTAGCCGTGTCCCGCCCAACTCGGCCACCAAGGGGAAGAGTTGGGAACTTTCCCACCAAGTCTTTCCTCTTACCAAAACTAGAGTTTGACTTTTCAAACTAGGATTTGACTATTCAAACTAGGGTTTGACCCTTTTACTAGTGTTGGCCGGCTGGCCATTTAGGGCTTGGTGCGGCTGGCCCCTATGGCATGCCACATCCCAAGTGACCCCCTCCCAGGGTGGTGGAACCACTGGTGGTTCCTCTAGAACATTCTAGAAGTATCCAGTCAAAACAACAAAACTTTTCCGAACATCGAAAAACCACTTTCCTTATATGAATCTTATTCTTCGGACCATTCCAGATCTCCTCGTGATGTCCTGGATCCAATTCGAGATTCCAAATAACATTCGATCTCCAACTCATATTCCATATCGACTTAAACAACGCCGATTCCTTAAGTGTGTGTCCCTATGGTTCGTGAACTACGCAGACATGATCGAGACACCTCTCTGGTCAATAACCAATAGAGGGATCTAGAAATCCCTACGGATCCCACATATTTCAACGATAAATTCGTGATCAAATGAACCATTTACATATGATACCAATTCCCTTTGTCACGCAATACTTTACTTATCCGAGGTTCGATCGTCAGTATCTCTATACCTAGTTCAACCTCGTTACCAATAAGTACTCTTTACTCATGTCGTGATGTGACATCCCTTGTGACCTTGTCACATGCTTGCAATCCAATTGGATGACACTCCACCGAGAGGTCCTAGAGTATATATATCCGTCATATGGATGGACAAATTCCACTCTTGATCCATGCGCTTCAATCCATACTTTCAAAATACCTAATAACCACCCAATTACGAAGTGGTGTTTGATGTCATCAAAGTATCCATCCGGGGATGGTGATTAACATGATCTCATGGTCGAAGGATTAGGTTACTATGTATTTGAAAGCTTGTAGCAAACTAACTCTAAATGACTTGATCTTATGCTATGCTAACTATAGGAGTATGTCCATCACAACATTATCCTAATGATATGATCTTGTTATTTATAACATCTAATGTCCATGATCAGGAAACCATGATCATAAATTAATCAACAAGCTAGTTTAACAAGAGGCTTACTAGGGACTATTTTATGTTTACAAAACACACAAGTATTAATGTTTCCGGTTATTACAATTATAACATGAGATGTAAACACTTATCATAAACATAAAGGTATGATAATAATCACTTTATTATTGCCTCTTGGGCATATCTCCAACAACTTAGCCATTCGAGTCGTTGTCCCTAAGGTAGGAAGGACATGTTTGCGTTGTGGATGTGTAGCGCATCTTCCCTCCTGGCTTGGGGAGCCTATCACTTGGCGACTCCAGGGCGATCTCTCATACTTGGTGTTTTCTCAAGGTGCATGCGAGTTCATGTTTTGATGAGTCCCTGAGCATGGTACCTAATCATTCGAGGCACTGCGTCCGAGGATAAGGGAGAGAGGATGCTATGAGAAGCACGGTCGGTCGTCTTGTCTTGGGAAGCCAGTCAATCTAGGCGACTCCGATGGTGGCTCTCGGTTTGACGTTTTTTATGGACAACACAAGGGTCGAGCTTCCCCAATTCCCGTGTTCTGCACTAATTGGCTGTATCGAGTCGCTCTCCCAAGGGTTGACGACCAGTATAGCGTATATGCTAGTTCGTTTACAAGTGCGAGTGGCACAATGTAGGGCGAGCGGACACAATTTGTGTAACAGTAGTTGTATTCATTAATGGTACATAATTTGTTGTACAAGTCAGGGTGCTAAGTGTAAAACTTGGGCAACATATTGATGTTCCGTGGTTGATCGACATTTTGGCTTGCCGTTGCCGCGCACATCGGTTGAGGTAGTGGGCGTCGTTGACGATGGCTCGCATAATGGCGATGTCACATCCCAAGATTTTCCAAATCTTGTAATCTGAAAAATAAATAAACAAAATAAAAGATTGTTGAATTTTAGGGTAAAAAGAAACATTTGTTTCTAAATGAAAACTTAAAATCCCATCTTAAACAAACTTTAATTAAAGTTTGAAATTCAACAAAATCCAAATCAGAAGTAATGCATTCTTCATAAATGCATCTGGAAATTTAAACACTTGAGAAATAAACCAAAACCCTAAAGCCCTAATGAAATAAAATCATTTCCAAGTTATCCCCAAGCCTATGGATTTGATCCATATAAAATTTTGTCAATAAACATTCACAAATGATCAAGAAAGACAAATAGAAATGTTATAAGCCCATATAAATTGGTTTCACTTATTTTGGAGCCATAGATAAAATCCTATGAATTTAATAAGATCGGGAAAAGTAAATTCCAAAGCTAATAAAACACTTATCTAAAATCCATACCAAATGGTGAGTAAATAATCCTAAAGATATTTAAAAGGATAAAAAATATTAAATAAGATTTTACAAATTGGAATCACCAAGTTTTGATCTTTAAATAAAAAGATATGGATTTTATAAGATGAAGAAAGAAATATTAAATAAGGAATATTTAAAGACCAAATTAAATCTTGGCCAAATCCATAAGCAAATAGAATGAATAGAATCCAAATCCAAATAAAATAAAAGGATAAAGAATTTCCAAAATAAAATAAAATGGCACTAACCATTCTATCCTTATTTTTAATAAAGACAAATATCTAATAAGAATAATTTTATAATTCATGAGAAAATAGTATTTTGGAATTTACCCAAGTGGGATAAAAGTTATTTAATTAATTTAAATAAAATAAATCTTCAAAATAAAATTTAGGGAATTAAAACTATACTAATTCCATTGGAATTAAAACAAATACCCAATTCAAATGATTTATCAATCATATTAAATGTATTCCAAATAATTCTAGGTGAATATTTTGACACCATATTAAGTAAATAAAACTTACTGAAAAGGTTTTGTGAGAATTGAAATTAAATAAGGGTTTAAAATATATTTGATATTAATTAGATTTAAATGTAAAGGCCTTTTTGAATAATTAAAGAGACCCCAAAAAGAATAAAATTTTATTCCAAAATTAACTTCAGATTATATTACTAATCAGTATCTAAACCTACACAAATTTTGGTTGAGATTTGAATTGATTTGTTGCTTGAATTATTTGTTTGAAAACCAAATCAGAATATTCAAAATCAGAAAAGAAAAAGGATTAGTATAAAAAAAATGGAATGACTCACCAAATTTTATTAAGCCCAGTCCAGCCCACCTCTCCCTCTCACCCCGAGTGAATCATTTTTCACCATAGACAGAACCCGCACAGCGAATGACAACCGGACCCCACCTCCCCTCTTCCTCTCTCACTGATGCCAGGCCCCACAGCCACCTCCCCATCGTCTTCACCCGCCGTTGACCGCGCCCCCCGCCTCTAGCCATTACTGCCAATTGAACGCCGGCATCAATTGGAGTTAACCGTGCCATGTAACGGCCCCGTGATCACGCTTACTTAACCGCCTCTCCCTCCTCTCCGTTTCCCCCCAGAAACCACCTACTCCCTAACACCAGGCCGCCTCGATTTTGCCCTGCACCGCCGCAGACTCCGGCGAGCCATTTCTCCAATTCCGGCATTGTCTAACCCCCCCCCCCCCCCCCCCCCGTGCACGCGAGTCTGCTCCTCATTCCTTGGCGCTTCTCTCTGCACCTTCAGCTCACTCGCATGTGCCCTGTATCGTCGACTCCGTCTTCGTCTGAACGTCGCCCCCGTCTGCTTCTTCTCCGACGAGCTTCACAGGTAGTCTCTGACCGCGCCGCCCCCTCTCTTTGATGCTCCCACACTCCCTACTCTCTTACGCGTCTAACGCATCCTTTGTTTTGCATTAGAGCGCCTTGTAGCCTCGTCCCCGACGACAGCCCGAGTGCACCGCCGCCAGAAGCTTCTCCGGCAAGCAATTCCCATCGACCCCGAGCGCCCCTTCGCCAGCAAGGACCACCTTGAGCTTCCCCACTCCACGACGAACTCGGTGAGCTTCTCCCTTCACTCTCTCGCTTCAGAAGCGCCGACACCACCGTCGACCGCTTCCGCCATCGCCGCTGCCGCCACTTTGTGGTTGGGTGATTCTGCACCGTTCGATTTAGATCTGACGCGTAGGAACATATGACTTAACGAAGGGGTATCAATCAATATGCGTCGTGCGACGTAACTTAAATCCTACGGCTTGTATCGCTGGATCCAAACGAAACGGTATCAGCGAGTAAGAACACGCCACGTGGCTCAGGCTTTAAAAACAGAAACTTTTCTATTAGATGTGCCAATTTGAAAAATTCATAACTTGCAAACCACACGTCCAAATTTTGCAAATTTTATATCAACGAAATCAGCAAGACAAGTACTTTCTGACCATGCACTTTGTTTAGTAAGATGCTTCTGTTAAATTGATTGTTTTTGCAGAAACTTGTGTATGAATGTTTAGAATAAAAAAAAATTCTAAAATGATTTTTGAGATAAAATCTTTGGAAAATGATTTGTTTTGAACCTATTGATAATAGGAATCAATTTGTGGTTTCAAAAATGTATTTGGCGAAGCAAAAGAATAAACTTTTGATCTAAACTATTTCTAGTCAAATAAAAATAATGTTTATTTATTAAAAATGCTTTTGGGAGAAAATCTTTGGAAAATGTTTTGGAATAAACTCTTTGACCCCAAACACCAAGTTTTATGATTTGAAAATGTATTTGGTGAACCCTATAAAAATTATTACTTTGCTAAAGACATTTTCAACCACATAAAATAGTGACTTGGTTTAAAAATGGTTTATGAAGTAAAATCTTTTGCAAATGGTTTTGCCACTTTATGAAGTGACCATTAGGTGTTTTCAAATGTTTGTAACCTATTAGAAACCATTTATCCAAATAAAACAATCTTTGGCATGCTTGTATGCATTGTTTTGTTTATTATGTGATGTTGCTTGAATGGTAGATTGAAATTGTGCCTTGCTTGATTGATTTGTAGTGATTTGAAGAGTGTGATCATTGCAAAGACAAGGAGTGAACTTATATTCTCTACCAAAAAGGCAAGTGATGCTTCATACTTTTGTCCCATTATTTTCACTATGCATTAGTGATATTTCTAAGTAGGACTTGCATGGAATTTTTGCTAAGTGTAAACTATGCCATGGGAAATCCTAGTAGATGAAACCTTTGTAGAAATTTCCTAAGTGAAGATTCCTACTACTATCATGCTTATCTTAGCTAATAGAAAATAGGGGTGGAATATATATTCATACTATGGAATATTTCCAAGTCAAGGACTTGTGTTTTGTTTAATAAAACAACTAAGTGAATGAATCACCTGGGTGGAATGGAAGGAATGGTTTGTGTTGAGTGGTTCACAACGCCCATTTCTATGGTTTACCTTGTGTATCTCACTTGTGGATGGCCACCCAGGAACAAAGAGATTTGAGATGTCAAATGTTGAGAAGCTTCAAGTGCAGCCACTTGGCATTATGGGCTCTGCCTGGATCATATAGGTTGCAATAACTTAGCCAAATGGACAGTTGGTGGTAGGGGTTTGATAGGTTGGAACGCGTCCATTCTGGTCTAAGGAAAGGCTTCTGAAAGATCTTGTCTTGGTGAAACCAAGTCTTGTGGGGAAAGTGCACCACCTCTGCAGAGTATAAGAATCTAAGTACTTAGCCATGTCCCTGGCAAAGGACAATTTGAGCATCAAGACATGGAAGCTATCAAGAATCTCCTCATCCCAATTTCTAAGTTAAAAACTTGTGGTTGAACAAGGGTTGAAGGATCACCAATTTCTATTGGGAGATGCCTTGGGTGATTTTTGCCAAGCAAAAACTTAGTGTTTTCAAATGATAAGGAAAAATCTATTTTGAGAAATGCAAGCCTAAGCTCCACTTAGCCAAATGCATATAGATGATAGACTCCACTATATTACCATAGTATCACTTGTCAATACAATTCAAATGTATTGACCCTTGTGGCTGTAACTTACTATGTTGCAGGTCTGTTTGATGTTAGTGAAGTTTATTGATTAGGATTACAAGTCTACAACCAACATGTCTGCCTGTGGCACTTTGAAGATGAAGGACCCCATGCTATTGTTATTTTCTTCTGCATTGTAATGAGATAGCCAAATGAGCTATGTAAGATGTAATAAATTATGTTATTCCTGGTTATATAGTTGTATTATGACCCTTGTTTCTTGATATTACATCTTAACTGTGGATGCTAGATATTGATCCAGGGACTAGCATTGTAAACACAGGGATCTCTACCTTATTAAAGGTTGGGAACCTTACAGATGGTATCAGAGCATTGTGTTGCCTGTAGGATTGTAACCCTAGGATTGGACAAAACCCCTTAGAAAAATAGGAGTTGTATTTGTTCCAAAACTTATTTACAAACAATCTTGTAAAGTCTTTCCTCAACCATTTTGGTTTTGACTCTACATCTCTTCTATTTCAAACTTGATGAACAAAGCCTACCCCATGGCCAAAGACTTCACCATGTGCAAAGGACTTCATCAACTCTAATGACTTCAACATCTTCAAGTGATTTCAACCTTATTCTCAACAAGGACTTCAACCTTGGATATCACTAAGGACTACAAGTGAGACAAGAAATAATGCTCAAGACTTGAAGACTAAGGAAACACAACTTGGGAATCATCATCACCTTTGAAGTTTTTGTGACCAAGATTTTTCCCAAGGAAACCATGATCTCATTCAAGAAGAATCCACCAAGAAGGATAGAATGATCTCAAGTGAACCATATAGATGGACCACCATATTTAGACCAAACCAAACACACCAACTTATGTGGTGTAACAAAAATATTTTATTTCTTAAAGATGTGCTTGAACTTGTTGTTTGAATGGAATGTTTGTTTGTGATTGCTTGCATTTTGCTTGTGTGAATTGTGATTTGTGTGATTAGAACTATTCCCTTAGAGATATTTTTCCTATTCTAATCCCAACCCAACCCAAACAGATGACTTATCCAAGAAACTCCAACATCAAGGATGGTGACAACAACAACAACCAAGAGGACAACATGAGAGAACTCATAGTAACCCAAACCCAGTTGAACCAAGTGACAACTCAATTTATAGCCAACACCAGTGAGGTAGATCCAACCATGCAAAGGTTTTTGGAAACCCAATTGTTGCATAAGGTGACAGAACAAATGATCAACATGGGAAACAACTCTTCCAAAGGAGTTTGTGACAACAAGGATGACAAAGATGATATTCTAGTTGGAACCCAAGCTTGCAATATTTGTGGAGACAAGGATCACACTTCCAAAGAGCATGAAGATCAATTCCCCAATTGTGAAGAGAAACATCCAGCTAATCAATGCCCCACAACCCAAGCTACTTGTTACTTATGTGAAGGAAATAATCATGTCCCTATCCAATGCCCCATCTATTCCATAGTTCAACAAAGGAAACAAGGTGGAGTGCAACAACTGATTGCAGACTACCATGAGAGAGCCAAGTCTACCAAGAAGGATGAAGACAAAGGAAAATCTCATCTTGCACCTCCATGCAATAAGACTCAATTTAAAGGACCAAAGAGGAGACACATGTATTATCCAAGGAATAAGAAAAGGTCAAGGAGACCAGGAAACTTTCCTACCTTTGAGGTAACATATGAAGAACATGAATTAGAAGCAATCTTAGCTTTGGAGAAACCCAAGAAAAAGAAGGACAAAAGCCATGTGCAATGTTGTCATTGCAAAGAAATGGGACACTATGCCAATGAATGTCTAGAGAAGAAGAAAAAGTATAAGGAGATTAGCCAAGTATGGTGCAACAACTACAAAGAGTTAGGTCACTATGTGTCAACTTGTCCACAGAAGATACGTGAAGAACTCAATCTTATCACATGTTACAATTGTGGTAACCAAGGACATTATGCAAGCAATTGTCTAGAAAAGATGAAGCACAAGATAAAGCCTATTAAGGATCTCAGCCTTGTCACATGTTTCAAGTGTGGAAACAAAGGACACTATGCAGATGTTTGCCCAGAGAGATTTCAACAAGATCCCAAGAAAGCCAAGATGTAATCTAGTTGGAAAATTTTTAAGGGTGGTAGTACCCTAGTTGCTTTGAGCCAACTTGTAACCCCTAGCTTCCCCAAATCTCGGGACGAGATTTATTTTAAGGGTGGTAGCCTGTCACATCCCAAGATTTTCCAAATCTTGTAATGTGAAAAATAAATAAACAAAATAAAAGATTGTTGAATTTTAGGGTAAAAAGAAACTTTTGTTTCTAAATGAAAACTTAAAATCCCATCTTGAACAAACTTTAATTAAAGTTTGAAATTCAACAAAATCCAAATCAAGAGTAATGCATTCTTCATAAATGCATCTGGAAATTTAAACACTTGAGAAATAAACCAAAACCCTAAAACCCTAATGAAATAAAATAATTTCCATGTTATCCCCAAGCCTATGGATTTGATCCATATAAAATTTTGTCAACAAACATTCACAAATGATCAAGAAAGATAAATATAAATGTTATAAGCCCATATAAATTGGTTTCACTTATTTTGGAGCCATAGATAAAATCCTATGAATTTAATAAGATCAGGAAAAGTAAATTCCAAAGCTAATAAAACACTTATCTAAAATCCATACCAAATGGTGAGTAAATAATCCTAAAGATATTTAAAAGGATAAAAAATATTAAATAAGATTTTACAAATTGGAATCATCAAGTTTTGATCTTTAAATAAAATGATATGGGTTTTATAAGATGAAGAAAGAAATATTAAATAAGGAATATTTAAAGACCAAATTAAATCTTGGCCAAATCCATAAGCAAATAGAATGAATAGAATCCAAATCCAAATAAAATAAAAGGATAAAGAATTTCCAAAATAAAATAAAATGGCACTAACCATTCTATCCCTATTTTTAATAAAGACAAATCTCTAATAAGAATAATTTTATAATTCATGAGAAAATAGTATTTTGGAATTTACCCAAGTGGAATAAAAGTTGTTTAATTAATTTAAATAAAATAAATCTTCCAAATAAATTTAGGGAATTAAAACTATACTAATTCCATTGGAATTAAAACAAATACCCAATTCAAATGATTTATGAATCATATTAAATGTATTCCAAATAATTCTAGGTGAATATTTTGACACCCTATTAAGTAAATAAAACTTACTGAAAAGGTATTGTGAGAATTGAAATTAAATAAGGGTTTAAAATATATTTGATATTAATTAGATTTAAATGTAAAGGCCTTTTTGAATAATTAAAAAGACCCCAAAAAGAATAAAATTTTATTCCAAAATTAACTTGAGATTATATTACTAATCAGTATCTAAACCTACACAAATTTTGGTTGAGATTTGAATTGATTTGTTGCTTGAATTATTTGTTTGAAAACCAAATCAGAATATTCAAAATCAGAAAAGAAAAAGGATTAGTATAAAAAAATGGAACAGACTCAGCCCAGCCCATTAAGCCCAGTCCAGCCCACCTCTCCCTCTCACCCCGAGTGAATCATTTTTCACCATAGACAGAACCCGCACAGCGAATGACAACCGGACCCCACCTCCCCTCTTCCTCTCTCACTGACGCCAGGCCCCACAGCCACCTCCCCATCGTCTTCACCCGCCGTTGACCGCCCCCCTCCTCTGGCCATTACTGCCAATTGAACGCCAGCATCAATTGGAGTTAACCGCCATGTAACGGCCCCGTGATCACGCTTACTTAACCGCCTCTCCCTCCTCTCCGTTTCCCCCCAGAAACTACCTACTCCCTGCCACCAGGCCGCCTCGATTTTACCCTGCACCGCCGCAGACTCCGGCGAGCCATTTCTCCAATTCCGGCTTTGTCTGACCACTCCTCCCCCCCTACCCCGTGCATGCGAGTCTGCTCCTCATTCCTTGGCGCTTCTCTCTGCACCTTCAGCCTTACTCGCGCGTGCCCTGTATCCTCGACTCCGTCTTCATCTGAACGTCGCTGTCGTCTGCTTCTTCTCCGACGAGCTTCACATGTAGTCTCTGTCCGCGCCGCCCCCTCTCTTTGATGCTCCCACACTCCCTACTCTCTTACGCGTCTAACGCATCCTTTGTTCTGCATTAGAGCGCCTTGTAGCCTCGTCCCTGACGACAGCCCGAGCGCACCGCCGCAAGAAGCTTCTCCGGCAAGCAATTCCCATCGACCCCGAGCGCCCCTTCGCCAGCAAGGACCACCTTGAGCTTCCCCACTCCACGACGAACTCGGTGAGCTTCTCCCTTCACTCTCTCGCTTCCTGTAGCGTCGACACCGCCACCGTCTGACCGCTCCGCCGCCTGTCGCCGTCGCAGCGCCGCCACTTTGTGGTTGGGTGATTCTGCACCGTTCGATTTAGATCTGACGCGTAGGAACATATGACTTAACGAAGCGGTATCAATCGATCTGCACCGTGCGATGTCACTTCCGCTTGTATCTGTAATCCAAATCAAAAATGGTATCAAAGTAGTAAGAACACACCACGTGGCTCAGGCTTCGTTTTAAAAACAGAAACTTCTCTATTAGATGTGCCAATTTGAAAAATTCATAACTTTCAAACCACACGTCCAAATTTTGAAAATTTTATATCAATGAAATCAGCAAGACAAGTACTTTCTGAACATGCACTTTTTTTAGTAAAATGCTTCTGGTAAATTGATTTTTTTTGCAGAAACTTGTGTATGAATGTTTAGAATATAAAAATTGTTCTAAAAAGATTTTTGAGATAAAATCTTTGGCAAATGGTTTGTTTTGAACCTATTGATCATAGGAATCAATTTGTGGTTTCAAAAATGTATTTGGTGAAGCAAAAGAATAAACTTTTGATTTAAACCATTTCTAGTCAAATAAAAATAATGTTTATTTATTAAAAATGCTTTTGGGAGAAAATCTTTGGAAAATGTTTTGGAATAAACTCTATGAACCCAAACACCAATTTTTATGATTTTAAAATGTATTTGGTGAACCCTATAAAAATTATTACTTTGCTAAAGATATTTTCAACCACATAAAATAATGACTTGGTTTAAAAATGGTTTATGAAGTAAAATATTTTGCAAATGGTTTTTCCACTTTATGAAGTGACCATTAGGTGTTTTCAAATGTTTGTAACCTATTAGAAACCATTTCTCCAAATAAAACAATCTTTTGCATGCTTGTATGCATTGCTTTGTTTATTATGTGATGTTGCTTGAATGGTAGATTGAAATTGTGCCTTGCTTGATTGATTTGTAGTGATTTGAAGAGTGTGATCATTGCAAAGACAAGGAGTGAACTTATATTCTCTACCAAAAAGGCAAGTGATGCTTCATACTTTTGTCCCATTATTTTCACTATGCATTAGTGATATTTCTAAGTAGGACTTGCATGGAATTTTTGCTAAGTGTAAACTATGCCATGGGAAATCCTAGTAGTTGAAACCTTAGTAGAAATTTCCTAAGTTAAGATTCCTAATACTATCATGCTTATCTTATCTAATAGAAAACAGGGGTGGAATATATATTCATACTATGGAATATTTCCAAGTCAAGGACTTGTGTTTTGTTTAATAAAACAACTAAGTGAATGAATCACCTGGGTGGAATGGAAGGAATGGTTTGTGTTGAGTGGTTCACAAGGACCATTTCTTTGGTTTACCTTGTGTATCTCACTTGTGGATGGCCACCCAGGAACAAAGAGATTTGAGATGTCAAATGTTGAGAAGCTTCAAGTGCAGCCACTTGGCATTATGGGCTCTGCCTGGATCATATAGGTTGCAATAACTTAGCCAAATGGACAGTTGTTGGTAGGGGTTTGATAGGTTGGAACGCGTCCATTCTGGTCTAAGGAAAGGCTTCTAAAAGATCTTGTCTTGGTGAAACCAAGTCTTGTGGGGAAAGAGCACCACGTCTGCAGAGTATAAGAATCTAAGTACTTAGCCATGTCCCTGGCAAAGGACAATTTGAGCATCAAGACATGGAAGCTATCAAGAATCTCCTCATCCCAATTTCTAAGTTAAAAACTTGTGGTTGAACAAGGGTTGAAGGATCACTAATTTCTATTGGGATATGCCTTGGGTGATTTTTGCCAAGCAAAAACTTAGTGTTTTCAAATGATAAGGAAAAATCTATTTTGAGAAATGCAAGCCTAAGCTCCACTTAGCCAAATGCATATAGATGAAAGACTCCACTATATTACCATAGTATCACTTGTCAATACAATTCAAATGTATTGACCCTTGTGGCTGTAACTTACTATGTTGCAGGTCTGTTTGATGTTAGTGAAGTTTATTGATTAGGATTACAAGTCTACAACCAACATGTCTGCCTGTGGCACTTTGAAGATGAAGGACCCCATGCTATTGTTATTTTCTGATGCATTGTAATGAGATGGACAAATGAGCTATGTAAGATGTAATAAATTATGTTATTCCTGGTTATAAAGTTGTATTATGACCCTTGTTTCTTGATATTACATCTTAACTGTGGATGCTAGATATTGATCCAGGGACTAGCATTGTAAACACAGGGATCTCTACCTTATTAAAGGTTGGGAACCTTACATATGGTATCAGAGCATTGTGTTGCATGTAGGATTGTAACCCTAGGATTGGACAAAACCCCTTAGAAAAATAGGAGTTGTATTTGTTCCAAAACTTATTTACAAACAATCTTATAAAGTCTTTCCTTAACCATTTTGGTGTTGACTCTACATCTCTTCTATTTCAAACTTGATGAACAAAGCCTACCCCATGGCCAAAGACTTCACCATGTGCAAAGGACTTCATCAACTCTAATGACTTCAACATCTTCAAGTGATTTCAACCTTATTCTCAACAAGGACTTCAACCTTGGATATCACTAAGTACTACAAGTGAGACAAGAAATATTGCTCAAGACTTGAAGACTAAGGAAACACAACTTGGGAATCATCATCACCTTTGAAGTTTTTGTGACCAAGAATTTTCCCAAGGAAACCATGATCTCATTCAAGAAGAATCCACCAAGAAGGATAGAATGATCTCAAGTGAACCATATAGATGGACCACCATATTTAGACCAAACCAAACACACCAACTTATGTGGTGTAACAAAAATATTTTATTGCTTAAAGATGTGCTTGAACTTGTTGTTTGAATGGAATGTTTGTTTGTGATTGCTTGCATTTTGCTTGTGTGAATTGTGATGTGTGTGATTAGAACTATTCCCTTAGAGATATTTTTCCTATTATAATCCCAACCCAACCCAAACAGATGACTTCTCCAAGAAACTCCAACATCAAGGATGGTGACAACAACAACCAATACAATTCAAATGTATTACCATAGACTCCACTATATTACCATAGTATCACTTGCCAATACAATTCAAATGTATTGACCCTTGTGGCTGTAACTTACTATGTTGCAGGTTTGTTTGATGTTAGTGAAGTTTATTGATTAGGATTACAAGTCTACAACCAACATGTCTGCCTGTGGCACTTTGAAGATGAAGGACCCCATGCTATTGTTATTTTCTGCTGCATTGTAATGAGATAGCCAAATGAGCTATGTAATATGTAATAAATTATGTTATTCCTGGTTATAAAGTTGTATTATGACCCTTGTTTCTTGATATTACATCTTAATTGTGGATGCTAGCTATTGATCCAGGGACTAGCATTGTAAACACAAGGATCTCTACCTTATTATAGGTTGGGAACCTTATAGGCGAATGGCTTCCGCTAGGGGGTTTAGCTTGTGCATCCCTTTCATGTCCTGACTGAGTCGTGGGACGGGGTCTTCTTCCTGGAAGGTGCGAGTCCGTATTCGGAGGCCGTGGTAGTGGCGAAGAACTTGTCGGTGGCGGTGACAGGGGAGCGCGCAGGGTCGCATGCCTTGTTAAATAGGTCCATACCGTTTTGGCGAGAACTCTGTTGTCTTGGGA
Source organism: Avena longiglumis (assembly GCA_030063025.1). Lineage (NCBI taxonomy): Eukaryota > Viridiplantae > Streptophyta > Magnoliopsida > Poales > Poaceae > Avena > Avena longiglumis. The sequence goes on along the minus strand of CP125978.1, from coordinate 326,290,532 downwards.
GGACCTGGGCGAGTCATTCTCAAGCGCTTTCGAGGTTGGTTGTAGTCGATACACATCCTCCAGGTGTTGTTTTTCTTGAGAACTAGGGACGACTTTGCCGGCCATTTCGCATACTTGATGGGGTGAATGAGCGCTGCGGCGAGTAGCCGCTGCACCTCTTCGGTGGTTTCTTGGTGACGCTCTTAATTGGGAGGTTGTAGTGGTTGCTCCATAGTGAAAGGATCGTATGGGCACCTAGAGGGGTGGTGAATATGTGTTACTTCAAATTTTACTCCTTTTCAATTTAGGGTTTGACACAAAGGTAAATTATCTAGATTTGCAACTAAGGTGAATTTACGTATATGCCACGCTAGCACAACTAACTAAGCAAGAGAAAGATATAAGTGAAGTGCGATAAAGGATAGAGGTAACCGAAATGGAGCACGCGGAGACACAAGGATGATTTCCGGCAGTTCCTTCCTTTTGAGGGAATTACGTCTACGTTTGGAGAGGGGGTGGTTTCAAACCACAAACGCCACAAAAGGCCTCGCTTGTTCTGTGGTGAAACTCACCCCAAAGGGATCGATTCACTCTTCCACTATATCGCTAACCTTCGAGGTGGAAAATGGCACCTTTACAACAAGTTTGAGGCCACGTCCACAACTGAATTGGAGGCTCCCGAATGCAGGAAAGTTGTCACAACAATCAAAGACAATCTTGTAATAACCAAATCTAGAACTAATGTTTCCAATGAAACACTAGATCAAGGGGCCTCAAGTGAATGAGGGGGAAATGAAGATCTCTCTTGGTGAAGCTGTAGATCAAGGCCTCCTCCTTTGATTCTCCAAAGATAAGGAACTTTGGATGGTTGTAGGGGGGATCTTGTTGATTTGGTGGCTCAAATGGGGGTAGTCTTATTTTCTGAAAATGAGCAGCTTGAGGTAGGGAATGAAGTCCCCTATTTATAGGCCCACTATTTCTGACCGTTTTTTGCCTGTTAGGGAAGTTCCACACCAGAGACTCCGGTCTACATTCATCTCACATCGGATTTTCTGGTCCGTCACCGGGCCATCTCCGGAGCCCCATACAATATGTATTGGACCTGGTATTGATAGTCACTCTAGAGACTTGTCCGAAAATCCGATCATAAGAACACCGGAGACTCCGTATTTTGCACACCGGAGACTCTTGTCTATCATTTCACACCAGAGATTTCGGCCAATATCTGGCCTGTCTTCGGACCCCTAGTCAGATTGTCCCTAGACTTCAGATTTGATCCACACCGGAGGTTTGGGCCGAAACTCCGGCGCACACCGGAAACTCCGGGCTTTGCACACCGGAGATTCTGGTCTAGACGTTCCATCAATCTTTTGTTTCAGCCAGGGATATTTCCAATATGTCTTAGACTTTTCTCTTTTCAGTAGATTAACCTGGTAATATTTGCACACAGTAAAATGGTCATCAAGTTGTTAACGAACACCAAAACTGATTAATACAATAAATGTCCTTTCAATCTACCCCTTTTTGGTGTTCGATGACAACAAGAGGTTTTGCATGGAAATCTTAATTCAAAACATAACTATGCTCCCCCCGAGTCTTTACTATTAACCCGGGCATAACATGTCCACACACAGAGTAGATAGTTTCAAAAGAACCAAGGAAAGCAAATGTTTGAAATTTAAGATAAAAGCAAAATATGAAACAACCAAATGCCCAACCATGCAAATCCCGGATGATCATAATAGACATCTTATCCTCCTTTGGCATCGAGACGCCAAAAAGGTAAAAGACCATGCTAGCGCCCCACAGGAATCACTCATAATCATCCTCGTCTTCATCCTCATCCTCATCCCCATCATCATCCTCATCCTCTTCCTCCTCATAGTCATCATCACCACTTGGAGCCGTGTGGCCTTTGCCATGAGGGCGGGAGGAGGAAGTACCCTGAGAACAAAAGCCAGATGTGCCCTCTGAGAAGGTCTTCCAATCAATCAGGCTATCATTCCTTGCATTTCATGCACCCAAAGAGAGAGTGTGATCTAATTCGCAGATGGTTCAGCCCCATGCTTACCAGCGTATTCTGTCTCTCCTTCCTCTTCTTCCTCTTCACCTTGATCCTTGAACTCCTTACGGAGCTTCTCAATCATGCGGATGCTTTGATAGGAGGCATGTTGTTCCTTGCGAATATCCACATTCATGCAACACAATGTTTTCTCCCAAAAGGATGCCTTCTTGACTTTCTCCCGAACATACTCACAGGCGACAGGTGGCATAGGAACATTGGAGGCATTCTTCCTTCTAGATCCCCTTGGAGGAGTGGGAGCCCGCTCTGCCTCAGAAATCTCATAATTCTCACTAGAATAAGGATGCCTAGGAGCTGGACCCATCATCCATTTCTTTTGGAGAGCCATAGAGACATGCTCTACAAGATTAGGAGGAAGAGCAAGAGGTGAACCATGAGGCTAAGTGTTGATGAGCCTCATCACAAGAGCTGCATATGGAGGAGATTTTCTAATGAGTATGACATGATGCATCTCCTCAATAGTGAATCCATTAGTAATAGGCCTAGCACAAACCAACTTGTGAGCATGATGGAGCAAGTTGTCAAGGCCACATCGAATAGAATCATCATTTCCAGCACTGGGAGAAATGGTGTGGCGGAAGATCCTTAACAGAAAATTGTAGAGAGTCTTGAGTACCTTGGACTCCCCAATAGTGCCATTACTCCCATAGAGAGGTGCGAGCTTGTTTTTTGTCACCAATAGTAGCATCATGCATGCGGTGACCAAGAGGAAGAGACACTCCATTGAAAGACTCATGAATGACTCTGGCAAAATCATGGAAGTTGGCAGAGCAGCGGAAGCTACCAGTCATCCAAGTCATGGTCCTTGCCTCATCATGATCAAATATAATAGTGGCATAAAATTGTTGGAAAAGGATGATTTTTTAGTACTCACGGAGTCCCATAATACCATGTAGCCCAAGGTTCTCAGTGATCCAAAGAGCATCTGCGAAATAGTTATTTCCATGCATGTAATCAAAGTCCATAAACATTTGTGGACAAACCGGGGACTTGGTGAGTTTGCAATAGATATCCTGCATGAACACCTTTTGCTCCCTCCTCCAATAGCATGGGTCATCACTGGTTCTTGGCATGTCATAGAACCTCATCTTACGCAGCTCACGGTATTCCTTTTTGGACATGTTGTCCAAAGACTGCAAGTTGTCATACTTGGCTCTCTTGGCATGGTTTTCTTCCTCAACGTGCTCATGTTCCCTTCTCCTATAGGCAGCATCTCTAGCCTTTTGCCTCCGGTTAGAAGGCGCAACAACTTACTGTCCAGACTCCTCATCATATTGATGGTTCCCTCTTTTGGACTTGGCCTTGGTGAGAGGTCCACGACAAGGGCGAGAGCCACCTGTGAATGTAGAGGAATGGAGAAAGCATGAAGATAAGCATATATGTCTTGGAGTCAAAGCAATATCGTCAAACCCTTGCAGGGTCTGCCAGAAGTAAATTACACCAGAGTCTCTGGTGTGCAACACCGGAATCTCCGGTCTTGACCGGAGTATCGGGTCTGAGGGACCGAAAACTTTGATCCGGAGATCGGTTGCGCATGGAGGTTGCAGGAGACATTATTTCTAGAAGACCAGGCAAGAATCGAAGCTAATGTGATACAAGTGCATGCATACATGAGTTTTCAGCGGAAGAAATCGGTACATTGCTCAAAATAAACAAAGGGGCAGAACCCTAGGTTCATGGTGAGAGAGAGAGTACCAGATATGTCCATTGGATCAAATCCTCTGGTGGGAATGGCCCAAGGGTGAAGAGGGTGAAGGAGACCGACGGCACGGTGGATCCCAGCGGCTATAGGGCCATGGGGCGGCGGTTTTGGAGGAGGCGGCAACAGGTGTGTGAGAGGAGGTCGGGGTTGGAAGAAAGAAAACTATGTGTTTCTTTCACCCCGGCCTCCTTTAGTCATTTCTCGAAACCGTCTCAGACCAGAGACTTCGGTCCTTGGGACCGAAAACTTCGGACTTATGAGAGACTCCGGTGTTTTTACACTAGAATCTTTGGCCCTCTTCGACCAAAACTGCCACTTTCAAGTATATGGGGACATATATGATATAGAGCATTTTTTTAGGGATAATATTCCATACTGTGAAGAACCAAGAATTAGTGAAATCCAAATAAATGTCAAATAAAACTCCAATTCAATCAAACCAAGAACCAACTCTTGACAACGAAGAGGGCGGTGACCAAGGCCACCATGTAAGAGTGTGAGGCATGAAACCACGAAGAATTATCCCTGGGTTCATAGCCACTACTCATCAATGAATCTCACATATCAGAAAATGATATTAAGAGAATTGATTTTATTAACTTTGGCATTATGCAAGAGGGATAGCCCAATAGATTAGGACCACACTCCCCCTATCTCCATGCCTGCACCTAAGCCAAACAATGATCAAGTTATAGGTGAGTATGCAAGATGATCAAGTCAAACTCCTTGAATCTATGATATTTAGTTCATTCCTCAAATAGCAAAACCTTGCTTAATCAAGTGGATTCGTGAATATATCGGCAAGTTGGTATTTGGTTGAAACATAAAATAGCTCAATATCTCCTCGAGCAACATGATCTCTAATAAAATGATGACGAATCTCAATATGCCTCATCCTTGTACGATCCACCGGGTCGTAGGCAATCTTGATAGCACTTTCATTGTCACATAAAAGAGGCACTTTGTCACAATGGACACCGTATTCCTTTAAAGTTTGGCTCATCCATAACAATTGAGTGCATGCACTAGCGTCTGCCACATATTCGTCTTAGACGGTGGAGAGTGATATGCAATTTTGCTTATTAGAAGACCAACACACCAAGGACCTACCAAGAAATTGGAAAGCCCTGGAGGTTGATTTCCTATCATCCTTTTCACCAACCCAATCCAAATCTGTGTACCCACAAAGAGAGAATGTTGAGTCCCTATGATACCACACACGATAGTTTGGGGTATGAACCAAATATCAAAACATTCTTTTGACCGCCATAAAGTGGCTTTCTTTATGAGGCGCCTGATATCTTGCACACACTCCTACACTTAACACAATATCGGTTATAGATGCATAGACGTAAAGGAAAGAACCAATCATAGATCGGTATACCTTTTGATCCACATCTTTACCATTTAGATTTAGTTCAAGATGAGTCTTGGTTGTCATGGGAGTAAGAGCTCTGTATAGTTATTTCATGTTGAATCTCTTGAGAATTTATTGAGTATACTTGGCTTGATTGGAGAAGGTTCCTCCTCTTACTTGCTTGAACTCAAAACCAAGGAATACCCTCAACTCTCCCATCATAGACATCCTGAACCTATTAGTCATAAGCTTTGAGAATTCATCATTAAATGCTTTGTTAGATGAGCCAAAGATAATATCATCAACATAAATTTGGCAAATGAAAAGCTCCCCATTAACCTTCTTCGTAAAAAGAGTGGGATCAATTTTCCCAGCCTCAAATCCATGGTCTAACAACAACTCTTTAAGGTGCTCATACCACTTGCGTGGAGCATGTTTAAGCCCATAGAGCGCCTTATCAAGCTTGTATATGTGGTTTGAGAAGTTGGGATCCTCGAATCCCGGGGGTTGCTTAACATAAGCCAACTCATGAAATGGACAAATTTAGAAAAGAACTTTCCACATCCATTTGTTGCAATTTAAAATTATGATGTGCGGCATATGCAAGAAGAATACAGATGGACTCAAGGCGAGCCAAGAGAGCATAGGTTTATCCATAATCAATGATATAAAATCCAATTTCAGCAACCCTGATTTAATGTCAGAAAGGCAAAAATCAGGGGGAAACAAAAACTTTTTTTCTTGCAGTGTGTGCTTACTTGCTTGCTTGTGCTCAAGCAACTGCTTGTGTATTAGTTGTGTACTCCTCCCCTCAACACTAGTTTACAAAAACTATTTTACAAAAGATATTTCTTGGCTCATCTTTCATATTCTCAATTGTTCTGGCATTTCAGAAACCTGAGCCAAGATGACTTCGAAGCAACCAAATAACTTACTAGCCTCTGTTAACAAAACTATGGAGACCTATATATTATCTCCTTATGTGTTCAAGACAGAACCTTCAACTACCCTTATACCTAGGTCTTTCCAAAACCTTTATTTAAAACCTTTTCATCTCAATCTTGGTAGAGATACCAAGATGGTACTTATCTTACTTCAAAACAAAACCCCTTTCAACATACCCTTCTTACCTCAAGCTAGACTTGATGGCAACCCTAGTAGTAGTAAGATAAGTAATAAGATTAATTGCCTTGATCTGCTAGTTGATGAATTGCCTTGATCTGCTGTTTGATGAATTTCCTTGATCTGCTGACTGCCTTGTTTGCTTAGGAACTAGAAGTGAGCTAATCTAGTAGCTCATCCCTCAGGACCAATCCCTGCTTCTGATCATCAAGCCCATATCACTACTAGAGAAAAGACTATCCGAGGCGCACCAAAAAGCCTATCCGAGGCGCATATCACATGTGCCTCTAGCTTCAAGCCTCGGGTATTTCTTATCTGAGCGCATCGATATCGCCTATACTTCACATATGCGAGGCGCATATCGATGCGCCAAGATAATAATATGAGGCGATATCGATATGCGCCTCGCATATGTGAAGTATAGGAGGCGATATCGCGCGCATATGTTTCTTAATGCGCCTCGGTATTTATAGTATATGCCGCATATGTTTGAATGCGCCTGGTATTTATAGTATATGCCTCGCATATGTTTGAGAATGCTTCGGTATTTATAGTATATGCGCCTCCAATAGTATCCTATATGCGCCTCCGTAATATTTTGAAATTCAAGTTTTAGACCACTATATATAAATAATATAGATATTCAAATATACAATATAGTCCACAGAATTTTTCAGAAACTTGCATTTTGCCAAAGCATAATAGAACCAACATGAATACACATCAATCATGACATACAAGTTCATACATCAAGTGTTTGTGCCACAAGTTCACACCTCCGATCGGTACAAGATCACAATCACATTACACCTTGAGTACAAGTTCACAATTCACATTACAACTCCAACGACGTAGCTCTACCTAGATGAAGTAGAACACAACCTACAATGAAGAGAACAAGGTGGTGATCACGAGGAAGTTCCTCCATTTCTTCCTTCCATGCCTCCTCCACTTCTCTTCCGCCACCTCTACTCTCATAGCCTTGGTAGCTGTTCGAGAAGTTGTTCACTTGCTCGCAGTCTTTCCACTCGTACACACCTGGAACCCGACCGACGTACACGACATAACACCTCGGCATCTCCTACACATAATAAAGATGATATTACTTATGTCAGTGGAAAGCAATAGCTAGCAGTTCACAAAGATAGAATCATCGGCATTTCGAAGAAAGACCAAAAAAAGGAAACCAAGAATGACTTGGATTAGTGCCTCATACTTAGATTGGGCACGGAAATAACAATGCTCGCTGTTCGATCTCATGCGGCAAGTAGAGTATATGCCCAAATTACTAGTCTACTTGGCACACAAGATCGAACAGCGGCATAGTCATATGCGGCCACCTACCAGCGCCCGGGCCCGCATGAGTTACTTGAGGCGCATATGGCCATATGCGCCTCGCATATTGTCCAATATGCGAGGCGCATATAGCCATATGCGCCTCGCATATTCGTGCACCTACCAATACGCGGGCCCACACAGAATATGCGAGGCGCATTCTGGCCATATGCGCCTCGCATATTGTCCAATATAGGAGGCGCATACATATGCGCCTCGCATATTCGTGCACCTACCAACACGCGGGCCCACACAGAATATGTGAGGCGCATTCTGGTCATATGCGCCTCGCATATTATCAAATATAGAAGGCGCATATAGCCATATGCGCCTCGCATATTCGTGCACCTACCAACACGCGGGCCCACACAAAATATGCGAGGCGCATTCTGTCCATGTGCGCCTCGCCTATTTTTATACTAGAGGCGCATATCTTAAAGTGCGCCTCGCCTATTTTTATAGGAGGCGCATATGCTAAATGTGCCTCGCATAAGCATGTCTCCTATAGCCTTTTCTCTAGTAGTGTATCAAGCATCCAAGTTTGGATCCCCTCTTTTTAATATATACCTCAACATCAACCACTTGTTGGATAAGATAAACCCTTACCACCCTCTCAAATGTTTCCCTCTTACATACTAGTCCAAAATCTCCATATCTACCAAAATGGCTAAGTCTGGATTTCTTATCTAGATTCAATCTTTGGAGCTTTACCTTTTCCAACCTATGTGCATTCCTGAGAATGTACTTGAACCATATTGTATTACATCTTTAGTGCTACCAAGTCCCACTCTTTCCCTTGGCTAAGCCATTCTATTTACCCCTCATCCATGATGGCTTTGTAGTCAAGATAATAATCTTTTCTTCAAATCTTATCATCTTGCCTACTTTGGCAGAAGCTCACATCTATATGCTACCTCCCCTTGACCAAATATTTTCTTGGTTATGATCTACTAATCAAGTCTCTCAACCCCCCACTTCATTCGTTTCCATTGGAGCCTTGTGCTTATTAAACCCACATGGTTTAGGAGGCTACCTGAAGTATCTGCTATGGCAGCCTTGTTTTCAACAAAATTTGCCATCTCTTCTAGATCACCTCAAATGCAACCAAGCCCAACTCTTGATTCCATTATCATCTATATGACTTGTTATATCCATCCATATACCCCTTGTACCAAGGTGAGCTCTGAGCTCCCTAATCCAACCTTGTTTAGGTGGCATCAAAATAACTAAACCCTAGATCCACCCTTATCTAGTCTCCATCCTTTTTCCCCACTTTATTCAAAAACCAAGGTTGAAATTGATGCCTAAATCAATTTTACATCATATATCTTGGATATAAGCATCCCCAAATAATTCCCACAATTACTTGGATTTTTAAACTATTTTATTTCCTCTACTTACCATGTTCCCAAAATCCTTGTCTATAAAGGCAAGTTTGTTTTTCTCCAAATCACCTTGTCAACTCAAGGCACATTTGATTCCTATATATCATATCCCATCTTTCCAACTCAAAAATAAATATTTTTGAGATTCTTTATTATTTCTTTTTGCCCTTTTTCTTAAATGGCAGAAACAACAAATAATTCCCTAAAAATGCTTTTCCACCTAAATAAATCCCAATAAAATTATCCAATGTGTGTTATGGTATTTAGGACCATATCTCATCAAAAACCAAGCTTTCCCAATGTAAAATTACCATCTTAGTTTCCATAATCTATTTCTGCACTTTTTGAATAAGTGCATTTAAATGGGATTATAATCATTAGAAAAATCCCATTTAAATCATGGAGAGATTATTTGACCTACTCCACCTGCCAGTACCATTTCCACACTTTTCCCAATGCAAATTTATCAACTCCCTTCACAAGCCTCCAGTTGATCAATTTTGCCAAACCAAAGCAATCTTGATTCAAACCAAGTCCAAACACCACCAAACCTTGTCAAGCACTCCACCTTAGCAGCACACACCCTTCTGGTCGACCAGCACTATAGCATCTCCCCCTTCCCTTTGTCCCTAGTTCTTGTAAGAGAGAGAGGCACCATATCTTGAAAAATCTTTTTATTAAAGAGGCATCAGCTACACCACTCCCCTCTCCCTCTCTAGTCGTGTCAGGACCCACCTCACCACCCGGCACCTCCCCTCCTTCCCAACCAGCAGACAGCACCCTGGCCCTTGTCCAAATGGACTTGTGACCACCCACCACCACCCCTCACTTGTTTATAAGGCTAGAGGCCACCCCAGGGCCTCACTCCTCCCTCATTTGCCCCCTACACGCTCCACTTACCTCCCCATAGCCCCTCTCCCTCTCCCTTGATCTGCCCTGCCCGAGACAAGAAGAGAAGGATCTCTCGGTCTCCTCACTCTCCTCGAGCTAGGCTCCTCCCTCAGCCCTCCTCTCCCTCTGCATGTCACACCAATGGTCTCCCCTTGCTCCTCTGGTGCTAACCATGTCATTTTCTTTGACATGCAGCAGCTCCTGGAGCCACCCCGACGAACTCCGGCAAGCAACACTTCGGCCACCGTTGCGCGAGCTCCTCCCTGACGTCAAGACCCCTCGAGCCGACCATCCCCGGGACCCCTAGAGTGCACCGCGTCGCCTCTGACCCTCCCTGATGCTCCTCGGAGCCTCGGTAAGCCGCCCCGACCTGCCCCTGTCGTCCCCTAGGGTTTTCTCTCGCGCGCGCCGTCGTGAGGAGGGAGACAAGCCAGCGCCGTCGATCCCTCCTCAGATCCAACGGCCTAGACGCCTCCATACCCCTTCGCCCTTGCTCCTTGTGGGTAGGCCGCCTGCCGGGCCACGGCTGGCTGCGTGCCGCCCGTGCGCATCTTGCGCCTTTGGGCCAGCATGCCTCAGGAAGGCCCACTACCCTCTAGATCAGGCTTGCGCACCCTCTCCCTCCTTTTTTTTATTTCCAGATCCATAAATGGTTGCTCAGTTTAAATCCAAATAAAAAGGTAAAATGACTCAAACTTTTCAGATCCAAAAATCCCCAATTACCCGAATGTATTATCTAACATGCAGACCAAGATTTGCACCAAAATAGTGTATAAAATAAATATAACAGATCTTCTCCTCAGATCTGTCCAAAACACTTAATAAATCCTCCAGAAAGTTTGGTATTTCCAAATGGCATTGATAGGTATAAGCCATACCTTTCCTGTCCCACTGGCCCCATACCCACTTGCTTCCTAGTTTACTAGTAGCAAAAATATCAAAATCAGGTCCTTCTTTACTTTAGGAAATTCCCTAGGTCAAACCAAATGAGTTTTGGACCTAATTCCACCTTCCCTTGAACACACATAACCATATCCTTCATAATCCATCAGCTCATAATTTTATAAGTCTCTGTTAAATTTTAGGGAATTAATCTCTTCTGTGCATGGTTTATTAACTAATAAAATCACCACAGTATCTATGTAACTCCAAAAATATTTATTTAAATTTATGCAGAAATGTATTCTCAGTACCTAACTTGTGTCCTTGGAATCAAATAAAAATCTTCTGTAGTTTAAATCTGATGAAAAAGACAAATCCCATCCAGTACTGCCTTTGGGAACTTCTCAAGGGCATTCTGCTAATTGTTTTGTGGTGATTCCAACTCCTCTTGATTCAGTCCACCAAATACTACCTAATAACCCAAGGAAATAATTTTGTAACTCTAGAGAAGTTCTGGTGAATTATTTCCTAATAGTAGGGTTTTATCCACTATAAAATCCATTATAAATCTTTGGTAATTGATAAATTAGTGAAACCACTTTTGTTGGATTCCTTTTATAAATACCTATTTGATGGCATCATTTTTATACAATGGTATCAGACAGATCAAGCCCTTGGTCAAAAACCCTCTCTTAGGTAGTTCCTAGACTCTAAATCTAAAAAGGACCCCTTTTTCCTATGTCTCCAAGTCATCTCCCTGTCCAATCAAATCAAACCTCCAACATCATATTGATGTTTATCATGTAATTATCTTTTGCTTGATGTATGGTTTGATGCTTGTATGCCTTGTATTGATTGTGGGTTGTTTGTTTGCATGTATGCTCGATAAACAACGATAGTTGCGATTGTGTGATGCCGAGAAGAATGAAGGATTGGGTTATTCTTATTATTGATATAATTGGTATTCTGGTATTCTAAAGAAGTCAAGGGACTTCTCGCTGGTCACAGTAAAGCCACCATTCCTGAACTCCTATGTTAACCTACTCCTTTGTTTAAATTGTTTTATATCTTGTTTATGAATCTCATGATTTAGTGCATAGTTTGTTTTCAAATAAAAGGCGTGAGTAACTTGGCTCCTCCAAGTTATGGATGAGTGTCCATTAGACACCTACCTTGTTGACACCCATTTTTACCCCTTTAGATTGAGGCTAAGATGATTAGCATCTTCCCTCTTGGAACTCACGGATTTTCAATAACAAAACTATTTTTGGTTTTACCCTACTGCAAAGTTTTCAAAATAAAACCCTTGGAAAGAGGCATCAATTCCGAGTGAATGTTTTGCTAAAGAAAATATGATGTGGATGAAGAGAAAGCTAAGAAAGAGAAAGAGAAGGGATGTTCTAAGCTAATGTCCTGAACAATTTTATCCGTGCAACCACATTACCGTACACGCTGGGTCTTAGCTCGTAATTTGTCGTCTTTAGCCGGGGCTGCTCCTACTCACTAAAGGGGAGAAATCCCCTGAAATCCGGACTGCCATGGGCAAGGTACCGGTGCAACAATTGGGTCTCTCGCGGACGGTATGATTTTTGCTAGTACGGGAGGAAGTTATTATCACAATTGCTACCGGTCAAACTTCGGTTTGGACGTAGGGGTCAGTACGGGAGGAAGGACCAGGGCCGTCGTGCCCCATACTCATACCGGAGAGAACAACCCAAAAGGAAAAGCCTCCGTTGCTAGGGATGGACAAATGAAAAGTCTAGGTTTGATTATCCGAACCCCTGTCTACCGTCTGTAGCAGGCCGTAGTTTTATCCCGGCGGATGTATTGATTCTTGTGGGTAAAGTGCACAAACTCTGCAGAGTCTAATCTATTCGAATAGCCGTGTCCACGGTCAAGGACGGTTGGAATGGCAAGTGTTAGGAGGACCCTTCGGTTATGTTGATATGAATAAAAAGGATGTTACTTGGTCACGAGGAAAGATAAGACTGACTTTGGTTTTGACCATAGATGGTCGAAGATGTTTAAAAAGGGTTTTACAACAAAACTGTTTAAAAATATTTTTAACAAGGATGTGGAGATAGATTTTCTAAAAGGAGGCATATTTTCCAAAAAATCCTTTTTCAACAAAGATATAGAGATGCTATTGTTAGGTATTTCAAAAACAACTTAGTGTAGAGCTATCTTGCCACAGCCCGATATGCATTATCTTTGTTAGCTTACCTCGGTGGTTTGCGAGTACATACCAAGTACTCACCGGTATTGTCCCTGGCTATTTACTTGGGCAGATTGCAAATGTTAAGAAGGAACGAAGGTGCTGACGTCTATGCGAGCTAGGTCGTCTTCCCAGTCAGTTACCTGTAGGTTAAGGCATGGGCTCTACGCTTGAAGACTTCCGCTACTTGTGTTGTATTCGCCATAATGGCCACTTTGTAAGTTTTTTACTCGTTACTATATGGATGTTGTAATGATACGAGTCGGTTATGCTCACGTCTCACTGATCATGGGAACGTGAATTGCATGCATAGCGGGTATTCTCGGACCGTAAATCTGGGGTGCCACAAACATGGTATCAGAGCCATCCTGACTGTAGGAGACCTTAGTTAGCATGGATGTTAGACAGGACAACCCCTATTTAAGAAAACACCGGTTTTCGCAAACTATTTTCTCAAAAGCTTTTCGAGAGAATTCTTATCTTATCTTCTCTGACTTATACAATTTTAAAATGGATCACTCTACATCGCGTGTACTTCAACTAAACCGGTTTCACAAACAAAGTCGACCCGGAGACTATGAAGACGGAGATCCCGGAATGAAGAGAACCCAAGACAAGCAAAACAAAGGATCTACCAACGACGATATACACTACAAGATCGCCCTACCAACGGATTCCTTCACCGCCCACAAACCAATCAAGTACGGCACCGACGACAAAATACGGCAAGACAGAAGCTAAGACCCCCGTAACGTCTGTACCTAGGATTATCATCCCTAATATAGGATTCCCCGTTATGGCATGTAGTCACCTCCTTAGCACTTATGGTATGCCTTGTTTTCTTGTCATGTGCGTGTATGATGCTTGGAATGTGTTGATTGTCTGCCCAGGATCATCCGATCCTAAAATTCTAACCACCTTGCTGGCGTACCCTGATGCTAACCCTCGCAACCTCATAGCCGGAAACCTCTCCTCAGCAGGATGGCCACCTAAGAAAACGTCGACAACCTCAAGTAAAGCCCTAAGGTGGAAATACTGCGCAGTATTTCCACTCAACAAAAGCCAACTGTCCCACCCCAACAAAGCCATGACACCGTTTAGTACCAACTAAGTACCCTGATAAATCTTCACTTATATGTTTTGTATCCTCCCTAAACCACAAACCCTCCTCTGTGCAGATGGAACCCATTCACGAAGCATGGCTAAGCGCCGGATTCCCAGTGCTCCTCTAAGATTCCCTGCAGCTTTGCGGATACACCCAACCTCCCACCTTCCAACTCCACAAAGGACTAGAAACCGGGCTATATCTGGGACAGTTACCATCCATACAAAGTATGGAGTACCAGGAGAACCCATTCGTGCCACGGGATTTCGAATGCCAACCCTAGTACTGGCTCTGAATATGGCAGCAAGAGAAGCACTGTTTCGCATTCGGGATGTCCTTCCTAAAATGAGGCAACCCACAACCTTCTATCTACCCATCAAAGGAAATGTGGATTCATCCAGACAATCCCAAAATCCTCGCTTGACCTATCCCGCCCTACAGCTACAAGCCCATTATAGCTATGTTGGAAATGAGCTTCTCACCGTAGTTGTTGATGAGTACCGCCGCACCCAGATGGAGCTTCATCGGGTGCAAGCTATCCTGCATCGCAAGGAAGCTCTAGAAGTCCAGCAGAGGAATCAAGCCATAATCAAGGAACCAGAAGAAGCCTCTGGAAGCCGCATCCCCCAAGGAAGAAAGAAGTGCGTCCCCACTCGGCAGTATCTCAAGAGGTTCAAGCCACCCCAAGATATACAAGGATCCTCCACCCATATCCCTGAAGGCGAAGATGAAGCCAAGGAGGATTCTCCTAGATCGTCCGCCAGACACAACTAGCCTAGCGTGGTACCTATGTATCGTCCCAAGACCTGTTTTGTAAAACTCTAAGTGCCTTGTCACCATGTGGCACATACCTGTTTTGGTAACCCCTTAAGTACCCCCGCCACCGACCGGCTTGAACCTACTAAATGTATGGATGATATGCAAGTGTGGTATCCTTCTTTGCATGTTTTACCCACAACGTTGCATCAGACCAAACCAGAATGACCCCATTCCAAAGGACCTCGTTTCCTAGGTATCCAAACTCCAATGACACCCTCCAACCCGTCGGATCCGTAACCCGCTCAGAACTAACTACCCGTAAGCAAGTAGATGCCCACTCGGTTAGATACTCCACGTTATGAAGCAGTCCCGACTACGTCAACAGAAGATAACCACCCCGAAGGAAAAATGTAGCGCCTTAACCCGACATCAGCATACAAATCCAACCAACAAAGTCGGAAACTCCACCAAACCCCCGTAGTTTCGCTCTAAGGGGGAAAGACCGCGTCTTTCCCGCCCAAAACATAATAGACCCCCGAAGTCGAACCATAGCTAGAACTAAGTGATGACCACCTCTCCAGAATCGAACCATCAACCCTGCAAGAAGGACGACATACGGCACTTCTCCATAGAATCAGAAGGAACTTCAGGAAAGCCCTCCACTCCAAGGTCGACCGCCCAGTCAACCCCCCCCCCCCTCCTGATGTATCAAGACCTTGAAGAGAGAAAAGTCGACCACGAGACGAAGGAATAAAGAAGACTCCACTCGCCCTCTCGCCTCAAAAAGGAAGTACCCCGTCTATGCAACACCTACCTAGACTCTTCCTAAGGGGAAAAGACTGCGTCTTTTCCATTGGTTTAAAACTAAACCACCAATCCGAAGCCACTCAGCTCCAACCCATGACTCACCGCGTTGGGTCTTTGTAAAACTTTTTAACACCTAATAATTTCCACCGCTGAAATTGTTAAGAGGATGTTATCACCCTAACCCTACTCCTCCCTAATCTCAGGATGGGATTATTTTAAGGGGGAAACGTCTGTAACATCCCAATTTCAGCAACCCTGATTTAATGTCAGAAACGCAAAAATCAGGGGGAAACAAAAACTTTTTTTCTTGCAGTGTGTGCTTACTTGCTTGCTTGCGCTCAAGCAACTGCTTGTGTATTAGTTGTGTACTCCTCCCCTCAACACTAGTTTACAAAAACTATTTTACAAAAGATATGTCTTGGCTCATCTTTCATATTCTCAAATGTTCTGGCATTTCAAAAACCTGAGCCAAGATGACTTTGAAACAACCAAATACTTTACTAGCCTCTATTAACAAAACTATGGAGACCTATATATTATCTCCTTGTTTTTTCAAGACAGAACCTTCAACTACCCTTATCTCTAGGTTTTTCCAAAACCTTTATTTAAAACCTTTTCATCTCAATCTTGGTAGAGATACCAAGATGGTACTTATCTTACTGCAAAACAAAACCCCTTTCAACATACCCTCCTTACCTCAAGCTAGGCTTGATGGTAACCCTAGTAGTAGTAAGATAAGTAATAAGATGAATTGCCTTGATCTGCTAGTTGATGAATTTCCTTGATCTGTTGGTTGATGAATTGCCTTGATCTGTTGTTTGATGAATTTCCTTGATCTGCTGACTGCCTTGTTTGCTTAGGAACTAGAAGTGAGATAATCTAGTAGCTCATCCCTTAGGACCCAATCCCTGCTTGTGATCATTAAGCCCATATCAAGCATCCAAGTTTGGATCCCCACTTTTCAATCTATACCTCAACATCAACCACTTGTTGGATATGATAAACCCTTGCCACCCTCTCAAATGTTTCCCTCTTGCATACTAGTCCAAAATCTCCAAATCTGCCAAAATGGCTAAGTCTGGATTTCTTATCTAGATTCAATCTTTGGAGCTTTACCTTTTACAACCTAAGTGAATTATTGAGAATGTACTTGGACCATATTGTAGTACATATTTAGTAATACCAAGGCCCACTCTTGCCCTTGGCTAAGACATTCTATTTACCCCCTCATCCATGATGGCTTTGTAGTCAATATAATAATCTTTTCTACAAATCTTATCATCTTGCCTACTTTGGGAGAAGCTCACATCTATATGCTACCTCCCCTTGACCAACTCTTTGCTTGGTTATGATCTACTAATCATGGCCTATCAACCCCACTTCACTGGTTTTCATTGGAGCCTTGTGCTTATTAACCCCATATGGTTTAGGAGGCTACCTAAAGTATCTGCTATGGCAGCCTTGTTTTCAACAAAAAATTGCCATCTATTCTAGATCACCTCAAATAAAACCAAGCCCAACTCTTTATTCCATGATCATCTATATGACTTGGTCTATCCATCCATATACCCCTTGTACCAAGGTGAGCTCTGAGCTCCCTAATCCAACCATGTTTAGGTGGCATCAAAATAACTAAACCCTAGATCCACCCTTATCTAGTATCCATCCTTTTTCCCCACTTTCTTCAAAAACCAAGATTGAACTTGATGCCTACATCAAGTTTACATCATATAATTTGGATATAAGCATCCCCAAATAATTCCCACAATTACTTGGATTTTTAAACTATTTTATTTCCTCTACTTACCATCTTCCCAAAATCCTTGTCTATAAAGGCAAGTTTGTTTTTCTCCAAATCACCTTGTCAACTCAAGGCACATTTGATGCCTATATATCATATCCCATCTTTCCAACTCAAAAATAAATATTTTTGAGATTCTTTATTATTTCTTTTTGCCCTTTTTTTAATGGCAGAAACAACAAATAATTCCCTAAAAATACTTTTCCACCTCAATAAATCCCAAAAAAAATTCTCCAATGTGTGTTATGGTATTTAGTACCATATCTCATCAAAAACCAAGATTTCCCAATGTAAAATTACCATCTTAGCTTCCATAATCTATTTCTGCACTTTTTGAATAAGTGCATTTAAATGGGATTATAATCATTAGAAAAATCCCATTTAAATCATTGTCACATCCCAAATTTTAGATTTGGTCTTGAATATCATTCATAGCATTGCATCATATCTTTCCATGCAAAACCGTCGAGTAGAAAGGTTCGGCGAAACGCTATCTCCAAAACCCTATTTTGTTTCGCTACGAGGTTCCTGCGGGGATCTTTAGAGGGACTTACAACAACCACCCCTGTAGGTTCGAGTTTTCACTCAAACTTTGACTGAAGGTTGTGCCCCTCGATTATACGAACCCGTAGACGCGAGAATCGCTCCAATCGGAGTTCGTATGCAAAAGACTCGGACGTTTTAGTAAACCGCCGGAAAACGGTCCGAAATTCTGGACCGATTTCCGAGTTCGTTTCCGTTTCTGGACCGATTCTGAGTAGAATTCGCGCAGGGTACTATTTAAAGAGGCCCCACCGGGACCTCGATTCCCGTGCCCGCACTCCTGCCCCCACGCGCCGACCCCGCCGCCTCGATCTCCCACGCGCACGCCGCCTCCTGGCCGATCGCGCCGCCGCCGGACCCGCCGCCGCCGCCTGCATAGATCACCGCCGCACGCGAGCTCCGCCGCCACCCAGCCATCACAGGCCGCGCCAGCGCCACCGCGTCGCGCGCCACAGCGTGCGCTTCTCGCCCGCCGGACCTGACCGCGCGCCATCACGCTATCGCCATGCGCCAAGACTGGCCGCCGCACCGCCGCCCGTCGCTTCGCGCCGCCGCTGCCGCGTGCCGCGTGCCGCTGCCTCGCTACGCGTGCTTGCATGCACACACGTACACGCACGCATACGTGCGCGTCATCGCATGCGCGCTTGCATGCATGCATACACACACGTACGCGTGCCGCGTTAATTTTCTTGACCGTTCGATGATCGTGTATGTCCGTGCAGGAAGAACCACGTCGCCAGATTTGATCGTCGCCGGCCCGTAACTTCGCCGGCCGTCCGAGTCCGATTCGCCATCCTTTAAAGATAAAGAGCCACCGCCGATCTCGATCAGCGGCTTAGATCGTTCGTTGACTGGTCAGCATCCTGGTGTTGACTAGTCAGACGCCGCCCAGTCAGCGCCAGACGCTGATCAAATGAACAGCTTGATCGGGTCAATTTCGTTAATCCCTTTAGTTGGCAGATTTCGGTAGAATCTTATAAATTGCATAGGAATTCAACCGTTTGGCCAAAAATTGCAAATAAAATATGTACGAGTTCAGTGAGTCGTGTAGAATCTTTCTGTAGCTTTGGTTCAGACTTTTAATGTCAGGTTTAGTACAGTTTAATCGAACTAATTAGTGGCCTTTTTGGAGTAATAAATTCGTAGAAAAAGATCCGTTGCTCCAAAAATCGCGTGCGATATGTCCCTGAACTCGTGTGAACGAGGGGAATCTCATCATGAATTAAAAAGGTAGGCTTACAGTAAAAACTTCTGCAGTATTTGTCTAATGGCTTTCTGCAGTGTTTTAATTACTCGGGAAGTTCTATAACTCCTTTTTGAGTAATTCAAATTGGTACTGTTTCTATTCAGTGATGCCTATGCGGTACAATTTTCCCAAGATTTTATGAACAGTATACTACCGGTAGTGAATTATTTAAGTTCTAGCTCTAGTTTGGGGCATTACTTTTGTCTATTAGTTTTCCTAGCGCCAAATCTATTTTTCCATGCATGTATTCGGTAGTATTATGGATTAGAATTGTGTGGTGCAGCTGTAGCACCAATTCACTTGCCGTTCTTGCATTCATGCATCATATTTGTTGCATATGTTGTGGATTGTTTGTTTATGAATGCACTTGTGTCGTGTAGATTGTACTGAGTGCAACGCTTATTCGTGTGAGGATTGTGCTCCAGACCGCTACAACCAAGGGAAGTAGATGCTACTTTGTTCATGATATCGTCCTACTATTTTCAATGCATTGTCGTGTATTTTGTAGATGCATGTGTAGGATGATACTATCGCTATGCTATGTCCTATTATGTGGTAGGACCCTCTTTGTAGATGAACCACCGTTGGTAGATGTGCTTAGCCATGCAATGTTGAACGAGGGCTGGGTTACATCATTGATACTTGTTTTCTCAAAGTATTGGTTTGTGAAAACTAAAAACAACTTAATCAATGAACCCCCTGGGTGTGATGGTATTGATAAATTTTGGTGGTTTCATTGCGGAAAGGCACCCAGGTATCAAGAGAGAATGATTGGCTTCTTTATTGTGTAGCTTACGTGTACAACCATGTGCCAATAATGGAATGGGCAGTTGGTTGGACTTAGTAGGTTGTGGTAACTCGAACCCGCGTATCCAGAGATGTAGAATTTTGGTAGGTTGGACCGGTGCGCGTCGGGATTGAGGAGCTACTTCCCGAACAGTCTCTTCTTGGTCTTCTCCCTATCATCGCCCAAAATGAGAGTGATGGTACGAGCTGGGCTGGCCAAGTCACATGGGTAAAGTGTACTAACCTCTGCAGAGTGTATAATCTAATCGATTAGCCGTGTCCCCGGTTATGGACAACTGAGTTGCTAGATATTGATCCCATGACATGTTTCTCGCTCATTGTAATTTCTTAATTGCTTTAACATTGTTGGGTTAACTTAATTGGGATCTTTTCAAAGAAAATCAAAAACTGTTTATGAAAGTAGGACAAATGTATTTGCAAATGCAAGCCAGACACAGCTCCACTTGCCAAATATGCATGTAGATGTTAGTACTATTGTCTCCATTACTAGCTCTACTTGCCATACATTCCATGTATTGACCCTTCGGGGCTGCTACGTTTCATGTTGCAGGTTATTCCGATTCTGATTGATCGTTATAGGCCACGGTACTCCACTCGGCACTTGTTCACTTGTGGGCAAATTGAATATTGGAGGATATATTTGGTTTTGTTGCTACCTGAATAATTTGAGCTAGCTTTATTCTAAGCTTTTATTGTAATAATGGTACTCTGGATCTTTGTAGATCATGATACACGGTTATTTTGCTATGATATTCTATCTTACTCTATTGTGGGCCAATGAACCGATCCAGGGATTGGCATGTCACATAGAGGCCACGGTCTTTTCAGAACCGGGGTGTTACAATCATGGAGAGATTATTTGACCTAATCCACCTACCAGTACCATTTCCACGCTTTGCCCAATACAAATTTATCAACTCCCTTCACAAGAATCCAGTTGATCAATTTTGCCAAACCAAAGCAATCTTGATTCAAACCAACTCCAAACACCACCAAACCTTGTCAAGCACTCCACCTTAGCAGCACACACCACTCTGGTCGACCATCACTGTAGCATCTCCCCCTTCCCTTTGTCCCTAGTTCTTGTAAGAGAAAGAGAGAGGCACCATATCTTGAAAAATCTTTGTATTAAAGAGGCAGCAACTACACCACTCCCCTCTCCCTCTCTGGTCGTGTCAGGCCCCACCTCACCACCCAGCACCTCCTCTCCTTCCCAACCAGCAGCCAGCACCCTGGATCTTGTCCAAATGGACTTGTGACCACCCACCACCACCCCTCACTTATTTATAAGGCCAAAGGCCACTCCCAGGGCCTCACTCATCCCTCGTTTGCCCCATGCACGCTCAACTTACCTCCCAGAGCCCCTCTCCCTCTCCCTTGCTCTACCCTGCCCGAGAGAAGAAGAGAAGGAGCTCTCGATCTCCTCACTCTCCTCGAGCTAGGATCCTCCCTCAGCCCTCCTCTCCCTCTGCATGTCACACCGATGGACTCCCCTTGCTCCTCAGGTGCTAACCATGGCCTTTTCTTTGACATGCAGCAACTCCTGGAGCCACCCCGACGAACTCCGGCGAGCCCCACTTCGGCCACCATCGCGCGATCTCCCCGACGTCAAGACCCCTCAAGCCGACCATCCCCGGGACCCCTAGAGTGCACCGTGTCGCCTCCGACCCTCCCCGACGCTCCTCGGAGCCCCGGTAAGCCACCCCGACCTGCCCCTGTTGTCCCCTAGGGTTTGCTCTCGCTTGCACCATCGCGAGGAGGGAGACAAGCTAGTGATGTCGATCCCTCCTCAGATCCAACGGCCCAGACGCTCCCATACCCCTTCGCCCTTGCTCCATGCGCGTCCTGCGCCTTTGGGCCGGCATGCCTCAGGAAGGCCCACTACCCTCTAGATCTGGCCCGCGCACCCTCTCCCTCCTTTTTCTTTTCTGATTTCCAGATCCATAAATGGATGCTCAATTTAAATCCAAATAAAAAGGTAAAATGACTCAAAATTTTCATATCCAAAATGCCCAAGTACGTGGATGTCTTACCTAACATGCAGACCAAGATTTGCACCAAAATAATATATAAAATAAATATATCAAACTTCTCCTTAGATCTGTCCAGAACACTTAATAAATCCTCCAGAAAGTTTGGTATCTCCAAATGGAGTATTTACAAATGGCATTGATAGGTATAAGCCATACCTTTCTGAAGGGAATATGCCCGAGAGGCAATAATAAAGTGGTTATTATCGTATTCCGTGTTTATGATAAATGTTTATTTTGCATGCTATAATTGTATTAATGCGGAAACGTTAATACATGTGTGTTTAATAAACAAACAGAAAGTTCCTAGTTATGCCTCTCTTATAAACTAGCTCGTTTCCTAATCATGGACATTGGATGTTGTTAATAATGGGATCACAACATTAGTGTAATGGTGTGATGAACATTCATCTGAAGTATAGCATTACGATAAAAGTCATTGAGTTTATATTGCTATAACAACTTACGGAGTGATCCTAATCCTTAGACCATGAGATCATGTCAATCACTAACACCGGAAGAGTTTCTTGATAACATCAAACGTCACACCGTAATAGGGTGATTATAAAGATGGATTCAGAACTAATAAAGTGTTATGTTGAGGCCCATGTATCGAGAGTGGAATTTGTTCATCCCGATGACGGATAGATATACTCTGGTCCCTCTCGGTGATATCACATTGATTAGCTAGCAAGCAAGTGATTTAATCACTAGAATGTTATATCACGGGAACGAGAAAAGAGTGCATGTCAGTAACGAGATTAAACTAGGTATGGAGATACCGATGATCGAATCTCGGGCATGTAATATATCGCGAAACAAAGGGATTAAGATACTAGCGTAAAAGGTTCCGACGATCACAAGAAAGTCATCGTTGAATGTGTGGGAGTCAGTATGGGTCTCCAGATCCCGCTTCTGATTATTGATACGAGAGGGGTCTCGATCATGTCCGCATTATTCGCGAACCATAGGGTGACACACTTAAGAGACACCGAAA
Organism: Avena longiglumis; assembly: GCA_030063025.1. Lineage (NCBI taxonomy): Eukaryota > Viridiplantae > Streptophyta > Magnoliopsida > Poales > Poaceae > Avena > Avena longiglumis. The sequence goes on along the minus strand of CP125978.1, from coordinate 326,267,486 downwards.
TCCATTTGGAGCAAAAGTTTCATGCCAAAAAGAATAACAAGCGCAGGAATTTATTTCACTAGACACCGAAACTGTTTCGGTTGAAATTGCTGAAACTGGTTCTGCATGTGAAATGGAATACTAGCAAGGGGTTTTATGTGAATGTTTGTTAATTAAAGTAATTAACAAATTTCTGAATAAATAAATAAAAGAGTTTTATTTAAATGAGAGCTTGCATTAAATTTGGTGGAAATTTAATGCATGTGAGTGGATTTTTGAGTGGAGGCTTTTTAATGGGAGTGGAGGCTTTTCATTTTGAGTGGGAGCTCCACCCACATGAATGTGGAAGAGGTGGGGGAAGCCCCCATGGCTGGGCGCCATGCCCCCCCTCTCCCCTATAAAAGTCCCCCTCTCCTCCTCTCAAAACACACCTCCTCGTGAAGGATCTCTCTCCCCCTCTAGAATTTATCCCCCATGGTCTCGGACTAGCGAGATACATGTTCCCGGTGGCTATTCGGCAAGAAAGAGTTGTGCTTCCGCTGCATCGCTAGAGCGAGGAGGCGGAGGTTGCTCGGTGCCTCGAACGTGTGTGCGAGCACGGATGCGCTGCAGTTTTGCGGCGCTAGAACTTCCTCTCGATCTTGAGATCGGCAAGAGATCGTCTACATCAACCACGAGTTTGGACTCATTAAGCTTTGTCGGTCTTCAAGGGTTTGTTCTCTACGGATATACATCCGCCCGTTGTTTGTATCTAGTAGATAGATCTTGGTACATAGTTGTTCCCATCGTAGGAAATTTTTTGTTTTGTATGTTGCGAACCCTACAGTGGTATCAGATCCGGATCTATGCGTAGATGCTTTGCACGAGTAGTACACATATGAGTATGTGGGCGATGATGATCATTTTATTGCTTCTTAGTTGTACTTTGGATATTGGTGGCATAGTGGGATGAAGCGGCCCGGACAAACTTTACATGTCCTCGCACATGAGACCTGTTCCACGCTTGACATGCAACTAGTTTTGCATAAGTGGCTAGCGGGTGTCTGTCTCTCCTACTATAGTCAATATCTAATTTGCAACGAGTTGTCAACAATTTGGTTATCCTCGTTGTGGTTCATGTTTGTAGGTAAGAACGGTTCTATCTTCGAAAGCCCTAAGCCACGTAAAACTTGCAATGGATAAATTAGAGGCGTCTAGTTTAGATTGTTGCTGGGCTAGTGTTATGATATGGTGATGTTGTAAGTAGAAGTATGAGATGATACTCTTACAACACACATAGCGTGTAAGTTCCATAGACCTTGGCCTTACACATAAAGGTATGATAGAGATCATACCACGGTGCACATGATGGAGATCATATGCGGGAACCATATCATTTCACTTATAAACATGTGATGTTTTGATTGCATCTTATATTGCTTGTTTGGCGTTTTATTAGCATAATAAGATGATCCCTCATTTATATATCAAGATAAGAATGTGTTCTTCCTTAAGTACGCACCGACAATGTTTCGTCGCTTCAAGACATCACGTGATGATCGGGTGTACTTGAATCCATGAGCATATCTCGGGTGTAAGACAGTTACACACGCGAATACTAAGGTTCTTACTTGGCGAGCCTAGCATGTACAGACATGGCCTCGGAACGCGGACCGAAAGGTTAAGCATGAGTCATATGTTTTTGATATGATGACCATATGGATGCTCGCCTTTGAAACTACACCGACTCACGTTATGATCGGACTTGGTGTAGTGGATTTGGTTCATGTAATCACTAAAAAGACACGAGGGATGTCGTTTTTCAGTGGGAGTTCATTTCTAATTTGTATTAGTAGAACTCAATTTATCATAAATTAAATCAAAGTGAATTTGCATAATTTGTTGTAGTCATTAGCATTCGTTCACTACCTTATGCATAGTTATAACTGAGATAATAGAACTATAGAATTCTGGATATATACTTTACGAACTGGTATCGTATTGTGTTGAGTGTCAATCTAAAGTTTAAAGTCCTATTGCAAACTTTCAGCAAAATTCTATTTACTCCGTGAAATTTAATAATTGGTATTAAATCGAGAGTAACAATTCCAGTGTTAGTATCTTAAGTATCATGTTTGCCTCTATGATTCTTGATTGTTTTAATATCAAGTTTATATAGGAGCTGAAAGAATTGTTTCAGAAACCATCATGTGTGACCGATATAACGATATCTGAAACAATGTTTTGGTTGCAATATGATAGAGTATAATATATGTTCTCATATTGGATGAGAATTAACGAAGGTTGGAGATGCTAGACATCCTGATCATCCAAAAGGGTTTTGGAAAGTAATGTTATACTCATGATTCGCCTTTATAAGCTAAAGTAGCTTGATCATGAAAGTCGTCATGATAAGGGTGAATAGAAAATGTATGTAAAATGTTTACTACATTAAAAGATTACTAAAGAATGGATTTTAAAAGAATACCGATCATTTTGATGATGGTGATCTACTTCAAAGTGCAAGTCCAAAGGTATTATTATTTGAATATACACTCTTTGGACTATGTGTCATGTATATGGCGCCACTTTTGATGTTGATAGATTCTTTTAAAAAGGAAAAGGAAATGCTGAAAGAGAATCTATAAAATATATTTGGCAGAAAAGAAAATATTGGAAATATCCAATTTAGGTATATGGATGATATACATGTTATGGTTGTATTCTTTGCTTGTTAAACAATGTGGTTCTTGGGTATTGGATACCGAATTGGTTGGTATGAAATTTCATACGGAACGACGCAATTCATGAACCACAATGATCTAAGTAACTAGCAAAAGAATATGTGATGATTTTCATCGAAAACAAACAAACCATTGTTTGTATTTCTCGTTGACATCAAAGCTTGACTTCAAGATTTGTTTTAATAATTGTTATTTGAATCAGGTATTATGAGAACAAAGGTTGTTCAAATAATTACCGTATTCCATATAAGATGGGTGATTTGTAGTTGGAGAAACCACATCCATAAAACCTAATGCTAAAATGTCGCAAGACAAATGATTGAAAGATCACTTACGAAGTGACATCGCTGTTTAAATTATATTGGAAAGAAAACATGAAGAATCTCTGTAAGATCCCTCCTTTGTAAAGGAAAGGATCCCTGTGATTGCAATGCTAGTCCCTGGATCAATGCTAGCATCCACAGTTTAAGATGAAGTACACAGATACAAAGGTCGTTTATTACATTCATTCCAGAGATAAACATAGTCTTACAACTCAGGGCCAAAGGCCTAATACAAGAGTTTATGGAATACGTAAATAAACATAAGTCTTCATCTTCATGTGCCACAGGCAAGCATGTTGAGTGTAGACTCATGACTCCTAATCATCATCGGAGTAACCTGCAACATTACAAGTTACAGCCACAGAGGGTCAATACTTTGGAATAGTATTGGCAAGTGATACCTTAGTAAATTTTAAGTGGACTATATTACTATATGCATTTTGGCTAAGTGTAGCTTGGCTTGCTTTGCTCAAAATAGGTTTTTCCTATTAGTTGAAATCACTAAGTTTTTCTTTGTCAAAAACTTCCCAAGAAACCACCAATAGACATTGGGGTCCTTCACCCTTGTTCACCCACAATTTTTACTTAGAAGTTGGAGTGATGAGATTCTTGTAGCTTCCATGTCTTGATGCTCAATTTGTCCATTGCCATGGACTTGGCTAAGTACTTAGATTTTCCATCTGCAGAAGTTGTGCACTTTCGCCACCAGACTTGGTTTCCCAAGACAGGACCTTTCAGAAGCCTTTCCTTAGTCAAATGGACGCGCTCCAACCTATCATTCCCACTACCACCAACTGTCCAAGTGACTAAGTTCTAGCAACCTATATGATCATGGCAGAGCCCATATTGCCAAGTGGTTGCACTGTAAGCTTTCTCAACACTTAGCCTCCAAATCCCTTTGTGCCTGGGTGGCATACCACAAGTGTGATACACAAGCCAAATCCATGGCCTTGTGTAACCACTCAACCAAAAACCACCATTCAAGTCCCATTCCACCCAGGAAGTTCATTGACTTAGTTGTTTTATTAAGAAAAGCATGAGTCCCAAAGTACTTAGAATTATTTCACCATAGCATGTACATACTTTACCAACCCTTTGTTTTCTAATAGCTAGGCTAAGCATGGCATAGTATCTTATCTTAGGAAAATTCCCTAGCAATTCTACAATTCTACACTACATAGGATTTCCCAACATAGCATTTGGCAAAAATAACATGCAAGACTTATCAAAATAACTCTAATGCTTATTCAAAATAAAGGAGTGGAAATATCATGAAGTATCACTTGCCTTGGTAATGGGGAGAGTAGCACCCTTCACAATCACAGTCACTAGCAAAATCTACACAAAAATTTGTAGCATACAATTACACACAAATCATATACAATCAAAAATATGAATGTATGCATGCAAGAATCTACTAAGTGATGATTTTGAAAATTCTACCAAGAAAGTGCATAATACAGAAACATGACAAGTCACAAGGTTTGCTATCTAAACTTATTTAGCCCTAAAATAATTTACTAAACTAAATCTATGCTCAAAATATACCTAAATATGTTTCTGCATACAAAGTCATTTTAACAGATACTATTTGTTAAACACATTGCAGATTCAGAAAGGTCTTGACTCACTGATTCCAACGGTATAAAGTTTGCAAAATTCTAACATGGAAATCTCAAGTTATAGCCAATTGAATTCTGGATCTAAATCTGTTTTTGAATTCTGTTTTTGAATCAACCCTAGACACGTGTCGTAGTATTACTGGTGCGTATCGATTCGTTTGGATCGACAAACACGGACCGTAGGATCTAAGTGAGATCTGGCGGCTCAGATGCGCGCTTACCTCTTCGCCCATGTTCTAATCTACGCCGTATGATCTACATCTGACGCTCCTAATCGTCCTGACCATACACGGGCGGCGCTAGCGGCGTTGACTGGCGGCGGCGCGTCTGACCGCGGAGGTGCTGGCGCTCTAGGTTGCCTGGGAAGGAAGGGAGGCGCTTACCGGATCCGCAATGGTGTGCTGAATCTCGACGTGGTGTTGGTTTGCGAAGGGGCGCGCTGGCACGGTCGCAGGAACTCGTCGGAGTAACGGACGGCGTCGGTAGCTTGCAGTCATGGTCCTTGCTGAGGTTTGGCGTCGCCCTTAATTGGTCGCCGGAGTTTATCGTGGCCAGTGGTTTCGTCATGAACGGAGATGACAACAGAATTGGTCACGGAGTTGTTTGCACGGGGGGTTTCGAGGGCAATTGTGCAGCACTGGTGGCGGATTGAGCGAGAGGGGGGAAATGCTTGCGAGGGGTTTAAGTAAGCCTAGGTGCGACAGAAACGCTATGTAAATAATGGGCAATTACACCGCCATTACGCCTTGATGAAGAAATGACATGGTCGCGACCGTGGTTTGAGGAAGACGAGGGTGACGTGGACGAGGCCACCGGGTCAAATAAATAAATGTGGGTCCGGTCCGCTGGTCGAATGGTTGTGCTCGCGCGTGAGAGAAGAAAAGAGATGCCTCGGGTGGGCTTGCTGGGCCTGCTCCGTTGCTGGGCTAAAATGGCAACGCTCGGCCTTTTTTATTTGTTTGCTTCTTTTCTTTTTCTGAAACGATTTTCTGAATTGGTTTTGATATAAATTCAAACTCTTTTTGAATTCAAACTTTTCCTGGGTTTTTGCAGGGTGCAGTAGTCTCCAATTTAGGCATAAGATCATGTGGTTGCTTTGCAAAGGCTTGGTCAAGCTTGAAGATCAAAAATAACAGAAGCTAGGTACTTGGTTTGTAAAATTGAAAAATGGTTTTTGAATCTATTTCCAATTTGAAAAACTTGGTTTAAATTCTATACTCAAACCTATCCTCATAGAAGGCAACAAACTTGGTTCATAAACAATCAAACTCTCAAATGGTGTTAGCCATTTGATTTAAATATGTTCACATAAAATCATAGCACTATGTGCTTCTGTTTTTCTGAAATGAGTTTGAAATTTGATCCCAAATCTATATGCATGCATGAATGATATGCAAACTTTGAAATTATGATTTTAGGGATGTTACAAATCTAACCCCCTTAAGGTGAATCTCGCCCTCGAGATTCGGATTGGCTAGCAAATAGGTGAGGGTGGTCTTTCCGAAGATCATCTTCTCTTTCCCATGTTGCTTCCTCTTCGGTATGATGGTTCCATTGCACTTTGCAAAACTTGATAGTCTTTGTTCTAGTGATTCTTTCTGTAGTCTCAAGAATCTTGATAGGCTTTTCCTCATAAGTGAGATCACTTTCTAGTTGAACTTCTTCCAAAGGTATGGTATCCTTTAAAGAAGATTCTTCCATTTCTGGGTGACATTTCTTAAGTTGACTCACATGAAATACATTATGGACTGCTGATAGAGATGCTGGCAGTTCAATTTCATAAGCAACTTCGCCTTTGCGACTCAGAATCTTGAATGGCCCAACATATCTTGGTGCCAACTTTCCTTTGACTCAGAATCTTTTCACTCCACGGAGTGGTGATACTCTAAGGTAGGCCCTATCACCGACTTCGTAGGTGACTTCTCTACGCTTAGGATCCGCGTAGCTTTTTTGTCGGGACTGTGCTATCTTCAACCTGTCCTTAACCAATTTGACATTCACTTCGGCTTCTTTGATAAGATCTGGCCCAAATAAACTTCCTTCTCCCACACCATTCCATAACAATGGGGTGGTACATTCTCTTCCGTAGAGAAACTCAAACGGTGCCATCTCAATGCTGGCTTGATAGCTGTTGTTATAAGAAAATTCTGCGTAAGGCAGACTTTCATCCCAACTTGCTCCATAATCTAGGGCACATGCCCTCAACATGTCTTCGAGAATTTGATTAGTCCTTTCTGTTTGTCCATCGGTTTGAGGATGAAAAGCAGTACTGAATTCCAACCTCGTTCCCAATGACTCATGTAGCTGTCTCCAAAAATGGGAAGTGAATTGGGTTCCCCTATCGGACACAATACTTTTAGGCACACCGTGAAGGCATACAATTCTACTCATGTAGATTTTGGCTAACTTGGCACTTGTATAAGTTGTCTTCACGGGTATGAAATGGGCCACTTTAATTAAGCGATCCACTACTACCCATATGGAATCATATCCTGATCTGGTCCTTGGTAATCCGGTAATGAAATCCATACCAATCTTGTCCCATTTCCAATCAGGAATAGGTAGTGGTTGAAGCAAACCTGCTGGTTTCTGATGCTCCGCTTTTACTCTACTACATACATCACACAAAGCAATATGTTCGCCGATGTCTCTTGAGATTGTTCCACCAAAATCTTTCTTTCATGTCCATGTACATTTTGGTGTTACCCGGATGAATAGAATACGGAGAGTTGTGGGCTTCTTGCAAAATCAGTTTCCGCAACTCCGGATCTTGTGGAACACAGAAACGTTTCCCATGCCATAATGTACCCTGTTCGTCTTCATGGAAACTTTTAGCTCTCCCTTGTCCAATATTTTCCTTAATCCTTTCAATTTCCTTATCGGTCTTCTGAGCTTCTCGGATCTTGTCCAACAATGTGGGTTGAACATCCAAAGACATAAGATGTCCTTCAGGCACAATCTCCAATCTGAGTTCTTTGAATTGAGCACACAAATCATCTGGCAATTCTCCTTTGGTAAGGCCATTCACAAATACCTTACGACTTAGAGCATCTGCTACAACATTTGCTTTACCGGGGTGGTATTACAAACTCAGGTCATAATACTTGATAAGATCTAACCATCTTCTTTGTCTCATATTGATTTCCTTTTGGGTGAAGATATACTTCAAACGTTTGTGGTCCGTGAACACTTCACAATGCTTACCCAAAAGGTAATGTCTCCATGTTTTGAGTGCATGGACGACCGAGGCTAACTCCAAATCATGAGTAGGATAGTTTACTTCATGAGTTTTGAGTTGTCTCAAGGCATAGGCCACAACTTTGCCGTCTTGCATAAGTACGGCACCCAAACCTTGATGAGACGCATCACAATATACTTGGAAATCCTTTTCCAAATCTGGCAGACCTAGAACTGGTGCTGTGACAAGTCTCTTCTTCAATTCTTGGAAACTGACTTCACAACCTTCAGACCAAGCAAACCTCTTGTCTTTCTTTAACAATTCAGTCATGGGCTTAGCAACTTTTGAGAAATTTTCAATGAATCTTCTGTAGTAACCTGCTAAGCCAAGGAAATTGCGTACTTATTTCACGTTCTTGGGAGATTCCCATTCTGTTACAGCTAAAACTTTAGCAGGATCAACTGCCACACCATCCTTTTTCATAACATGACCAAGAAAACCAACTTCCTCTAACTAGAACTCACACTTGCTGAACTTGGCATAAATTTTATGCTCTCTTAACTTCTCAAGAATCAAGCGCAAGTGTCCTTCATGTTCCTCTTTGCTCTTGGAGTAGACTAAGATGTCATCGATAAAAACGACAACAAATTTGTCAAGAAATTCCATGAACACCTTGTTCATCATGTTCATGAAGTATGCTAGAGCATTTGTTAAGCCGAATGGCATTACGGTATACTCATACAATCCATACCTTGTGGTGAATGTTGTTTTAGGTATGTCTTGCTCTCTTATCTTGAGCTGAAAATAGCCTGACCGGAGATCAATCTTCGAGAACACACAAGCTCCCTCTAGCTAATCAAACAAGTCATTGATTCTTGGCAAAGGATATTTGTTCTTGATAGTCACCTCGTTGAGTGATCGGTAATCTATCCATAACCTTTGGCTTCTATCTTTCTTCTCCACGAACAAAACTGGGGCTCCCCAAGATGAAGAACTTTGTTGGATAAATCCTTTCTGCAACTGTTCTCATAGTTGCTTCTTGAGCTCTTTCAGTTCATCAACTAACATTTTGTATGGTCTCTTTGCTATTGGTCCAGAACCTGGTACCAAATCTATCAGAAATTACACATCTCTATCTGGTGGCATTCCTGGCAATTCTTCCGGGAATACATCCGGATACTCACACACAATTGGCACACTGTCCATGCTAACCCCCTTAAGAGAATTAAGCTTACTTCCTTTTGATTCATAGTTTGACCTGAACTTTATTCTTTTCCCTTCTGGGGTTGTGAGTGAAACAGTACGATTAGCACAATCAAGCACTCCTTCATACTTAGCCATCCAATCCATTCCTAAAATTACATCCAATCCTTGGGAATCTAGGATTATCAGGCTCACTGGAAACTTATGCTTACCGAACTCTATGACAAGATCCCGGCATCCAAGACTCACTATCATATCTCCACCCGGAGAACTAACTTTTATTGGACACCCAATGTTTTAAAATGCAAACCCATTTCTATCAACAAATGCTTTTGATATGAATGAATGAGATGCACCAGTATCAAAGAGTACAAATGCTGGAATGGAATTGAGTCTGAACTTACCAAAGAACAAGATCGTGCTCCTCATAGACCTCCTCCACATTAATGTGGTTAACCTGTCCTTTCTGAAAAGGATTGGGCTTGTTAGGTCCTTCAACTTTCTTCTTAGGGAACTCATTAGCATAATGCCCTAGCTTCTTGCATTTGAAGCACTCAACCTGATTGATGTCCCTTTTTGTAGGCTGACTTCCACTTCCACTACCATTTCCACTGTGGTGGCTCTTATGTCCGCTCTTGTGGTTCTTATACATGTCATTGTCATGACTGCGGTGATGCTTGTTTTCATGACGGTTGTGGTTGTGGTGCTTGTTGAATTTCCCATGCTTATGGGATCCCGAGCTGCCACTGTCATCATAGTGAGATCGCTTGTGAGACGATCCCGAGCTGTGCTTGTCGGAGTGTTTCCTCTTCCTACTCTCGACTTGCTTCATTTTATTCTCCAAAATAGCAGCCTTGTCACACAGAGACTTATAAGTTGGAACATATGCCACAGACAACTGTAAGTTTAGCTCATCATTCAAGCCTTCCAGAAATTTTTCCTTCCTTTTCGCATCAGTGTCAACCTCATCAGGTGCATAGCGCGCCAGATTGTTGAACTCTTCTATATATTCAGCCACGCTACGGTGGCGCTGCTTCAGGTTGTGAAACTCCTTCTTTTTCAGGCTCATCATTCCTGATGAGATATGAGCAGTGCGAAAGCCATCTTCAAAGATAGCCCAAGTCACCTCATCTAAAGGAGTGGTGATTTGGAAGTTGTCCCACCATGTGGCGGCTGGCCCTTCCAACAGATGTGCTGCGAACCTGACCTTTTCAGCATCCGTGCAGCCCACAGTCACTAAGTCCTTGTTCACAGAACATAGTCAATCATTGGCTACCATGGGATCAGTTGTCCCCGAAAACTTAGCTGGCCTCAAACGCAGAAATCTGGTGAGCATATCAAAACCCGGAAGGTTGTTGTTGTTGTTGTTGTTATTGTTGTTGTTGTTATTGGGGTTGTTATTGTTGTTATTCTGGTTTTGGATGAACATTGTCATCATCTGCATAAGCTGTGTCTGAGCATTCATCATCTGTTGCATTTCTGGAGTGATGTTGTTGGGGTTGGGGTTTGCGCGGCGGGGAGGCATCTGTGGTTTGTTCAAATAGAGATAAGAATGAGATACCCATAGATGTTTTATGCACATTACATTACAAGCAAACACAAAGCATGCAACACAAAATAAAAGTTCAGCAACTAGATAACAAGTGCTCGAAATAAAACACACAAGTGGCAAGCCATCCACATGTCGGATGGTCCAATAATAAGTTCACAAATAACAAGTACGATATTGAAAGATAAACGAGTAGTCAAGTGTACTCGTCAGCATCAATCTCCGCCTCGACAAAGGTAAGACCTACGTTCTCCATCGCGGTCTTGTTCTCCTCAATCGTAGTGGTCAGGGAATCGATCTTGGCCTTGAGAGCCCTCTTCTGGGAGCGAAGCCTCTCAATCACCATCTGCTGCTGCTCTATCTCGAAATCCTTGGACTTCAGTTCCTCGGTCATGTCCCGGATCTTCTTGTTCCTATCCTGGACGCGTTTCTCCTGACTCTTGAACTTGCGGTCCTGGGCCTCAAACTTCGTCTCCATTTCCTTGACTATCTCATCCTGCTGTGCGAAAAGCTTGTCCTTCTCGCGAAGCTGCACCTGGAGCTCGTCATTGCTGAGCATGACGTTGGTCTTGTCCGTGTCCACGTGCCTGATGAGAGACTCTAAGTCCTGGAGATAGAGACGTATCGGCTCTGCTGCATCCCTCGAGTCGTCCTCAAAGTCGATGGACTCTCCATCATCATCACGTCTTCCGAAGACGTGGAAGTGGGTACCTCTAACCTGGCAGGAGTGACGGCCTAGCAGACGTCCTATTAGGTCCTGCATGACTACCTCCATGCCTCTCTCCCTGTCATCGTGCATAAGCTTGAAGACGATGGCCTCCGTAGTAGGCTCTTCCTGGCGTCCGTGCTGGTTCACCTTGAAGCCCCAGAGGTCCTTCCTCTCGAACTTGGTGAGTGGGTGCACCATGATGGTGGGAAGAGGGAGATTGAGCAAAGTGGTAAGCTCAACGATACGAGGACCAAAACGGGTACCCTGGAACTCCTCAACAGTGCTGATGGTAATAGGCATCTATTTATAAGATAGAAAAGTTAGGACAACACAATTTAAGATAAACAAGACAAACATTTCATACATATCTTTGGAACACAAAAATCACACAAGTCATGCATACATGAATCCATTACATCAATCAAGGTCCAAACTTATTTAAGGTATCATTTGGAAAATAAGGTGATAGGTGGTGGTCCAACTAACTAAGTGCGTTTACAATCCTATCTCACTGGATCTGGTGGCTAACACAATGTTCCTAGAAGCAATCCACCTATCTTGTTCACGTGATTCCATAACTAAGTCTATAATATCTCCCCTTAAAGTTTGGTTGGTGGCTTCCAACTCTTGGGTAAGTTCCTTCTCTTTCTCTAAGTCTTTTTGGAGGTTGAGCATTCTGCACTTGACTCTTGCACTTAGTTCTTTGATAGTCCTCCAAGATGCTTCTCTTGCTGACTCAAAGAATGTGGTGTGCATCACAGTATTGGTGTACATGCAGAATCCTCTTTCTTTGTGGTTGTCTTCCTTGTTTTTGTACAAGTGAAGTTGCACCCACCAGTACTCCACTCCTTCATCCATCACTGGAAAGCCCTTGTACACAGCTGCACCATGTGCTTCCATTGCCACCATGAGGTCCTTGAGAATTTTGGGAAACTCAGTTTCACACTCTAAGGTCATGGTCATGAGTGGTCCTTTCTTCACGGCTTCGTTGATGGAGTTCATCTACAAATAGAGAGGAGAATGAGAAGATTAGAAAAGTTTACGAGAATAATAGACAAGTGTAGAAGTAGTTAAAAAATTTCCTTAGTGGTTTCCAATCCTAGGGTCATAATCCTACAGGCAACACAGTGCTCTGATACCATCTGTAAGATCCCTCCTTTGTAAACGAAAGGATCCCTGTGATTGCAATGCTAGTCCATGGATCAATGCTAGCATCCACAGTTTAAGATGAAGTACACAGATACAAAGGTCGTTTATTACATTCATTCCAGAGATAAACATAGTCTTACAACTCAGGGCCAAAGGCCTAATACAAGAGTTTATGGAATACGTAAATAAACATAAGTCTTCATCTTCATGTGCCACAGGAAAGCATGTTGAGTGTAGACTCATGACTCCTAATCATCATCGGAGTAACCTGCAACATTACAAGTTACAGCCATAGAGGGTCAATACTTTGGAATAGTATTGGCAAGTGATACCTTAGTAAATTTTAAGTGGACTATATTACTATATGCATTTTGGCTAAGTGTAGCTTGGCTTGCTTTGCTCAAAATAGGTTTTTCCTATTAGTTGAAATCACTAAGTTTTTCTTTGTCAAAAACTTCCCAAGAAACCACCAATAGACATTGGGTTCCTTCACCCTTGTTCACCCACAAGTTTTACTTAGAAGTTGGAGTGATGAGATTCTTGTAGCTTCCATGTCTTGATGCTCAATTTGTCCATTGCCATGGACTTGGCTAAGTACTTAGATTTTCCATCTGCAGAGGTTGTGCACTTTCCCCACCAGACTTGGTTTCCCAAGACAGGACCTTTCAGAAGCCTTTCCTTAGTCAAATGGACGCGCTCCAACCTATCATTCCCACTACCACCAACTGTCCAAGTGACTAAGTTCTAGCAACATATATGATCATGGCAGAGCCCATATTGCCAAGTGGTTGCACTGTAAGCTTTCTCAACACTTAGCCTCCAAATCCCTTTGTGCCTGGGTGGCATACCACAAGTGTGATACACAAGCCAAATCCATGGCCTTGTGTAACCACTCAACCAAAAACCACCATTCAAGTCCCATTCCACCCAGGAAGTTCATTGACTTAGTTGTTTTATTAAGAAAAGCATGAGTCCCAAAGGACTTAGAATTATTTCACCATATCATGTACATACTTTACCAACCCTTTGTTTTCTAATAGCTAGGCTAAGCATGGCATAGTATCTTATCTTAGGAAAATTCCCTAGCAATTCTACAATTCTACACTACATAGGATTTCCCAACATAGCATTTGGCAAAAATAACATGCAAGACTTAGCAAAATAACTCTAATGCTTATTCAAAATAAAGGAGTGGAAATATCATGAAGTATCACTTGCCTTGGTAATGGGGAGAGTAGCACTCTTCACAATCACAGTCAATAGCAAAATCTACACAAAAATTTGTAGCATACAATTACACACAAATCATATACAATCAAAAATATGAATGTATGCATGCAAGAATCTACTAAGTGATGATTTTGAAAATTCTACCAAGAAAGTGCATAATACAGAAACATGACAAGTCACAAGGTTTGCTATCTAAACTTATTTAGCCCTAAAATAATTTACTAAACTAAATCTATGCTCAAAATATACCTAAATATGTTTCTGCATACAAAGTCATTTTAACAGATACTATTTGTTAAACACATTGCAGATTCAGAAAGGTCTTGACTCACTGATTCCAACGGTATAAAGTTTGCAAAATTCTAACATGGAAATCTCAAGTTATAGCCAATTGAATTCTGGATCTAAATCTGTTTTTTGAATTCTGTTTTTGAATCAACCCTAGACACGTGTCGTAGTATTACTGGTGCGTACCGATTCGTTTGGATCGACAAATGCGAATCGTAGGATCTAAGTGAGATCTGGCGGCTCAGATGCGCGCTTACCTCTTCGCCCACGTTCTAATCTACGTTGTAGGATCTACATCTGACGCTCCTAATCGTCCTGACCATACACGGCGAAGGCGCGTTGATCGGCGGGCGCGTCCGATCACAAGTGGCGCTCTAGGTCGCCTGGAAGGAAGGGAGGCCATCGGATCCACATGGCGTCAAGCTCGACGTGGTGTTGGTTTGCGAAGGGGCGTGCTGGCACGGTCTCAAGAACTCGTCGGAGTAACGGGCGGTGTCGGTAACTTGCAGTCGTGGTCCTTGCTGAGGTTTGGCGTCGCCCTTAATTGGTCGCCGGAGTTTATCGGCGGCGCAGGTGGTTTCGGTCGCGAACGGAGACGACAACCGTAATTGGCCGCCGGAGTTGTCGGTACGGCGGGGTTTCGAGGGCAATTGCGCAGCCTGGTGGCGGATTGAGCGAGGAGAGGGGGGAAATGCTTGCGGGGCAGAGGGGTTTAAGTAAGCCTAGGTGCGACAGGAAACGCTTGCGAAATAATGGGCAATTACACCGCGCCATTACCGGCCTTGACAAAGAAAATGACGTGGTCGCGAGTGGTTTGAGGAAGACGAGGGTGACATGGACGGGCCCACCGGTCAAATAAATGGCGGCGGGGTCCTGGTTGAATGGTTGTGCTCGTGCATGAGAGAAGAAAAGAGATGCCCCGGGTGGGCTTGCTGGGCCTGCTCCGTTGCTGGGCTAAAATGGCAGCACTCGGCCTTTTTTTATTTGTTTGCTTCTTTTCTTTTTCTGAAACGATTTTCTGAATTGGTTTTGATATGAATTCAAACTCTTTTTGAATTCAAACTTTTCCTGGGTTTTTGCAGGGTGCAGTAGTCTCCAATTTAGGCATAATATCATGTGGTTGCTTTGCAAAGGCTTGGTCAAGCTTGGAGATCAAAAATAACAGAGGCTAGGTACTTGGTTTGTAAAATTGAAAAATGGTTTTTGAATCTATTTCCAATTTGAAAAACTTGGTTTAAATTCTTTACTCAAACCTATCCTCATAGAAGGCAACAAACTTGGTTCATAAACAATCAAACTCTCAAATGGTGTTAGCCATTTGATTTAAATATGTTCACATAAAATCATAGCACTATGTGCATCTGTTTTTCTGAAATGAGTTTGAAATTTGATCCCAAATCTATATGCATGCATGAATGATATGCAAACTTTGAAATTATGATTTTAGGGATGTTACAATCTCCATATTCATGGATTTTTGGAGTCTTTGATTTGATCAAGTGACGCTTGTGAGACTTTCCTCGGGATAATTAAAACTTCGTTCAAAGGCCAAGGAAGAACGAACGACTAAATTATTGGAATTTATACATATCGATGTATGTAGTCCATTATATGTAGTCGTAAGAGATGAATTTCAACTTCATATGATTTTTCCGGAAATTTGAGTGAATATTCACATAATGAGAAAGAAGTATGAAATATTTGAAAACATTCAAAGACTTTCAAGATGAAGTGAAAATAATTGTAACAAGAAAATAAATGATTATGATTTTATCATAAAGGAATTTATTTGAGTTGAAAGTTTAGCAAAACACCTAGATTTATATCTCCCAAAACACCATAGGAATATGGAGTGTTTAAGATTTGTAATGAAACCTTGTTTGACATGGTTGGATCAAAGGTGTTATTTATAAAACTGCCATTATGTTTTAAAAGATTAAAAGCTTTAGAGACTTCCGCTTTTACACTGAAAAGAGATCCATCTTGATCCGTTGAAATGACGCCATGGAAGTTATGGTTTGGGGTAAAACCCAAGTTGTCATTTATTAAATTTTGGTATGCTAAACATAAGTAAGATGTTTACAACCAAAGTCGGATGAGCATGTCTTTGTAGGTTATTTCGAATAACAATTGGTTATTCCTCCATAACACCGAGGACAAAAGGGTTTGTCGCTTGAAATATGAAGTTTATTGAAGAAGGAATTTTTCGTAAAAGTTAAGTGGGAGGACAATAGAACTTTGATAAGGTTAACGAACCTTAGCTATATGTGCTGAGTTGCGCAGCGCCGGAAATCGTTCCGAAGGTTGCCATAATGCTCATAGCTTATGTGCCTCAAAGGTTGTGGTCACGGAGATCTAAGTTACTATTGAACCAAGTAGGTCGGTTAAACAATCAAATGCTAAGATTTGAGAGTAAATCATTATTGTTTGACAATGATGAACCGAATACATACAAAGAAGCGATGCGCTCGTTCCCAAATGGCTTGAAGCCATAAAATCCGTGATAGTTCCATACACGAGAAATCAAGTTTTGAACTTGGAAGACCCTCCGGAAAGGTGTAAAAACCTATCGGTCGTATTTGGATCTATAAAGAAACAGACATGGATGTTTCACATCTATGAAATAATCAACATGTCGTAAAGTATTTTACGACAATGTTCAAAGAGTTGACTATGACAAGATTTGATCTTTCATAGCGATATTTAGTCTGGACGGATTAAAGTAGCAACCACTACATATAATTTGTTATATGGTAGATGAATAAACAAAACAAAATTATTCGAATAGAATGGTTACCTAGGACGTGTACATGACACGATCCAAAGGGTTTTGTTAATTCAAAGGATGCTAAAAAGGGCATGCAAACTTCAATGGTTGAAGTAAGCATCGCGGAGTTGGAATCTTCACCGTGCTGAAAAGAGTTATCATCAGGAGACGATGAAGATGCTTGCATTTGCAAGAAATTAAGTGGGAGCGTTGAGACATATTTCTAATACATTATGTGAAGGACATCTTGTTGATTAGAAATGATATATCTTCTATTGACCAAGGTTAAGGATTTCATTTTGATGAAAGACTTAGGCAAAACCCGAATATTTAGCATGAATGTCTATAGTGGATAGACGGTGACGCTAATATGGTTGGGCCAAACGTACATATATGAGATATTGAAGGAGTTCAATATAGAAACGACAAGAAACGATTCTTGTCGCATGAAAAGGAATTGAATCAAGATTCAAGTGTATCGACACTTGATAAGTGAAACAAGATTCAAGTGTTTTGACACTTGATGAGTGAAATCACGAGAATGTTTTGATCAATCATACCATGATATGTACACATCCAGATATGTCCTATGCTCTAAGTGTTATGAACATATACCAGAATGAATCATAAAATGATCATTGGATGATAGTGAAAATATTCTTATGATCTTTTGGAAGAACTAAGAATATATTTGTGTTGAGGTGACAAACAATTACAAATAGTTCATTGTAAAGCGTTACATTGATACTAGTTTTGTCACAAGATACAAATTAAGTTTATCTCAATTTAAACTATGGGTGGCACAATGAAATGGAAAGAAAGTTTCCATGATGGATTTGGATGAATTCCAAAGTTAAGACATTGTGACGGATACTACAACAAAAGGCTAAGTATATAACTGCTATAGTAGCAGCAAAGGAGGGAATTTGTGTCAAGTAGTTTGTTATCAAACTAAGGTGTGGTTCGCAACAGGATAACACTAAAGATATATTGTATGACAATAGTATCGACATGATTTAACCCCAAGGAACTAAAGGTATCACCAAAAGACAAAATTTATACAATGCCATCTCATTGGAGAATGAGTGATGCGTGGAGACGCAAAGACATGCAAATACACATGAACCTGAAGCGTCAGATCTGTAGATTATGTTAACCACTTGTAATTGCGTATATGGAACACCAGAAAGCCATATGTGTTCAATACGCAAAGTTTTCAAACTAGATTATTGTCTCTAGTGCAAGTGGGAGACTGAAGGGAATATGCCCGAGAGGCAATAATAAAGTGGTTATTATCGTATTCCTTGTTTATGATAAATGTTTATTTTGCATGCTATAATTGTATTAATGCGGAAACGTTAATACATGTGTGTTTAATAAACAAATAGAAAGTTCCTAGTTATGCCTCTCTTATAAACTAGCTCGTTGATTAACAAGATGATCAAGGTTTCCTGATCATGGACATTGGATGTTGTTAATAACGGGATCACAACATTAGTGTAATGGTGTGATGAACATTCACCTGAAGTATAGCATTACGATCAAATTCATTGAGTTTATATTGCTATAACAACTTACGAAGTGATCCTAATCCTTAGACCATGAGATCATGTCAATCACTAACACCGGAAGAGTTTCTTGATAACATCAAACGTCACACCGTAACAGGGTGATTATAAAGATGGATTCAGAACTAATAAAGTGTTATGTTGAGGCCCATGGATCGAGAGTGGAATTTGTTCATCCTGATGACAGATAGATATACTCTGGGCCCTCTCGGTGATATCACATTGATTAGCTTGCAAGCAAGTGATTTGATCACTAGAATGTTATATCACGGGAACGAGAAAAGAGTGCATGTCAGTAACGAGATCAAACTAGGTATGGAGATTCCGATGATCGAATCTTGGACATGTAATATATCGCGAAACAAAGGGATTAAGATACTAGCGTAAAAGGTTCCGATGATCACAAGAAAGTCATCGTTGAATGTGTGGGAGTCAGTATGGGTCTCCAGATCCCGCTTCTGATTATTGATTCGAGAGGGGTCTCGATCATGTCCGCATTATTCGTGAACCGTAGGGTGACACACTTAAGAGACACCGACATCCATTTGGAGCAAAAGTTTCATGCCAAAAAGAATAACAAGCGCAGGAATTTATTTCACTAGACACCGAAACTGTTTCAGTTGAAATTGCTGAAACTGGTTCTGCATGTGAAATGGAATACTAGCAAGGGGTTTTATGTGAATGTTTGTTAATTAAAGTAATTAACAAATTTCTGAATAAATAAATAAAAGAGTTTTATTTAAATGAGAGCTTGCATTAAATTTGGTGGAAATTTAATGCATGTGAGTGGATTTTTGAGTGGAGGCTTTTTAATGGGAGTGGAGGATTTTCATTTTGAGTGGGAGCTCCACCCACATGAATGTGGAAGAGGTGGGGGAAGCCCCCATGGCTGGGCGCCATGCCCCCCTCTCCCTATAAAGTCCCCTCTCCTCCTCTCAAAACACACCTCCTCGTGAAGGATCTCTCTCCTCTAGAATTTATCCCCATGGTCTCGGACTAGCGAGATACATGTTCCCGTGGCTATTCGGCAAGAAAGAGTTGTGCTTCATGCATCCTTTGGAGCGAGGAAGCGGAGGTTGCTCGGTGCCTAGAACATGTGTGCGAGCACGGATGCGCTGCTGTTTTGCGGCGCTAGGACTTCCTCTCGATCTTGAGATCGGCAAGAGATCGTCTACATCAACCACGAGTTTGGACTCGTTAAGCTTTGTCGGTCTTCAAGGGTATGTTCTCTACGGATATACATCTGCCCGTTGTTTGTATCTAGTAGATAGATCTTGGTACATAGTTGTTCCCATCGTAGGAAAATTTTTGTTTTCTATGCTGCGAACCCTACACTTTCCCGTCCCACTGGCCCCATACCCACTTTCTTCCTCGTTTACTAGTAGAAAAAATATCACAATCAGGTCCTTCTTTATTTTAGGAAATTCCCTAGGTCAAACAAAATGAGGTTTGGACCTAATTCCAACTTCCCTTGAACACACATAACCATATCCTTCATAATCTAGGAGCTCATAATTTTATGAGTCTCTATTAAATTTTAGGGAATTATACTCTTCTGTGCATGGTTTATTCACTAATAAAATCACCACAGTATATAAGTAACTCCAAAAATGTTGATTCCAATTTCTACAGAAATGTATTCTTGGGTACCTAACTTGTGTCCTTGGAATCAACTAAAAAGTTTCTGTAGATTAAATCTGATGAAAAATACAAATCCCATCCAGTACTGCCTTTGGGAAATTCTCAAGGGCATTCTGGTAACTATTTTGATGCGATTCCAACTCCTCTTGATTTACTCCACCAAATAATACCTAATCACCCAAGTAAATATTTTTGGAACTCCAGATAAGTTCTGGTGAATTATTTCCTAAAACTAGGGTTTTATCCACTATAAAATCCATTATAAATATTTGGTAATTAATAAATTAGTGAAACCACTTTTGTTGGCTTCATTTTATCAATACCTATATGATGGCATCATTTTTATACAATGGTACCATACAGATCAAGACCTTGGTCAAAAACCCTCTCTTAGGTAGTTCCTAGACTCTAAATCTAAAAAGGGTCCCTTTTTCCTATGTCTCCAAGTCATCTCCCAATCCAATCAAATCAAACCTCCAACATCTTACTGATATTTATCATGTAATTATATTTTTCTTGTTGTATGGTTTGATGCTTGTATGCCTTGTATTGATTGTGGGTTGTTTGTTTGCATGTATGCTCGATAAACAGCGATAGTTGCGATTGTGTGACGCCGAGAAGAAGGAAGGATCGGGTTATTCTTATCATTGATATAATTGGTATTCTGGTATTCTAAAGAAGTCAAGGGACATCTCGCTGGTCACAGGCAAGGCACCATTCCTGAACTCCTATGTTAACCTACTCCTTTGTTTAAATTGTTTTATATCTCGTTTATGAATCTCATGATTTAGTGCATAGTTTGTTTTCAAATAAAAGGCGTGAGTGACTTGGCTCCTCCAAGTTATGGATGAGTGTCCATTAGACACCTACCTTGTTGGCACCCATTTTTACCCCTTTAGATTGATGCTAAGATGATTAGCATCTTCCCTCTTGTTACTCACGAATTTTCAATAACAAAACTATTTTCGGTTTTACCCTACTACAAAGTTTTCAAAATAAAACCCTTGGAAAGAGGCATCGTTTCTGAGTGGATGCTTTGCTAAAGAAAATATGAGGTGGATGAAGAGAAAGGTAAGCAAGATAAAGAGAAGGGATGTTCTAACCAATGTTCGGAACAATTTTATCCGTGCAACCACATTACCCCAGACGCTGGGGCTGAGCTCGTAGTTTGTGGTCTTTAGCCAGGGCTGCTCATACTCGCTAAAGGGGAGAAATGCCCTAAAATATGGACTGCCATGGGCAAGGTACCGGTGCAACAATTGGGTCTCTCGCGGATGGTATGATTTTTGCTAGTACGGGAAGAAGTTATTGTCACAATTGCTACCGGTCAAACTTCGGTTTGGAGGTAGGGGTCAGTATGGGAGGAAGGACCAGGGCCGTCATGCCCCATACTCGTACCGGAGAGAACAACCCAAAAGGAAAAGCCGTTGTTGCTAGGGATGGACAAATGAAAAGTCTAGGTTTCATTATCCGAACCCCTGTCTACCGTGTGTAGCAGGCCGTGGTTTGATCCCGGAGGATGTATTGATTCTTGTGGGTAAAGTGCACAAACTCTGCAGAGTCTAATCTATTCGAATAGCCGTGTCCACGGTCAAGGACGGTTGGAATGGCAAGTGTTAGGAGGACCCTTCGGTTATGTTGAGATGAATAAAAAGGATGTGACTTGGTCATGCGGAAAGATAAGGCTGAGTTTGGTTTTGACCAGAGATGGTCGAAGATGTTTAAAAATGGTTTTACAATAAAACTGTTTTAAAATCTTTTTTACAAGGATGTGGAGATGTCCAGATTTTCTAAAAGGAGGCATATTTTCCAAAAACTCTTTTTCAACAAAGATATAGAGATGCTATTGTTAGGCCTTTCAAAAACAACTTAGTGTAGAGCTATCTCGCCACAGCCTGATATGCATTATATTTGTTACCTTCCCTCGGTGGTTTGCGAGTGCATTCCAAGTACTCACCGACATTGTCCCTAGCTATTTACTTGGCCAGATTGCAGATGTTAAGAATGAACGAAGGTGCTGACGTCTATGCGAGCTAGGCCGTCTTCCCAGTCAGTTGCCTATAGGTTAAGGCATGGGATCTGCGCTTGAAGACTTCCGCTATTTGTGTTGTATTCGCCATAATGGCCACTTTGTAAGTTTTGTACTCGTTACTATATGGATGTTGTAATGATACGAGTTGGTTATGCTCGCGGCTCACTGATCATGGGAACGTGAATTGCATGCATAACGTGTATTCTCGGACCGTAAATCCGGGGTGCCACAAATGCCTTCAATTTGAGAGAACCCTTGAGCT
Source organism: Avena longiglumis (assembly GCA_030063025.1). Classification (NCBI taxonomy): domain Eukaryota; kingdom Viridiplantae; phylum Streptophyta; class Magnoliopsida; order Poales; family Poaceae; genus Avena; species Avena longiglumis. The sequence continues at coordinate 326,245,263 of CP125978.1, read as the reverse complement.
ACCAATCTTGCCTTGTTCCTCACAAAAATTCCATGTTCATCTTGCTTGTTCTTGAATTTCCATTTAGTGCCAATAACATTGCAGCAATCTTTGGTATTTTCTACTAACTTTCAAAATTTGTTTCTCTCAAAGTTTTTGAGCTCATTATGCATGGCTTCTAGACAATAGGGATCTTTAAGAGCTTGCCACACTTTCTTGGGCTCCACCAAGGATATATGAGCTTGATGCTCACCAAAATGCTTTAATTGAGATCGAGTGGACATTCCACTCCTTAGATCACCAAAAACATTCTCAATAGTGTGGTCTTGTCTTTCCAACATTCTATCCACTCTAGCTTTGCGACAAGTTTCGATCTCCTTGTTGTTTCTTGTGGGGATCTCTTCATCATTTTGGTCCTCGTCTTGACCTTAATTTTGACATTGATCATGAATGGGTTAATTCTCATCATCATGAGGCACTTGTTTATCTTGGTCTTGATCAGGCATACTCCTTGAGAGGCGTTCAGATGATCTGGAGGATGACTCAATGAATATGCCTTGTTCAATTGACTATGCAGGGCTGGATAAACCGGTCAATGGAGAGACCGAACAATCCAGCTCAGAGCTTTGAGCCTGATAAACTTGGTGAGGGTTCTTAGCTTGTCTTTGGCTTGGGTCATCATTTGCTTCAATAACATGAGCTTCTTGATGTTGCGAAGATGAGGGCTCCACTTGAGTAGAGCATAGTTCTTCTTGGTCTGCCACAAGGGGTTCCTCAATGGGGCGGATGAATCCTGCACCCATTATTCTTATGGCATATTGAGGTATTTCATCATCTACAACACAAACATCAACATGCCCCGCTTGGGGACCATCATATTCTCAAAAACCTCACTACAGCATTGTAACATCCCAGCATTAGAGCTTACAAATAAGCTGGGCATAGATGTGTGCAATGCATTCATGCATAGAAAATTCAAAAAAATAGCGCTTTTGAAAAAAACTTGGCAAAGTGATTGAAGCTTCTCTCAACTTGATGGAATTGAAGTAGATCATCAAGCTGACCGCGATAAGTTTCGATATGACCCTTGCTAAAACCTTATTTTGTGTAAACATGATTTGATCTAAGGGTAGATCAAATGTAATAAAATTAAACCACAACACATTGTTTAATGATTAATATCTGATCCTTAAGTGATATTTCCATAGTATTCATTACAATAACCCATGAATACCAAGCTATGAATATAATCCAAGCAACAAGAATGTAATAACTAAACCTGGACATGTCTTATTCTTATCTATTTATACCATGAACAAAATGGTAGCTCTTTAACACTAATTCCTTATAACTTATTGAGTAGGAAGGAAATTAAGTCAAGATCATTCACCACATAATTTTCTTTCTATAACAATCCTTATCATCTCTATTGAATCATATCCTAATATCTATTGCTCATCAATGTTGAGTAATCAACTTTTGCTTCACCAATTCTTAACTTATTAACTCTAGATCTATCAATCTTTAACCTATAAATTCTTGATCTATTAACTCTTGTCCTTTTCATAAGCATTCATTTTAAAGCCTTTAGAGAAATAAGTAAGAAGAGGTAGGTGGTAATGCTAGTTTTAGATATCATCTATATGATGGGAGTGTTGGAAGAGAATAAGATCAATATGATAGTTGATGGAGTTAACTCACTCCTGAATGGATAGAAGAGTTATTTGAAATAAAGCTATATGTGTTAACAAAGAGAATTATAAGGAGGAATTCTAAAGATAGTTACTAGGAGTAATCCTATTGGATCAAGTAGGTATAGTCAATGAATAAATCTCCTAGTCAAATAGAGATACTAAGAAGATAATTATCACACAACTGTAATGTTTTATTGATAAAGCCTTAATTAGCCAACTGTAAACCTAAGTCATAAATGATCAAAGGATTATAATGATAATTCTCAAGTCACTAAGAGTGAATAATTATATCATGCACAAGTAACATTGGTGGATAGAACATGATTAAACCCTAGCATAAATGTGCTATCCTAGGTTAGTCATGACAAATCACATTAATTTAATGTGAAGTTGGTGTATGAGTTACTAAGACAAGTAAAAGATAAGATAATAAGATAAAGCTGATACTAGAGCAACATTGAGATGTAGAAGTAGTATTATTACTCTTAGAGAATAGTAAGCACTTGAGGAAAGTAGAATTTGATATATAAATCTGTTGGAATAATATTAGTAATGGATGATCAAGAAAGAGTATGAATGGAGTTATAAGTAACTACTGGGTGGATTGGAGATTATTATCAGTAGAGTAGCTTGATATAACCAAGTGTAGACATAAGAAAGATTATGAAAAGCTTCAGTAACCAGCTTCTAAAACTTGTAGCATTCCAGAAGTGGGAGGTATTCCTATGAGGAAATCATGTAGAGCTTAAGTTTCAAGCTCATTGGATTTATAAAATAGATTTAGAAGGAGAAATGATTGGTAAGAATATACCTATAAAGAAAAATCTCATCATGTTAACACATGATGATGAATATGAAGAAATAGTATATCTAGGAAAGGAATTCCTTAATTATAAGTCAAGAATTATCAAGTATGGAAGATAAGAGTTCTTGGTAAATACTAAACCATCTATAGCCACATTTAACATATATTTCATCTACTTGATCTATCATCCTATTTACCATTGGTTTATAGGAATATTTTCCTATAGTAACTCATTTAAGCATATCTTGGATATTTCCAATTATCATAACCATATATGCTTTGAAACTATCCTTATCAATTATTTTCCTTAAGCCATCCTAAAGAATAACTCTATTACTTTACTTTAAATAATGGTATCAATCCTAATCACAAGCATAAAGACAATATGTCTTAAACTTTAAATGTTATTCATATCTATAAAATTATATATATATTAAATCTCCTAAAACTCATAGTAAACAGTTATAATTTTAAGCCCTAACTTATATGCAAGTTATAAGAAACCATTTACCTTAATATCATTTAAGCTCACGGGGATAATATTAACCATATTAATTCTTTAGAACCTTATGTGTCATATAATAGTGAAGGATCACCATATAAAGGTTCCTTAAATATTATAAGTTAATAAGAATCAAATCTCAAGAATTATAGTAATACATCCTTTAATAAGTTATCATGGATATAGGTAAATCAACTTCATAACAAAAGCCTCTATAAAATATTAATAGAAAAAGGACCTATAAAAAGGAAATGAATAAAATATAAACCTTATATAATAAAGGTTCACTTAATGAATCTAAATATATTCTATTTATTGCTGCAAGTATTTAGCAAATAGAATTCTATAAGGAATATTCAAAACAATTGTCTAAATATAAAAGTTAGATAGGAAAATATAAAAAATTCATTCCTGGCCGAAGCCCATGTTTTCCTCTACCAATCTGTCGCCTGGTGCACTTCGTTGCAGCCCACTAAGGCCCAGTAATGGCCCAGCGAGGACAGCTCTTTGCCTTTCTCTCTGGCTGACTGGTGGCACCAACGAAGGACCGAGGGTTGAGAGTAAGAATGCGCCAAGGAGTTTTCTGCAAAAGTGTGTATCGTCGTCTTCCTCTCGACATCACAAGCAGCTGCCTGTCAGTATCACCGTCGTCCGCCGTCGTGACGTGACGTCCACCTCCGTCCAAATTCGTGCCGCCGACACCTAGAGAGGATAAGAACTCTGTGGAGCTCTACTCTCGATCATCCTTATCCCCATTCTCCTCCTCTGAAGCCTCTGCTTCCCATTTTCCCTCTATACCAAAAACCTAGCTCGTCGGAGTTGATCACCGTAGCCCCAGAGTACATGGCGGGGTCGAGGAGAATCGCCGCGTCACCCTCTTCATCCTAGTACGCTAAATAGAACACGGGGAGCTCGGGTGGGTGCGAATTTCATCGTTCCCTTCCGTCGGGGTTCGTTAGAGAAGTTGACTGTCAACACCCGGATTTTTAATCCCAGATGCCTGTTATGCCATACATCGCAATCCCAGGATTACCATTTTTGCGAGACATAACAAATTGGATATCATAGTACATCATCCATTATAAACCATACATAAGGTCATACACAAATAAAAGATCTCATGATCCAGTCTTAATACAAATCAAGCAGCGGAATAACGTAATAATAACGATAGCGTAGGCGAGGCTCCATCTTCATGGTCACAGGCAATGCTGACGATGGGAGATGATCCTAGTTGTCGTAACCTTCATGTCGTCCCTCCTCCTGATAGTCCTCTTCATAGTCTGTCCATGGGAATAGCCAGGGACAAAGCCATGATTACTCTTTAAGTACTCGCAAACTAATACTAACAAGTAAAGTGGTTTTAATAGGAAGTACTAGGCTCTAGGTTGTTTTGCAAAAAGCCAGATTTATCTCTACTGAGTTCAGAAGAAAATAAAGCTAGTTGAAATTTTTATAATACCTAAGTAGGAACTTGAATTTCATAACACAACTCTGTTTTGGTCAAGCCAAAGTCATAAATCATTTCATAAGTCATTTTGAAAACATATTGTCCATAACCACGGACGTGGCTATTCGAATAGTTTGACACTCTACAGAGCTGGTACACTTTCACCACAACATTCGATACATCCATCAGGAACAATCCTGAATTCACCATACTCCATATGCGGATAATCAATCCTACAACCATCAGTTTTATGCACATTTCGGGTATTGTAGTTGTACGGTAAAATTGGAATGGTATCGCATCCATACAACCATCAGTTTTATAAAGGGCTAAGGCTCATGCCTCAACATTTTTATCATCAAAATCATCTGGTGTTCAAGAACACATGTCAAAACATTTCAGTAGAATGACTCATCATTCTAAGGTTTTCATAACCATTTTCACCAAGTATTCCCATCTAAAGTTGATCAAATTTTATGCTTAGCACTAGCAACTACAAGTGGGGGTAAATACTAATGAGGGGTGGTAAAAAACTGTATCTTATCTAAGTTCAATCTCATGCCTCAGGATGACATCAAGATTATCTAACTTAGGCAAAGTTTTATGCTCTTTATGCTACCTTTAAATATCTTTGTAAACATTACAAGTCACTAAGTAAACTCCAATAGAAAGCTTTGATAAAGAAATAAAATACTAAGCTTGCAAGGAAAACTAGGATTGGGTATCAAGTAGGGTAAGCTTGCAAGTATTATCTTGCTAAGTCAACTTGTATAGTGAGGCTTGCAAGGTTGCAAGTATAGGCTTGCTAAGGTATTAGTATAAGCTTGCCTTGGGCCGAGCAGTGGTTGAAGTTCTCCTCGGCTTCTTCCTCGTAGTATTCCCCTTCCTCCTCGTACCCTTGGTTGGTACTAGCATCTATTGAAAAACTACTTAAGATTTAATATTCTCCAACTAAAACATGGTATAATGTTGACACATGTCATCACCACATATTTCAGTACATGGGAATGTGATTTAAAGTGGTGTCACAATTTAATAAGGTTTAACCCTCTTATTTTTATTAAATAAAGTGAATAGAATTGCCTATGAGGCATTCTTTTATTACTTGTTCATTATTTCTGCAAGTAAACCTAGATATTTTTATATATTCAGAAAGGTCTAGTTAAATGTGATTTTTGAGAGTTGGAATCAACTCAAAAGGTTTTGTGGTTGAATTTTGAAAAATATTTGAATGCAGAAAAGCTTCTGCCTTGTTATTTTTACTATAGGTGATCTACAAATCCATTTGGTTTGAATCCAACAGGATTCGATTATGCATTCCAGTACCTTTCTAACAAAATTGGTTTCATGCATTTTGGTTTAGTGAATCGACCTGGGTTTATTTTTAATATTAGGTACAGATCTAGGTTTGAAACTAAAAGAATAAACCTAAATTTGAATTACTAGGTCGCGCGAGATGTTAACTGGGCCAGCCCATGGTGCACAGCGCACGCGCGGGTGGGTTTAAGTGAATGACCCCACCAGTCAACGAGACAGGGGGTGCAAAGTGGTACGGGGCATCTAGGCCGTGCGATCAAACTCTAATCCAACGTCTAAGAGCTATCGTCTCTGTCGGGCAACTCCGGCGAGACAGAACCCTAGCGCGGCCAGTGGGGGTCTATGGGGGCTCACCGGGGCTCAGGCGAGGGTCGGTGACGTGGGCGAACGACGAAGTCGACGACGGAGAACCTCCTGGTACCGGCGGCTCCAACCAACGGCTCCTTTCTTCCTCCTCCGCGACAGACTCCGGCCAAATTCCGACGATGTGCTGCTCGCCTTGCTCCGTGGGTGAGGTGGGATGGTTCTGAGAGAGAGGGGAGTGAGATGGTGTGCTGAGTTTGAACGGGGGTGGCCTCTATTTATAGTGCAGCGAGGGGACCGAAGGGCTCAGGTGGATCTCGTTGGTGTCGTTGGCTGTGGGGATATACTTTCCGGGTATACCCACAGGACTCGCTGACCAGGGTGGCCCACTAACGGGTTAGAGCTTTGCTTCACGGGCGGCCTAGTTAGAGAAAGAGGAGGAGCCAGTTCCGGCTACGACAAGGCCCAGAAGAGTTACCGACTTAGGCATGTAGCATTGCTTGTAGTCCAAGATGTACATAGTTACCGACTCTGTAACATAGCCGGATATGTTTGTCCCTATAACCCTAGGCCCCGGTGACTATATAAACCGGCCCTATGGGAGCCTTTAGGGCAACACAACTCAATAGACAACCAGAACCAACTCTCACAGGCGAACCTCTCTTGTAATCCGTTTTAGCATCCGGCTTACGCCGATATATTACTGGGTTGCTAGCAGGATCTGATCACCGCAGTCGGATCTGAACCTGGGTAAACTTTTTCTCACCGTTCCTGGAACATACGACGTCTCACACCCCATCTTCCCAACGCCACTAGGACCCCCTATGGCGTACTTGTCGACAATCCGACGACTGTTGGCGCCCACCGTGGGGCAGGTGACCTTTGGAGCATCGTTCCAGGCGGAATCTGTGCGTGCAGGAATCGGTGAAACAATCGCCATGGGTTGCGTGGTCTACGCCAGCGATATCCCTCTCATCCTCCTAGATGAGACTTGGATTCCGGCTTCCAGGCCCGTGACGACCTACACAATTATGTCAATCGACGAGATCCATATTTATCTCGGTTTCGCTGAACCCGCCCAACCCACCCTTGAGGTGATGACCATGGCGGAAGAAAAATCCGGATATACTTTGTCCGCGGAGGTGGAAGAGTTCAAGGTCCCGGAGAAAATCGAACCCACCTAGCCCACTCCTGTAGTGGAAGAAGAGGTGGAAGTAAAATCCGGATCCGATCTCCCAGATGAGATTGGATACACGGATGAAGAATATATTCGCTACGGCTCCGCCATACCAGATGTCGTAGCAGAAAAACTACCCTTGAAGCACAGGATGAAGGAGATGAGTAAGCGCCCCTACATCAATTACGAAGCAATCTCCGACATCATGGAGAACTTTGAGATGGAGGAGGCGGAAACCCATCTGTGCCACTACTTCAAGAACATGAACAAGAAGAAGCAATGTTTCGTGTACCACATAAGCACTGGATCTGACTCTGTCAATGCTGGAGCTGGTAGCGACTCGGTCCTAGACACAATCAAAGAAAACGCCGACTTACCTGGCTCCCCAACAGAGTCAATCACGTCGCAGGAACTTCGAGACTTCGACAAGGAGATAGAGGAGTACGCGTAGAAGCACGTCTCTAGACAAACGCCAGGTGAGCCGGAAACTCCTCCTAGTCCATATGATAGCATGGATGAAAGCTACAGCTCGCAGGATGACATGGACACCAGAGATTCCTCCAAGGTCTATAAGCCAACCATGACAGAAAGTACCGACGGAAGTTTATCTGGTCTTCTTGATCTCCTGGTACTCCTGGGCATGCAGCACGGCTTCGGCGAAGGCAGCAGATCCTTCGTCGCACTCTCGCGCCTTCCTCTGATTTCCTCGTACGGTGATTACGCCCTTTGGACCTGGAAGTTTAATCATGTTGTAGATGTAACAGGGACGGGACATCAACGCCTAGTAATCTGGACGCCCGAAGATGGCGTGGTAAGCACTTTTGAACGGTACCACATCGAAGGAAAGTGGCTGTCCGGTAATTTTCTCGGGTTCCGAATGTCACGTCCAGAGTAATCTCACCCAGAGAATTTTCCTGTCTCCCTGGTACAATGCCATGGAAAGTTACACTTCTGTAACTCAACTGGATCTCGTGTATCTTCATGCGGTGGAGTGTCTCGACGTAGAGGATATTGATACTGCTCCCACCGTCCATGAGTGTTTTTGAGAACTCATAGCCATCAATAAGAGGATTGACGACCAGAGGATACTTGCCCCGACGATGTGTTTTCCTCGGGTGATCTGAACGATCAAAGGTGATAGTCACTTCTGACCAATCCAGGAATTGGGGCACAGCCGGAACCATGGCATTGAGCTCACGAATAACCGCCTTTTTGTCCTTAGTTGGTTGGGATCCAAGGAAGCAGACGTATGCGTCTTTCTTAGTCAGAAAAGTCTTCTTTCCATCTGACTTGGGTTCTGCGGTAGCTTCCGCCTCTTCCATGTCGGAATCTTCCTTGGGCTCCTTTCCTTTCTCGGAATTTTTCTTTCCTTTTCGTCGCTTGGCTTTGTAGCCAGCGGATTCGTCTTTCTTGATGTCGTCATTGAAACGACACTCGGCATTTTTATGGGTAGATCCTCCGATACTATCTAAGTGGTGGACACAGGGATTATTGGCAATGTCAGCCCAGGTATAGGTTCTTCCGGGTTGTTGGTCTCCTCTGCCCTGGATTCGGGAAGTTCCTCGGCCTCTACCATGGCCGCCTCCGCGCCCTCCTCGTCCTCCTGATCCGAACATTGAGTTGATAGCTGTGTTGTCCAGACCCGGCTTTGCGTCCGAGCTGTTCTTGCGCTGGTTGTTTGCTTTGGCTGTTTGGCCGCATTGGGATTGGCCAGAATATTTAGCAGCCCTTCTAAATCATCATCAGCGTCAGCATACTTGCTTGCCGTCTCTATCATTTCTCCCAAATCTACGACATGGTCACGCTTCAGCCTATGACGTAAAAGTCCGACTGGAAGTCCTGCAATAAAAGCTTCTATCGCAGTTTGCTTATTTACTCCTTCGCAAAAGTTCCTCGTATCAATCCATCGTCCGAGGTAATCCCGGCAAGTTTCTTCGAGTCTTTGGGTGCAACGCTGCAAGTCTTCGACTGTGCAGGGCCTCCTATATGTTCCCTCAAAGTTCGAAAAGAACGCACTTTGCATATCATACCAATTATGAAATTGAATTCTCTGGCAGTTCATTGAGCCATGATCGAGCCGTCTTCCTCAACATCAGTGGGAGACATCAGACTGCAACCAGGCGGTTTCCTTCTTTGGCGATGCAGCAAGCCTGGAAATATTTTTGGAGCCAAGTATCTGGCCGAGCTGCGCCGTCATATGGCTGAATGTGCTTGGAGATGCCAAAGTCAACCGGAAATTTTGTCTGACGTATACATGGACCAAAGCACTTGGGTCCCACAGACACATCTTCTTCCTCGTACCGTCGTGCTTCTATGTTTGATTCGATGCGATGGAGAGCGTCGTTTGTCGAGAGTGATCTGCACCTTGGACGCTCACGGCTTCTACGCGGTGGAGTTGGATTTCTGCTTCTTCTCTCACCATTGCCACCTCCGCCCCTGCGGCTTCCATGGCTACTATGTGATCCTTCAAGGTTGCTGCTGGGAGGCGATGGTGGCCCTGGTGGATTATTTCCTGCTGGGTTCCTTGGTGGTCGCGGTGGAGCCTCATTATGCTGACTCCGATGCCTATTTCTTCGTCCATCGTCCCTACTAGATTCGGGATGATCCGGATCATCTTTTCTTCCGGCGTTGCCAGCCGAACGGCTCGATGGTGGCATCCTTAGCCGATCTTGCTCCTCTCGCTGGCGGCATATTTACGGGTCTTCTCTATAGCGATTATTTTGCCGACGATGGTCCTCATGAGGAACCATTGCCCTGATGGCGTCTTCGGCCACAGCCGGAATAAATCTTGCCCAGTCACGTGCCGGCCGATTAGAGTGGTTGTTGGAGCTGGTCCTAGAATTATGTTCTTCTCCACGGGGACGGTAGCACTGAGCCAAATCCCTGCGGAGCCTTACGTCAGTGCTTTGGTCAGCGCCAGTGTGGCAAAACTCGGATTTTGAGGCTAGCTTGCCACTGAATGACGCGGCCTTCTTCTGTTGCTTTAATCCTTTGTCTAGCAATGCGACACACTGCTGGACCTGCTGTGGAGACGGATTCTTGGCAAGGATGGCTCGAGCTGCAGCAGTGTTTTCCACCGGCATGTTGTAAACTCAGATCTTCTCTCCATCTTTTCCGTCGTATAAATCTTTGTGGATATCCGGATTCTTGTTTGCAAGAAACGGACCTCCCCTTGTTTTGTTTGGATGTAGCTTGAAATCTGACTGATATCTGGCAGGGTCACTATCTAACTGTTGTCTCATCTTGACGAGGCGTGCAGCCTCTTCAAGTAGAAACAAACGGTGCTTTTCCAGGTCCTGAGCCCTTTTCTCCAGTGCCTCTGGCGTAAGATTCGAAGCCGTTGGAATTGGAATTGTAAGAGCATCTCCATAGATTTTGTGCGCACCCTTGGTGACAACGTGTCCATCCACAGGAGGATCGATCGGGGTCGGATTAATTTGATCTCCATCCTGATTCTCCATCTTGATCTCTTCATCAACTTTTTCTTTGTTGGTTTCCTCGACGTCTGGCTCCGCCGGAGTCAGATTCTTGTTCTTCTTCTTCTTATTTGACCACCTAGTAGCTTTAACATGTGTACCAGTGGCAAAGACAGCTTTCGGTCATTAATCCGTCTGAGATGCCCGCTACGAAAAACGAGGTGTTGAAGCCAAGTTTGTATTTCAAGGCGTCGGAAGAGACGAAGAAGACGTCACTGAAGGAAGATGATCCCTCCAAGACGACAAACATAGGGGTAGGCTTAAGCCACGCATAGGAAAGCGTGCTCGTCAAGTTCCTCAAAGCTAATAGTGATATCTTAGCATGGCAGCCATCTGACATGACCAGAGTACCTAGGGAACTTGCCGAGCACTCTCTTAATGTGTACCCAGACGCTAAACCCGTCAAACAGTCCTTACGACGGTTTGGTGATGAAAAGCGCAAAGCAATAGCCAAGGAATTAGCCCGCTTAGAGCTAGCGGATTTCATAATAGAGGTCATCCATACAGATTGGGTGGCAAATCCTGTACACGTCCCTATAAGGACACCATTGATTTAAGGATGTATGTTGATTATACCTCTTTGAACAAGGCATGCCCAAAAGATCCGTTTCCTTTGCCAAGAATCGATCAAGTTATCGACTCAACGGCAGGGTCAGAATTACTTTTTTTTCTCGACGCATATTTCGGATATCACCAAATACCGATGAAAAATTCGAATCAAATTAAGACGTCTTTCATCACTCCTTTCGGAACCTTCTGCTACAAAACTATGTCTTTTGGATTAAATAATGTAGGAGCAACATATCAACATACCATGCAACGTTGTCTCAACGGCCAAATCGGACGCAACGTCCACGTATACGTAGATGACATAGCAGTTATGTCCAAAAAGAGGGAAACTTTAATTTCCGACTTGGATGAAACGTTTGCTAGTCTACAAAAATTCAACATGATGCTAAATCCGAAGAAAAGTTTCTTTGGAATCCCAGTCAGAAAATTGTTAGGTTTCATCGTCTCGGAGCGAGGCATCGAGGTGAACCGGGACAAAATCAAGGTTATCTTAAACATTACCAGGCCGACTCGCCTGAAGGACGTACAGCACCTCACTGGTTGCATTGCGGCAGTGAGCCGGTTCGTCAGCCGGCTTGGTAAAAGAGCCGCACCTTCATACAAACTCTTGAAGAAAACCAACAAGTTTGTCTGGACTCCAGAAGCTGAAACTGCACTACAAAGTTTGAAAGATCTGCTTTCAAATCCACTAGTTCTCGCACTGCCAGAACCTCAGGAACCTATGTTACTCTACATTGCAGCGACCAACAAGGTCATAAGCCTGGTAACGGTAGTTGTGCACGAGGAAGAAGGCCACGAGCATAAGGTGCAGCGGCCAACTTATTATCTAAGTGTGGTCCTGACAGAATCCACATCATCAAAAGCTAGCCTATGGAGTGTTCTTTGAATCTAGAAAGCTACGCCACTATTTTCAAGAGCACATGATCACAGTAGTGAGCACGGCTCCTCTACGAGATATAATCAACAACCGCGACGCCACAGGACGTGTCGCAAAGTAGGGAATAGAGCTTGCAGCTTTCGAAATTGAGTACAAACCACGTATACCGATCAAGTCCAAAATTCTTGCCGACTTTGTTGTTGATTGGACAGAAACGACAGAAAACACAGGCCCTCCAGACTCGGAAATTTTGGACCCGTCACTTTGACGGATCAAAAGCACAAGGAGGCTCGGGGGCTGGCGTGGTGCTCAAATCACCCGAAGGAGATAAGCCGTTCTATGTATTGCAAATACACTTCACGGCAACCAACAATATTGCCGAGTATGAACATGGAATACGTATGTCCAAAAACATTGGCATATCAAGACTCATGTGTTACAGAGACTCGGATTTGGTTGTTTAGCAAGTATCCGACATCTGCAACGCAAACAAGAACATGGCAGCATATAAAGCTGTTGTGGAAGAATTATCTAAATCGTACGAGGGTTTTGAGGTTCAACACATCCCTCGAGCAGAAAATGAGGAAGCAGATGCCCTATCAAGAATAGGCTCTGCACGGAAACAAGTACCGGATGGAGCTTTTCTAGAGCATTTAAGGGTCCCCTCCATAGTCGGAGTTGATGAGGACTATCTGATGAAATCCGACTCACCTTTAGTAGCAGTTCTGGCTATAATTCTCAGCTCGACAAAACCTTATCTGGATTTCCTGATAGACGGAAAATTACCCGAAGACGAACTCTTGAGCCGGCAGATTGTCTGACAAGCAAAAGCATACACTATAATAAATAGTGAGCTCTATAAGCGGAGTGTTTCTGGCGTGTTTCAGAGATGTATTTCTTCAGAAGAAGTAGTGGAAATCTTAAGAGAAATCCACGAAGGAGAGTGTGGTCACCATGCTCCAACCAGATCCTTGGTGGCAAAAGATTTTTGACACGGATTCTTTTGGCTTACAGCTAAGGCAGACGCCGATAAACTATTTAAAACGTGCAAGGGCTGCCAAAAGTACGCTCATCAAGCACACTTTCTGGCTGAGTAGCTGCGAATAATCCCTATTACATGGTCATTCGCGGTCTAGGGGCTTGATATGGTGGGTCCGTTTCGCACGGCAAAATGTGGATTCACTCACCTACTATTGATGGTGGATAAATTCACAAAATGGATTGAGGCTCAACCCGTAACAAGTTGCGATGGAGCCACAGCCAGAAGATTCATCAAGGACGTAATCATCAGATTCGGATATCCGCACAGTATAATTACTGACAACGGGAGCAACTTTTCCATAAGGGAACTTGCCGAATTCTACGAAGAGCAAGGGATCCGACTTGATATTGCATCAGTCGCACATCCACAAGCCAATGGACAAGTCGAAAGAACTAATGGCCTTATTCTACAAGGAATCCGACCTCGCCTCGAGGCACCGCTTCATCGGGCCACGGGGGCTTGGGTGGAAGAATTACCATCTGTGATTTGGAGCTTACGTACAACTCCTAACAGATCAACCGGCTATACTCCTTTCTTCTTGGTCTACGGTTGAGAAGGAGTTCTTTTGAGTGATCTAATCCATCAAGCTCCACGAGTCAAAGCATATATCAAAGAAGATGCAGAAGTTTCTTGGCAAGATGATCTCGATATAATCGAAGAAGTACACATCGTTGCTGAACAGAGATCTACAGCCTATCAGCAGAATTTACGCAAGAATCATAGTTAGAGAGTGCAAAACCATTCTTTCAGAAAAGGTGATTTAATTCTCTGACTTTTGCAAAAGATAAATCACAAACTTTCCCCAATTTGGTAAGGACCTTTTATGGTTAGCAGAGTTCTGCATAATGGGTCATATTATTTAACCGACATGACACCAGTCAAGGAAAGACCTGATACTCGGAAAAGGAAGAGAGTTGGTGGTAGCACAGACCCGGATGAAATAGACCGTCCATGGAATATTGTACAGCTACGTCTCTTATATTCTTAGTTATATTTCCTTGTAATCATATATATACATGTTCAAAGTGAAATAAAGTATTAGTTCCCTCATATTGTTATTTTGAGACGTTTTTGCCATCTTATTTCCAAAAGAGCATGTAATTTTTTTTCAAAAATCCCAAAATACTTGAAAGTACTTTATGCTCATGTTTGTTCTGGTTATGATTTTTGAACAATCTAAAAAAATGTTACCTTAGGGTACAATGTTTAAATTATTACCTAGGCTTTGATTCTTTATCTGATTGCTTAGACGCGGGTATTTTCTGAGTAATGAGTTGTTGTACTGGAGGCCGGCTTTGTTTCCGAGTTTAAACTAGTTTAGCAATTGCGTTCTGTTGCTCGGCAAAGTTTCTGTGCTAAAGGTTGGCCGACCCATGAAAGGGACGAGGCAGAGAGCTAGATAAACCGATAAGTATAGGCATAAAAAGGAGTGCTTCAGAAATTTTCAAGCACAAATTATAAAAATATATAAAGAAATCAGTGCTAAGATAGTAAAAGCATCAGTTTTTGCAAATCAGCACAAAATAAATATTGTAGCCATCATTACATTGCCATAAGTTTCAGATAATGCATAGAAAAATGTTTATGCTGCAAGCAATGGTGATGAAGCAGGTGGAATACTAGAGTCATCAGCAGTGTCACCGTCGATCTCATACTCGGAAGCATTACTGATGTCTGGCTCTTGAGGCGAAGGAGGTGCGGCGACGGATTCGAAGAATGGCGTCGTATAGTTGGTCATCTCCGCCACTCAACAAGCATAACCTGCACAAGATTCTTGGATGGCCTTGATATCTTGCGGGTTACCCTCATCACCCTCCTCGGCAATGCCCTTGGTGACGTGCCAGATTTCCATTTCTCTATGGTGGCTCATCACCATGGTCAGAGCTGTTTGTGCAGCAGTCCGAGCGTAGGAGATCTTCCAGTCCTCAATCAGCTTCACAATCTCCTTCACTTTGTCCCTCACCTCGTGCACTGATATTTTGTGCAAATCGGAAAGCTTGACGGCTTCGCCAGCCTCTTCTAAAGTTTGGCGAAAGTCGAACAAGACATCTCCGACGAGCTTGATGCGCTCAAGGCGAGGTTCGGAAGTGGAAGAATCGGAAAGATTAAAGGGGGATGGGAAAGAACCAAAAGTCAAAATTCTGACTAAAACAAAGTCGAAAAATGAATAATACAAAGAAAAGATTCGGAAATCTTACCAAGCACAGAGTGATTCCATTTAGCATGCTCCTTGTGGAGGCTGTCTAGTTCACTTGCTGAGGCCTGGGAAAGATCCTTCTGGATATCAAACTCCTTATTTAGATCAGCAAGTTCTTTATCTCGGAGGGCTAGGAGCTTCTCGAGCCTCATGATCTCGTGATTGCTTGATTCAAAAACTGCAGCTACGGATTTCTCCGACTCCACAGTTAGGGTATCAAGCTTTTGCCAGAGTTTAGTATTCTCTGCCTCCAAGACTTTGAAGTTTTCGGCCTGCTCCACCATCTTGCTGGATTGGCACAAGAATTCTGCAAAGACAAAAATATCAGTCGGATAACACAAAATCTAACTATGACAAAAACAATTAACTGATAAAGAGGAAGCCGGAAAAGTTTACCTTCTGCTTCATCTTTTTCAACTTTTAACTTTGAATTTTGAAAGCGCGAAGCTTTGATTTCTTTGAGCTTGTTGGAAATATTCTTAAGCAATTCCTGGTTGGAGGATGCAATTTTCTGTAAGTTTAGAGATGGAATATCGTCAGACGGCTATTAAGACTCGGGCTGCAAATTTAACTAAGTAAAATTATAGCACGAGCCTTGGGGGCTAAATTACATCGTTCTTTTGCAACCTAAAAGCATCAACCCGGATCTAATGATGTTTATCCGACTTTATGCTTGGGGGCTAGAGGATATGATAATAAATGCAAATAAGAATCAGAAACTTACAATGTGTTCCAGGTGAAACTTTAGCGTCCCGAGATTGGTGCTGTGAAACACCTTCTCGGTAAGGGTGAGGGACGGAACATCCGTCACTGGAAGTTCCCCAGATGCGACTTTAGCGTCCCAGACCAAAATCTGGTCTAGGAGGCTGACCAGCTTAACGTCTTCCTCCTCTTGACTCGCTACTTCTGGGATCAAGATTTGTTTCTCAAGACTGGACTGAGCCAGTTTGAGGATATCTTCTTTCTCCTTCCTCTTGAGGCCAGGAACAGCTGAGTCGACCACTTTAGTCACTGTACCTGTGGTCATTACCATGGGATCATTACCCTTTTCGGGCTCACCCTTGTCAGTTGTCTGGTCATCAATAATGACCAGGGCTTTTGAGGTTTTACCAGCGTCAGGGGATGCAGAAGCTCCTTGCGCTGATGGAGCTGTGGATGGGGTCGATGGTGGCACAGCCGGAGAAACAATAAGCTTCTGCTGACACAACTGCTTGCCTGGCTTGCTTTCCGGCTTAATCTTGCTGTTTAACAATGATTTAACTCTAGAACATAGAAATCCTAAATATTAGGTGTGCTCTGGAAAGATAACAAAGGTACAGGAATACTAAAAATGAAAGGTGAGATGCTTACTTTTTAACTAATGGCAGCACTTGGCTACCAGCAGCGACAACTTCCTTCGCCTTACGCTTCCTGGAGGTGGAGGCGGCAACTTCTTGCACCTCATCATCCTCTGTTGCCTCCGGGTCGTCTGAAGCATAGCCCTCTAGTGGAGCTAGCTGGGACTCGGAGAGTTTCTCGAGCTGACAGAATCGGAAAAGCATCGATGAAAATAGAGTCGGAGAAAGAACCAAAGAAAACAACTAAACACGAAAGCAGGGTCAAAATATTCACTGGATGTATAAATCTTCATGGAAACTTTCGGAAATTTTCGTTCCACTCTTTCCTTGACCAAGTATTGCATGAGGGTCCTGTAGTCCTTCGGCGAGATCCGGTTCGGGCTGACCTTCATGCTGTCCTTTTTGTCGTCGGTGATTTGGTGCATGAGGCGATCTCCGTGGTGCTGGAGAGGCTGAATCTGGCGCTCCAGCCAGCAGTGGATCAAGTTGGATCCACGAAGCCCCTCATGCTTCATCAGAAATTCGATCCGCCTCTTGGTGAGAATCAAAATATCTGACAGCTCTGGTGCCTCCGCATCCCATGAATCCTGGTGGGGAGTGGCGCCATTGGCGAACGCCAAAAGACCTCGGGTACCATAGTAGTACCGGAAAAGGGTGAGACTTGGCCTAATGCCAAGAAACCCCTCGCACAGAGCTATGTGAGCGCTAAGCTCAAGTAGAGAGTTAGGAGGGAGATTGTGGAGCTACACACCGTAATAGTTGAGGACCTCGACGAAGAAGTCCGACGGTGGCAAACTGAGGCCATGGTCTACGTGAGTGCTAAATAGCAACCTCTCGTCGTCTTTTGGCGCGGGGATGGCGTGTCCAGCAGAGCTCCGCCATGCGCCGGCAGCGATGAACCCCTCATCCTCCATGACTTGGAGCTCTGTAGTGTCCATGGCGCTGGGGATCCATAGACCCCACATCTTTTTCTCGTCCGCACCGCCGTTCCAGAGGACGAGGCAGATGCCATAGTTCTTGGAGGAAGATGGGCTGGTGGGGGAAGGAGAGTTCTTTATAAAATGATGGGCAGATTGGAACTGGTGCGGAGAGCTCGAGGAGTACGAGGAAGCAATGAATGAATCGACGGAGAAGTGAATCTGAGAAGAAGGGTCTTCTCTCCTCTTATTTACCTTTGCGTCAAGATTCGTGTGGTGAGACGCGTGATTATCGCCATGCATATAGGAGAGGGGGAGTTAGCTTCCTCGCGACTCTTCTGCCCCCTCGATTTTCGCGCAGGCATTGAAATGGCGTTCCGTTCCGTAAGGAACGGACCCACCAACGGTCGTGCTAATGGAAATCTTGTCAATGATGGGACCTGACCTGTAAAGTTGTCAGTCAGCACGCCACTATGAAATCCGGCTTCTGTTTCAAATCAAGCAACAGAAAAATCAAGGTCAGAGAAGAATATATCCGACTCAACTGACTCGGAATCCTACATCAATAAAAAAAGTTTACGGGAACCCTTCAAGATTCTCAAGACGAAGAAACCATCAAGCTAGACGATTTATCTGACTTCAGATCTTGGAGACTTCCGGGGGCTACTATTGGGGATATACTTTCTGGGTATACCCACAGGACTCGCTGACCAGGGTGGCCCACTAACGGGTTAGAGCTTTGCTTCACGGGCGGCCTAGTCAGAGAAAGAG
Source organism: Avena longiglumis (assembly GCA_030063025.1). NCBI lineage: Eukaryota > Viridiplantae > Streptophyta > Magnoliopsida > Poales > Poaceae > Avena > Avena longiglumis. The sequence continues at coordinate 326,226,849 of CP125978.1, read as the reverse complement.
GAGGAGCCAGTTCCGGCTATGACAAGGCCCATAAGAGTTACTGACTTAGGTCTGTAGCATTGCTTGTAGTCCAAGCTATACATAGTTACCGACTTTGTAACATAGCCAGATATGTCTCTCCCTGTAACCCTAGGCTCCGGTTACTATATAAACCGGCCCTATGGGAGCCTTTAGGGAAACACAACTCAATATACAACCACAACCAACTCGCACAAAGTAACCTCTCTTGTAATCATTGTCAGAACATCCGCTACGCGATATATTCTTGGGTTGCTAGAAGGAGTAGGATCTGATCACCGCAGTCGAATCTGAACCTGGGTAAACTTGTGCTCACTGTTCCTGGAACATCCGACGTCTCACACCCCATCTTCCCAACGCCACTAGGATCCCCTATGGCGTACTTGTCGACAATCCGACGACATCGACACAGTGAGCTAAAGTCATGGGCAACGATAGGGGCGATGTTGTGCTCCCTGGCAAAGCTCAACGGCATGGTTACATGGCGTGGGGCCGTTCGAGGTGGTCAGAACACGTCGACGCTCTAAGCGGGTCCAATGAAAGTTTTAATGGCGCACGGGTTCTCCTAGTCATGCGGCGATGAACGGGCGTGTCTAGGGTGTTCTTGGTGTGGTGGTTATCGTGCTCGCATGCGGCGAGGGCGGCGCGCGGTCTGTGGGCATGTGTCGCCGGTGGCGCTCTGGCGCGCTCTCGTCATGGTCGCAGAGAGACTGGGCACGCTCGTTCGGGGTCGTCCAGGGGCTGGCAAGGCTTGGGCACTGGACAGGGGGTGGCGGTGGACGGTGGAGTGCCTTCTATACAAGGTTGGCGAGGCTAGTGAGGCTCCTAGCTGGCTGGCGACATTGGGGTGGCAAGGGTGCTCTCGTCATGCTTGCCATTGATGGCATGGTCTGGTTTACAGTGAGCTAGAGTGGCTTAAACAAGTTAGATGATCTACTAAGGGTGTAGTGTGAGCTAGATAGGGAACAAGTTAGGCCAAAATTACTTCTCACTATAGTGTTTAATGTTTGTTGGTTTGGTGTTTGCAAGGTGTTTGATGAAATGGCCAAAAGAGATTCAAATTTGAATTTTTGATTCAAACTTTGTGGGTGTGCTAGTTACATACTAGGCAGTCTCTGGTTAGCTGGAAAGGTCAAGGGGTACTGGTTTGGTTGGGTTCTAAAAATTGGTGATCTTCACACATGTTAAAGATTCAATTTTGAATTGTCATTTCAATCCAGTTGCCAGATGTTTCTGTAAGTTTGAAAGGTGGGCTTCGATTCACTTTTACTTGGTCTAGCAAGGGGTGAAAAGAAATGGAAATGTTTCTATTTGAAATCTTGGACTAGAAACACTCAAAGTGGCCTAGTGAGCAAGATTGGCAAAAATGACCATTTGCTTATTTGATTTGCTTTTGATTTTCTCTTGATTTGTTTCTGCTTGGAAATGTTTTAGATGATGTTGTTTTAATCTTTAAACCATTCCTTGATATTTTGATCAATCCCACAAGTCCATTCATGCATTCATACAATGATCACATCCACACATGCATTCATATCGATTTGATTAACAAAAGTTTTTGTTAACCCTAATTTTGGTGATTGGAATTTGATAATCTTGTTCAACATTTTTGGGATGTTACATTGACCGTGTACTCTCCTCCGACCGCGCAGGTCCTCGTTGACCACGCATCGTCATCTGGGTGAGTTACTGGTACTTCAACACCCTTCTGAACCCTCGATTGATTCCTGGTTAGCTCTGTCATCGTGTGCTGCACGCCGTCGGCGTAGTTGCTCGTCGTTGAACTGTTTTCGGTGACCAAATAGGAGCGGCGCCGCCACTATTAAGCTCAGCGCGTTCGCCTGCAACCAACTAAACCAACCACAGTCTCGCGCACACACTAAATCGCTAGATCGAACTCGATCTAAGAGGATCAGTTCGTATGACATCATCGTGACGTCACACTTATGTCACGCTTTACTCGGTCCACCGGCTTGACTAGTCTACTGCTTGCGTGGCATGCCGACGTGGCCACTACCCCACCTGTCTGTGAGTAGGGTAGGTTTGGGCTTGGTATTAAAATTTATTTCCTATTTAATAAATAGATAAAACAATATAAATTGAAATATAAATATTCTAGAAATCAAAAAAAATGATTAAATCTTGTTAAATCAATAACTTTTGTTTTATAATTCAGAAAAATATGTGTAATATATGAAAATCTTTAGAAAAATAAAATCTATAATTTAACTTTATTATCAAAGATTATTATGTCAACTATTTAAATAAATATTATTTTTAATAAAGATTTTATAGGTAATAATACTTTTATAATTAATATTTTAATAATGGTAAATGATAAAAATATAAATAAAATATCAAAATTCTTAGAAAAATTAGAACTATAACTTAATACCATAATCATGTATTATTATTTCACTTAATCAAATATCTATTATTTATTCAGTGTTTATAAAAGAATAAGTCTTATAAAAATCATATTTTATTATTTATAAATCACAAAAAAAATCTAATAAACCAGAATGATCACAAAAATAATATTTAAATGTTAAAAATATAACATCTCACTTTTGAAGTAAGTAAAAATTTAACACTCTAATAACTTGAAATTAAATCTAATTCCTTAATTGATAATTCATAAAAGGATAAGTAAAAATTGCTAATATTTCTAAAAATGTTCCTTTGAGGTTTAAAAATAATATTAATATTAAATATTTATAATATGAAGTCATAATGGTTCAACACATTTTAAATATCATCTTATTGAATTGTCATTCAACCATAAGTGTATACTATTTTCTAAAAAGATCCTTATCAAATATAAAATCTTCAAGAATAATTTGAGGCTAAATAAAACCTTTTCCCTTACTTCAACCACGAGTTTAGAAATATACCAAAACACACTAGTGAATTCATAAGTAGTTAAGTAATATTATTTCCTTGATTACAAACCATAACCACACCTTTATAAGGAGATAACTGTTTCTATTCCATTATAATATTAAGAAACCACTACTCAAATAAAATTATCACCACTCTTAAGTACTTTAAGGAAGATATTATGAAGTGAACAAAGTAGTAAAAATATCATAAGTATTGCACCGTAAATTCATCCATGTTCTTAAAGTTAACTTTAGTCTACAACACTTTAAATATTACGATAAAGACTTTATTATGAATTTTATAGTTTACTTTGATCTATATCAATTAAGACCTAATGCATCTCATGACCAAACTAACCAAGTAAACACCAAGAGACCTCGAGCATATTCTATTAACCATCAAGATTGTTTAAACATTAGAAAAGAAAACTTTTCTTCGAAGGTTATCCTTTTTGCTACCTCAAACAATAAATTACAATCAATAATAATCACATTAATTTATATTTTACTTGTATATTTGGGATTGTTAACACCTAATCTCCTTATAAATGACATTACTTGTAAAGTAAAATTTGAATGATCTTAGAATTATATGTTGTTTCACACATACTCACAAGCGTTACTAAAAAGCACAAGTGTGAAGCTTATCTAAAAGTATAACACATTCAAAGAAACCATTTCCAGTTCCCAAACCCTAGAGCAACACTTATTCTAGGGATACGAGTTTACGAAATTGTATTACATTACTTATGCATAATAGCATCCTGCTTCTTTAAATATTAGTCCTTACCGGACCAATGATGCTGATTCAGATATTGGATCTTATATTGTCTCGAAGACCGTGAGTGCATAATCTTGCAATCACAAAAGGCAAGTTCACACTTGCTAATGTCCTTTGATTATTTTTTGTAAATTATTTTGCAAATCCAGTGTTGTTATCACCTGCATTTCCAAAAAGGTCAGAAAACACTATTTTCATAATAATATGATTATAGGTTATTACCATGAGGTATTAACCTACTATGAAATTTCCGGTGCTAAAGGAACATATTATCTAGGACTTAATAACCAATGTTGCCAGTGATTCTTGAGTCGTATATCATGCGTTAACCATGAGATTTGGAATGGGATGAAGAAGACAGCTGGATCTTCCTCCTTTAACATGAACAAGATGTCCATCTCGTGACGCTGATCTAATTAAGAGACTTAGCATGGGTGGGACCCCTTAGTTACCCGCGATATTGGTGTCTAGACTATCCCTTAGGAAGACCATCGTAGGTATGTCCTCATATTAATGGGGGCGACCAGGTACCTGTCTTCTCACTGGAGTCCTCAAGGAGTCAACCATAGTTATTCTCGCTATGCGGAATAACAGAGGTTGTTCTGCTTGAGGGGTCGTGTTCTATGTGGGGTCACGAGAAAGGGCAGTGATTGGCTTGGATCATCTACGAGGCCCCACACCATAGGAAGTGTGTACGGATAAGCTGCCTGGTTGTGTAACAAAGATTTGAAATCTCATGGGAAAAGTAACGCACCTCTGCAAATTGTAAGAACTGTAACTTGTTACTCCCTGTTCCGGGAAGGAGCTACGAACGCGGCAGGAAAGGAACTCCATGAAAGTTTTGGTAAACCTATGAAGGCTGACGGACATCGATTTTCAGAATAAAAGCAACATTTAAAGAAATGTTTATGAAAACCTGCATTGCCTACGACCTATGGTCTGTGGCTTTAGATATAGTGCATCAAACACTCCTTTCTAGTGAACTTGCTGAGTGCACTCATACTCAACGTATCTTCTTAACCCTTTCTAGATTCTAAAGCCATTAAGACGACGTCTACATCAACTTATGCGCCAGGAATCACCATCAAAAGCTAAATCTCTTCAATAAAGTCAAGAAAGTCAACACATACATCAAATCAAGTGAAGACGAAGTTGCTGATTAGATAGAAATATAATCTCTAGCCATAAAACATACTTCTGTAGAGTATTGCTATAGTAGCAATGCAAGCCAAATAGTTAGATGCTAATCTTATTAGCATAATAGTTATGAGTTGATTATTTCTGGTTCTTCTTTGTAAGTAGTTTCTTTCTCTCACTTTAACCTAGAGTGTTCTCTAGATCTTGTGTAAAGAGTCGAGTTGTAACCTATAGTCATGTCTTGGACCTGTTGTGTTTCTGTTGTACCACTCTGAGGGATGTAATACTATTGAACGGTGTTTCATTGGTGTTATGTCAATGACTATAGTGTACTACATCATGAAGTGGTATGCTGGGTCACCGCAGCTGGTATTAGAGCATATGCTTTGACCTTAGGTTGGAAACCTAGTAAATGGGTAGAACCTGTAGGAGATATATCCGCAATGATAAAGAGTTCTCTAGAGATATGATGGATATTCAATTGAGAATAATCTTGTCATGTGCTAGTGCGATAATTCTTTATCAAAATTGCAATTCAAATAACTACCATGAGTTTTAACTCTATATGACTGGTGATAATTTCTTATCTACAGTTTTAAATGGCACCTCGGTATCCACCCCGGAATGTTCAAGTGTTTAAAAGGGCATTAAATGACTATGGAGGGGATTGGACAAATACTCTCCGGCAACTTCTATAGAATTTGGATTGTTAATCAGGACTTTTGGTCAAGATTTACAGTTACTATGATGGGCATGTATTAGCTAAATATCGTGTCATGATCATGTTACCCAAGAAGTTAGGACTTAAAGGAGAAATGCCATCAGGAGAGGCAAGGTGCATGGCATATGCATATCAGATTGCAGTAATAGCAGCCATAACCATGATCCGAGAGAAGAAATCCCAAGCTCTGGAAGGTAGTACTCATACCATTATACCCCATGAAACCTCAAGTACAAAGCATAAGATAGATCACTCTACTCTGGTCCAAACTGAACCCACTCTAGCCATAGAGTATATGGATCGTTATAGGTCTTTACTAAACACCTTCCATAACACTCACCAAGCCCTAGTTCAGGAGCTAGATACTATCATTGGGGATTTTACTGATCCTGTCAAAGCAATGACACGTAGAAATAAGTTAGATAAATAAGCTAAGCATCCCAAAGACATCTTTTTAGGTGAAGTGTATGAAGAAACCGAATTCGATGATCCACAGTCAGAAACCTATGCCTACTATCAAAATAAACCTCAATCACCTGAAGATTCATGGACGAAGTATACCTCAGAATAGAAAACTTGGGGAGAAGCCATTCCAAATAATCCTGAAAAGGACTATTATGAATGGGGAGTAGAATCTAAAGATGGAACTATAGGAAATCCTATACCTTGTGATATAGGTATTGGAGAAGAGATCAAATGTAACCTTAGAGAGCCTTATGGACCATATGGGGGTAATACCAATCCTATCGACTTAGAGGAATATTCTGGTAGTTATTATGCCAATATGTATGAATGGATTCAAGAAAAGGCGAAGGAACCATCTTACTTTAAGGAAGCGTTGAAAGAAACAAACGAATATCCTGAAGTAAATCACGCCAACTCTAGTCATTTTTTAATGACTAACCTCGGTCTCGGTACTTCTAATCAAGAATACGCACCTCCTGTATGCTCTTACACTCCAGAAGGCAGTCATAGGAATTCACGTCATCATGGACGGAACTCCAGGAAGCACTAGAAGAAGATGAAAGTAAGAATGGAATGAAGTCTGAAGGGGAGAGTGCTTGAATAATGTACATGTTGGGTAATGCGTATTGTAGTTTTGAGAAGTTTGCTGAAATAAGTGAGAATATATCCATAGGAACAAAGGTTCTTGTAAGATAACTATGTAATGTATATGAGTGGCGAACAGTTGGAACGTTTAGTTCATCTGTAATTTATCTAATACATGGTATATGTTTGTTGCTTATTGACTTTTGGATTTTCTTAAATCTTCTTGATTAACTAGATCTATACATAAAGTTTGGCTTGGTGTGCAAATGCATGTTGTAACACCCAATTATTACTTGATGTTATAGACCTAGATAGAAATGGTAATTCATGTAAGGGAGTGACGAGTTCCAAAGACCAAGATGAAGACTTACATGAAGAGTGAAGCAACAAGAAGTGGTGAAATTAAGTTCACCCAAAATAGGTGGTGTTGTTAAGAAGTTAATAAAGTAGTTATACCATATTCATGGAAGTATCATGAATAAGTACAAATAAGAAGCTTTGGAACAAAATAGTATTCAAGATCTGACAATTCAGAGAGAATGCCAGAGGTACGTCAAAAAACCATAGGGTAATACATACACCCTAGGATAGTCTGCAGCTGGGATTTAATCCACAACTGGTATTTGGTTGAATTAGTTAACCAGACATTCTTAGAGTTGCATAAAGAGCATAAAACTTGGCCTAAATTAGAAAGGACATAAAGAAGTATAAAATTAATGTGACCGTCTTTCGAGGCACTTCGCAAAATCAGACCTACTAAAGAGATATTGTCCCAAACAATAAGTAAGATAAATAATGCCGGAAGATTTACTTCGGAGATTCACAATTGTGTGGGTACACCGTAAGATCTTTAATGAGACCTTATACAGGTAAAGTGTAAGCTAAACAGAGATCAATATTCTAGTGATAAGGCCAATGGTTATTATACTCGTAGTTTAGGGACCATTAGCAAACCCTAAGGGGAGAGTAAACAATAGAAATGGAAGTATTGTTATCTGACTATCCGAGTAAAGGTTGGAGCAGAAGTACTCTTGTAAGTCTGTATGGGTGATATATCAAGGTTTATTTCAATGGAGTGGGACTCGAATCTTAAGGTAATTAATAAATGGGGTTGAAGAAATATTTAATGTGATCATAATGAGTTATCTAAATCTTATTAAGGTAAAAGTTTGAAGGAGATAAAATAAATTAGTCCTAACAAACTAATCCTAGAGGAAATAAAACACATCCAAATTAAGGATCTTATAATTAGAACATATCCTTAAGTGACTACAGTAAAAGAAACTTTGAGGTATTGGAGTCAACCAGTTGGAGAATCCCTAGTATGATAAAAATTTAAGGAAAGAGATCTGGGTATGGGATACTACAATTATTCCCATCTAGGTTACCTGTAGCATCCCAATTGTCTAACAATTGCAATGCTACTAGCCTAGTCTATATAAATGCTACTTCCTATATATAATTGTTGCATCATAATTATATCATGCTCATGTCATCATGCCACCTTGCATTTGAGCATCATATAAAACCCTTTTGTTTTGGTTCTTCTCTCATATGCATTGTAAATTGTATTTGCCTCTTGATATTGTATTCGGTTATTGATATATTGTTTAATGCCCAAGTTGAGTTGGGGCATATCTTTTATTCAACTCCATCACCTTTCTCTTCCACCACCTTATAATTCCACCATCCAACTAAATATGAGATTTGCACTTTATTTGGTTTTACCTCTAGCTCATGTGGGTTGGGATGGATCCAATTCTATCTCCACATGCTCTCATATATGCACCATTTTGTTTTCACATTATTGGTTTATAAGAGCCACATGGCCACCTTTGCATGCCTTGTGAGTGGAACCTTTTACCTAGCTTCATATGGATTATCATGGATTTATGCTCATGTTGGGATATTTATGGGACTATTAAACATCTAGTGGAATAAACACACTAGCAAGTCCCATTTTTATTCAAATATGGTCATCTCCATCTACTCCACATGGGGCATCCTTTCACTTCTTTTAGCTTGGCTTATTCCATATTTTTGGAATGCATATGTATAAATGCTATGGATATTTATTTTGTTTTCATAAGATGAAACCTAGCATTAATGTTCATTCATGGGCCATGCAATCATAACCCTTGGCCTTCTTCTCTTTGTTTTGTTTTATCTTGGTTTGAGCCTTGCTTTTAATTCAAACTAGATGTTTCTTTGTTTTTGAATCTCTTAAACCATAATATAAACCTACCCTTTGGTTTGGCTAAACCAAAACATCCCTAAACCTAACACCTCATCTAATCTAACCCTAGTTACACCCATCTCCCTCTCACCTCACCTCTCCTCTCACTAACCCGAGCCATACCCCCTCTCTCCAAACCATAGCATCAACCCAAGCCCTAACCGAGCTAGCCCCTCCCTCTCCTCTCTTCCTCACGCCGGCCCCACCCTGCAGCCTCACTTCCCTCCCCTGGTCCCTCTCTTTACATCTCTCTAGCTAAAGCACAAGAAAGGAGAAGAGAGACCTAAACCTACCGAGGCACCACCCCTCTCCTCTACTTTTGCAAAAAGTGAAACAAGATCATGTGCCAGCCCTGCCCCCTCTCCTTATCTACCCCTCCTCCACGCCATGAACAGATTGAGATCAACCAGGAGATCCCCTCCCTCCTTCCTCCTTTCCCCAAGCAAAACCATGGCTAGTTCCTAGTTGTCGCTGCCGCCGCCAACCTCGCGTCGGTGCAGCCTGAGATCGCCTCCGGCTACTTCTACCTGGAGCGAGGAGGAGACGTGGAGACTCCGCTTGCCCCCGATGCTCGCCTCTTGCCGCCACGGCCCTCTTCGTGTCACCGCTCTTCGCCGAGAACCTCCTCTCGACGCCCACAGTGAGCACCCATGTGCCTGTCCCTCTCTGTTTCACCCTGTCTCCCGCACGTGTGCACTCACCAAGATGTGAGCCGCGCTCAAGACGCCAAGACGCCATGTTCCAGAAAACGACAAAGCAGCATCGCAACCGTGCATTGCCGTTCCACATCATATATCGGCCACCACAGTCCTCCATCGGTGAAACACGAAACATGAAACTTGTAGCCATTACAACCCCCTACATATTTAGTTTTTGCTGTGTTGAGTAATTCGCAGCCGTTTGCTCGCCATCTTCATCCAAACTTTGGGTTCAGCTAGCTTGTTTCGCGAATCTGAGTTTCAGTTTCGAATTTTTTCAGTCATCCCGTCAGTTCCAGAAGCTTTTGCAAACAAACCCCTAACCTTTTTAAAAACTGAACCCGCGCTCCCCGGATGGCACACGTGTGTCCGATAGCTCACAAGCCGTGGCCCGCGCCTGAGGCCCACCAGTCATCCTCTGTGGCTAGGTTTTCCCTCGGTGAGAAAAACCCCGCGTGGACCACGTCGACCAACCTGTTGCTGAGTCAGCGCCTGGCCCACTCATCAGCGGCTGAGGCTAGATCTCTCTGAGTATAAAAAGTATCTGTTGTTTTTCTGTTTGATCAAAATATTTTCAGAAATGTTTTATATGATTTTAAATCCAGAAATTAGATAACTTTTCATTGACTTATCCAAATAATACATATAATATATGTTTTGAAATCAGAAAAATAGGAGGAATTCAAATATGGCCTTCAAAATATATTTTGGACACTTTAATTCTCAAGTTGATTAAAATTACAATAAATGCCCTCTTTCTCAATTAATTAATAACTTTTGATTTATAACTCCAAATTTGACAAATGATATGTCTAAAATGTTCAGCTCGACGAGACCTTTCTGTTTATGCATTCCATGTTCTGAAATGCAGCATGCATCATATAAATGTAAAGATTACAGCAACTTATTTGAGTATAAAATGTGACTAAAACTCCATAAAATGCCTTATTCTTGTACCCCACACCTCACCCATGCCATGCTACATTATTGCCATGCAAATTGTGCATCATTCATCATGGCATGATTGTTTGCTTGTCGCATTTTATTCATATGCTTGTGCACTTTATTTATGTTGGCCCTTGTTTGTTTGGTTCTTCTTCGAATAGACGTTGAGCAGGGAATATATCAAGAAACCCAGGAGCACTACCCAGATCCTTCTCTCGCTTCAACTGAGCTGCCAGGCAAGCACTACCACATGCTTGCATACATATAGTACATATTGCCTCTATCTTATTCTTGCATCATTGAGTCGCGATTGCATTAATCTGAATCCCAAGTAGTGCATAGCCTTTACTTTTAAACCCCACCGAAGCTTGTTCCTCCATCCCATGAGAAATTACTACAGGAGTTGTTTGAGCCATGTGGGTCGTAGAACAGCATGTGTAGGGTATGTGAGTGTCTGATGGATAATGAGGTACCTAAACAACTTAACCTTAGTGGTATGGGATAACTAATGAAAGTGGCACCGGTGAGCAATATCTGCTATTTGGATTTTCATGCTCACTTGTGTCCCGTAGGACCCCGAGTACTTGATTCATGTTCCTTGAATATTCGCGCTATCCACATTCGGGAGGCTTATGGGACCCTCCTGAGCCAGAGCTTGATTCATTCTTATTTCTTGGGGCCACAAAGTAGTTTGGGGCTTTATTACTATTCTGTACTTATGCCATGCTTACTGCTTTATTTAAGATTGTGCGAGGAATGCACCTATACTGTTTAGGTAAGCGGAGTGTTTTCGCGGTATCGACAAGCCCAGTCACATTTTCGGGTTCCCAGTCGTTTACAGCCATTGACGCAAACCTTGAGTCCGTCTCGGAGCCGGCCAACTTCGTTGCGGGTAGCTTAATGGGGTGGCCCCCTGAAATATTTCTGAATCCTGTAATTGCTTTGTCGTGAATGCCTCGTTGGGTTTTGATTTGGTTTTTCCGAGGTTGATCGAGTGTGTGTTGCTATTTGTGCACCCGCAGGTAAAACTTTCAAAGCCGTGTCCATGTTATGGACGACTTGGAGCCGTTTTCCGATCATAGACAAGTATAACTAAAGTACCGCTTTTAATTTGACTAAGTAACTGACTAGTAAATAGTGCAACACTCATGGAATGGATAATAAAACTGCCAACGGATGGGGGGGTTGTTCGTCCGCTTCCTCGTTGGTAAGCGAGGAGGAGGATGGATCTGTTAATATTACCGTTATAACTGTTGTTATTAATTCACGGACATCCGTCTATCTATGGTTAGGCGGATGGCTAGCGAGTATCTATAGAATTGTTAGGGTTTATCTTTTGCTGCAATTGCATCACCCCAGGTTGTGTCCCCTTTAGAGGCATAAAGACTTGATGAGTACCCCTAGGGTCTCACACGATAAATTATTTGATTCAGATGAACAGGTACACTCACAAGATGGATACTGGGTGGAGGAGACGGACGATGTGGACAACGATCATTCGGTGTAGAGATTCCGGGAAAGGGGATCCGTGAGATCTGTGGGCGGGATGTGTTTATTTATGGGGCATCTTATGCCGATTTTCTTCTTATCCGTACTCGGATCTTGTTTTCCGCTTCCGCCTGATACTCTGATATTTGATGTATGAGGAGATATCCTAAACTATTATATCTATCTAGGACATTTGGATCTTGCCGTATGGCGTTGCAATATTTCTATTTCTTTTAGATGGAATGGCTCTGAGGACTGTTGTATGGTGGCTTGCATACATACTCATTTGTGTATGTAGTTGATCCCTTCGCCGCCGACACGCCTGCTCGTCCCGATGTTTGGAAATGGTTAGGACGGCCGAAAGGCCTACCTGTGAGTGGCATTTGGGTCCCACCGTACTATTTTAACCATTTCCGCTCGTCCAGGCTTGTAACTAGGAGCGTAATTCACCGAGGTAGTTACATTACCATGGAGCTAAGATGTGTCGTAACCAATACAGGACAAATCCTCATTCAGAAACGTGAGAGTATACGAACTTCGAGGACGAAGTTTATTTTAAGGGGGAGAGTCTGTAATAGCCCAGCGTTAGAGCTTAGAAATAAGCTGGGCACAGATGTGTGCATTGCATTCATGCATAGAAAATCCGAATGATTTTCGTTCTTTTGAAAAAAACTTGGCAAAGTGATTGAAGCTTCTCTCAACTTGATGGAATTGAAGTAGATCATCAAGATGACCGTGATAAGTTTCGATATGACCCTTGCTAAAACCTTATTTTGGGTAAACATGATTTGATCTAAGGGTAGATCAAATGTAATAAAATTAAACCACAACACATTGTTTAATGATTAATATCTAATCCTTAAGTGATCTTTCCATAATATTCATTACAATAACCCATTAATACCAAGCTATGAATATAATCCAAGCAACAAGAATGTAATAACTAAACCTGGACCTGTCTTATTCTTATCTATTCCTACCATGAGCAACATGGTAGTTCTTTAACACTAATTCCTTTTCACTTATTGAGTAGGAAGGAAATTAAGTCAAGATCATTCACCACATAATTTCTTTCTATAACAATCCTTATCATCTCTATTGAATCATATCCTAATATCTGTTGTTCATCAATGTTGAGTAATCAAATATTGATTCACCAATTCTTAACTTATTAACTCTGGATCTATCAATCTTTAACCTATAAATTCTTGATCTATTAACTATTGTCCTTATCATAAGCATTCATTTTAAAGCCTTTAGAGAAAGAAGTAAGAAGAGGTAGGTGGTCATGCTAGTTTTAGATATCATATATATGATGGGAGTGTTGGAAGAGAATAAGATCAATATGATAGTTGATGGAATTAACTCACTCCTGAATGGATAGAAGAGTTATTTGAAATAAAGGTATATGTGGTAACAAAGAGGATTATAAAGAGGAATTCTAAAGATAGTTACCAGGAGTAATCCTATTGGATCAAGTAGGTATAGTCAATGAATAAATCTCCTAGTCAAATAGAGATACTAAGAAGATAATTATCACACAACTGTAATGTTGTATTGATAAAGCCTTGATTAGCCAACTAGAAACCTAAGTCATAAATGATCAAAGGATTATAATGATAATTCTCAAGTCACTAAGAGTGAATAATTATATCATGCACAAGTAACATTGGTGGATAGAACATGATTAAACCCTAGCATAAATGTGTTATCCTAGGTCAGTCATGACAAATCACATTAATATAATATGAAGTTGGTGTATGAGTTACTAAGATAAGTAAAAGATAAGATAATAAAATAAAGTTGATACTAGAGCAACATTGAGATGTAGAAGTAGTATTATTATTCTTAGAGAATAGTAAGCACTTGAGGAAACTAGAATTTGATATATAAATTTGTTGGAATAATATTAGTAATGGATGATCAAGAAAGAGTATGAATGGAGTTATAAGTAGCTACTGGGTGGATTGGAGATTACTATCAGTAGAATAGCTTTACATAACCAAGTGTAGATAGAAGAAAGATTATGAAAAGCTTTAGTAACAAGCTTCTAAAACTTATAAGTGAGACTACAAAGTAATTTGTGAAGTATGAGATAAATCATTCAAATGGTATTGGATTCATTAGAAGCATTCCATAAGTGGGAGGTATTCCTATGAGGAAATCATGTAGAGCTAAGTGTCAAGCTCATTGGATTTATAAAATGGATTTAGAAGGACAAATGATTGGTAAGAATATACCTGTAAAGAAAAATCTCATCATGTTAACACATGATGATGAATATGAAGAAATAGTATATCTAGGAAAGGAATTCCTTAATTATATGTCAAGAATTATCAAGTATGGAAGATAGGAGTTCTTGGTTAATACTAAACCTTAAATCTATAGTCACATTTAATATCTATTTGATCTACTTGATCTATCATCCTATTTCCCATTGGTTTATAGGAATATTTTCCTATAGTAACTCATTTAAGCATATCTTGGATATTTCCAATTATCCTAACCATATATGCTTTGAAACTATCCTTATCAATTATTTTCCTTAAGCCATCCTAAAGAACAACTCTATCACTTTACTTTAAATAATGGTATCATTCCTAATCACAAGCATAAAGACAATATGTCTTAGACTTTAAATGTTATTCCTATCTATAAAATTATATATATATATTAAATCTCCTAAAACTCATAGTAAATAGTTATAATTTTAAGCCCTAACTTATATCCAAGTTATAACAAACCAATTATCTTAATATCATGTAAGCTCATGGGAATAATATTAACCATATTAAGTCTTTAGAACCTTATGTGTCATATAATAGTGAAGGTTCACCATATAAAAGTTCCTTAAATATTATAAGTTAACAAGAATCAAATCTCAAGAATTATAGTAATACATCCTTTAATAAGTTATGGTGGATATAGGTAAATCAACTTCATAACAAAAGCCTCTACAAAATATTAATAGAAAAAGGACCTATAAAACGGAAATAAAGAAAATATAAACCTTATATAATAAAGGTTCACTAAATGAATCTAAATATATTCTATTTATTGCTGCAAGTATTTAGCAAATAGAATTCTATAAGGAATATTCAAAACAATTATCTAAATATAAAAGTTAGAAAGGAAAACAGAAAAAATTATTCCTGGCCAAAGCCCATGTTTTCCTCTACCAATTTGCCGCCGGGTGCACTTCGTTGCAGCCCACTAAGGCCCAGTAACGGTCCAACGAGGACAGCTCTTTGCCTTTGTCTCTGGCTGACTGGTGGGACCAAGGAAGGACCGCGGGTTGAGAGTAAGAATGCGCCAAGGGATTTTCTGCAAAAGTGTGTATCATTGTCTTCCTCTCGATGTCACAAGCAGTTGCATGTTAGTATCACCGCCGTCCACCACCATGCCATGACGTCCACCTCCGTCCAGATTCATGCCGCCGACACCTGGAGAGGATAAGAACGACGTGGAGCTCTTCTCTCGATCATCCTATCCCCATTCGCCTCCTCTGAAGCCTCTGCTTCCCATTTTCCCTCTAT
Organism: Avena longiglumis; assembly: GCA_030063025.1. Classification (NCBI taxonomy): domain Eukaryota; kingdom Viridiplantae; phylum Streptophyta; class Magnoliopsida; order Poales; family Poaceae; genus Avena; species Avena longiglumis. Next base: position 326,211,357 of record CP125978.1, on the reverse strand, counting down.
ACCGAAAACCTAGTTCGCCGGAGTTGATCATCATCGCTGATTTGAGGTCGCCCTAGAGTACATGGCGAGGTCGAGGAGAATCGCTGTGTCACCATCTTCATCCTAGTAGGATAAATAGAACAAGGGGAGATCGGGTGGGTGTGAATTTCATCGTTCCCTTCCATCGGGGTTCGTCAGAGAAGTTGACCATGTACTCGCTTCCGACCGCGCTGGTCCTCGTCGACCACCGCTGTAACATCCCAAAAAATATTAATCAAGATTATCAAGTTCTAATCACCCAAGTTTAGGCCTAACAAAAAACTTTTGTTGTTAAAATCAATATGAATGCATGTGTTATGTGATGAATGCTTGTATTGCCATGTTTGATTGATATGAATGGCAAGGATTGGTTTAAAGATGAAAACAACATCATCTTAATCATTTCCAAGAAGAATCAAATCAAGAGAAATTCAAATATAAATATTATAAGCAAATGGTCATTTTGACCAAAGTTAACCACTTTGAGTGTTTCTAGTCCATGTTTTCTAACAGAAACAAATCCAATTCTTTCCACCCCTTGCTAGACCAAGTAACAAAGAACACAAGCCCACTTTACAAATCTATTCAAATGACAATTCAAAATTTAATCCTTAATAGGTACTAAGATCACCATATCTCAAAACCCAACCAAACCAGTTCACCTTGACAAACCCAAGCAACCTTAGACTACCAAGCATGTAACCAGAGCACTCACCAAAATTCAGCCAAAAATTCAAATTCAAATTTCTTTTGGCCATTTCATCAGCCACCTGGAGACACATTTCAGACTCTGCTTAACTACACTGTTTTGAGCAGTGATCATTCAAACCCTTGTCCCCAATTCTTACCCCTTGTCCCCCAGTGACTACCAGTGCAATTAAGCAGCTAGCCCTCTACACCTTTGCACCATGTTGTGCCACCCGATCCCCCCCCTTGCCAGCCGACCATGGCCAGCATGCTGGAGAGAACGCCACGCCCATCCACCATGTACAGGAGGCAGTTCACCGTCCACCGCCACCCCGTGTCCAGCCCTCGCACGCAGCCAGGCCCTGGACGACAGAGGAAACGTTGTGCCCATTTTTTCTATGCCATGTCGAGAGCGTGCCAGAGAGCCGCACCCGACCAACTCACGTACTCTGCGCCTCGCCCTCACCGCGCGTGCACACACTCGCCTTAACACCAGCTAGCTCCGAGACATCCCCGTTTGCCGCGCGCGACCCGTAGCCACTATCCGTCATCAAAACCGCTGTTGGTGCCGCTCAGAGAACCAGCCTTTTCCAACCAACCTCGATCGCCCCTTGCCGCACCATTAAGTCCTTGAGCATCGCCAGGAGACCACGCACCGTCCTACACCCTCCGCCATGCCGTTAGCACGTTGTACCGTTGACCCCGACAAGCTCTGCCCCATGTCACATTACCTCTCTTGCTTGGCTATAAAAGGAGGCCACCCCAGCCTCAATTCGCTCATCTCACTCCCCACCTCTCACAGAACCTCCCACACCCTTCCCCAGAGCAAGGCGAGCTCTCCATCACCGGAATTTCACCAGAGTCTGCCGTGGAGGAGGAGGAGCAGAGCCGTTGATTGGAGCTGACGTGACCACCATTCGAACCGCCGTCGTTGACAACATCGTTCGCCCCCAACACCGACCCTAGCTGGAGCCCTGGTGAGCCTCACACGACCCCCGCCGCCGCGTTAGGGTTCAGTCTCATCGGCGCTGCCCGACGGAGACGACACACCCCAGCCGTAGGATCTAATCTAATCGCACGTTCCAGGTTGAAACTTACCACTTCGCGTAGCTAGAGCCGACGCTGGGACCGCCTGTAGCAGCCCACGCTGCTGTGTCTTGGCCGGCCCATTTAGCTCTCCCACGCAACCCAGTAATTCAAATATAGATTTTTCAATTTAGTTCAAACCTAGTTCTGTTATTGGATTCAAAAATCATTTCAAAGAGATTCACTGAACCAAATTGCATAAAACCAATTTTGTTAGAAAGATATTGAAATTATTAATCCAAGCCCGTTGGAGTAAAACCATTTAGAATTATAGATCACCTATAGCAAAAATAACAATGTAGAGACTTTTCTGCATTCCAACATTTTTCAACAATCAACCACAAATGCTTTTGAGTTGATTCCAACTCTCAAAAATCACATTTGACAAGATATTTCTGAATATGTAAAAATATTTAGGTTTACTTGTAGTAATAATGGACAAGTATTAAAAGTATGCCCCATAGGCATTTCTAGTCACTTTAATTAATTAAAATAATAATATTAAACCTTATTAAATTGTGGCACCACTTTAAATCACATTCCCAAGTATTAAAATTTGTGGTGATGACATGTGTCAATATGATCCCCACAATACGAGGAGGAGGAGTACTACTACGAAGAAGTAGGAGAAGAGAACTTCAACCACTCCACTACTCAAGGCAAGCTAACACTTGCAACTTAGCAAGCCATCCTAGCAAGCTATCTAATGCAAGATAATACTTGCAAGCCCCACAATACCACTTAACCTATTGAATGCCTTAGGCATATTTCGTTATACCACTTTATTATAACAAATCCCAGTTTTACTTGCAATCTTTATTCTTTTATTTCTTTCTCAAAGTTCTTTATTACTTCTAGTTAGTATTTAGTGAGTTTTGGAAAGATATTATATGTAGCATAAAGAGCATAAAACTTGGCCTAAGTTAGTTAGAACTAGATGTCATACTGAGGCATGAGATCTAGATTTGGATAGTCACACTTGATTAACACCCCTCATTAGTGATTACCCTCAACTTTAGTGGCTAGTGCTAAGCATAAAAGTTGATCACTTTAGATGGGAATACTTGGTAAAAATGATTATGAAAACCTTAGAATGATGAGTCATTCTAATGAAATGTTTTGGACATGTGTTATGAACACTAGATGATTTGATGATGAAAATGTTGAGGCATGATCCTTAGCCCCTTTATAAAACTAATGGTTGGGTTCGGATGCGATACCATTCCAATTTTACCGTACAACCACAATACCCAAATTTGGGTAGGTCTTGACTGGAAGTTTATATATCTTAGTATGGGTTACCTTGCGGAAGAGGTTTGAGTTGAGGCTACCTCGTGATGATTGTCCACGTGTGAAGTTCCCAAGATGACAGATGGTCATGGTTGGGAGGCCAAACTCATAGGGGAGGTGCCTATACTAGGGTTTTTAATTGAAAGGTTAGGATTGATTATCTGCATACTGAGTATGGTGATTCAGGATTGTTCCTAACGGATGTATCAAATGTTGTGGTGAAAGTGTACCACCTCTGTAGAGTGTCAAACTATTCGAATAGCCGCGTCCGCGGTTATGGACAGTTGGAGTGGCCATACTGTTCTGTCGTCAGATGTTTTCAAAATGACTTATGAAATGATCTATGACTTTGACTTGACCACAACAGGGTTGTGAACATGAAAACTAAGTTCCCACTAAGGTGTTGTAAAACATTAAACTAGTTTTCTTTACTTCTAAACTCAGTTAGAGATAAACCTGGCTTTTTGCAAATAAACCTAGAGCTTAGGATTCCTACTTAAACCACTTTACTTGTTAGTGATAGTTTGCGAGTACTTAAGGAGTACTCATGGCTTCGTCCCTGGCTATTCCTATGGCCTGAATATGAGGAGGACTATAACATCCCAAAAATATTAATCAAGGTTATCAAATTCCAATCACCAAAATTTAGGGTTAACAAAAACTTTTGTGAATTAAAATTCCTATGAATTCATGTGTGTGTGATGAATTCATGAATGCGTGTATGGACTTGTGTCATTGTTATGAATGGAAAGGATTGGTTTAAACATGAAAACAACATCATCTAAATCATTTCCAAGCAGAATCAAATGAAGAAAAATTCAAAAACAAACCATATAAGCAAATGGTCATTTTTGCCAATCTTGTTCACTAGACCACTTTGAGTGTTTCTAGTCCAAGATTTCTAACAGAAACAATTCCAATTATGTTCACCCCTTGCTAGACCAAGTAAAAGTGAACCCAATCCCACCTTGCAAACCCACAGAAACATTTGGCAACCCTATTCAAATGACATTCAAAAATTGAATCTAGTTCATATGGTAAGATCACCATTTCTCAAAACCCCACCAAACCAGTTCACCTTGACAAATCCAATCAACTAGATACTCCCTAGTATGTGCCCAGTACACTCACCAAGTTTCATCCAAAAATTCAAATATGAATTTCTTTCGGCCATTTCATCAAACACCTGGAGACACAAACCAAACTCTGCCTAACTACACTGTTTTGAGCAGTGATCACCTAAAACCTTGTCTCCCCTTGATCATACTTGTCTCCTCCAGTGACAAACGTGGCATTAAACCAGCCTAGAACCCTACCATTGCACCATGACGTGCATGCCCAAGCCACCCCTTGCTAGCCGACCATGGCAAGCTAGCCAGAGCCATCGCTGCGCCTAGCCACTATGTCTAGGAGGCAGGCCACCGCCACCCCCTATCGAGCCCTCGAGCCTTGCCAAGCCGTGGACCACAGCAAACATGTCGCGCCCAGTTCATCCCTGCCATGTCCAGAGCACTCCAGCTTGCCGTAGCCGACCGCCTCGCACAGACCGTGCCTCGCCTTCACCGCCCGTCTACACCATCACCACCGTCCCAGGAGACCACTAGACATGCCCGTTCGCCTCCACGTGACCAGGAGAACCTGTTCGTCGTCAAAAAAGTCGTCGGTGCCGCTTAGAGCACCAGCGCATTCCGACCAAACCCCACCGCGCCATCAAGTCGTTGAGCACCGCCAGGAGACCGTGCATCGTCCTGTAGCCTTAGCTATGCTGATAGCCGCCTATACCGTCGGCCCCGACGAGCTCGGCCCGTGCCACACTGCCCATCTTGCTCGCATATAAAAGGAGGCCTCCCCCGCACCATTTCTTCACACCAGTTCACCCCCCACCTCTCACTGATCCTTCCCACTTCTTCCCGGAGCAAGGAGAGCCCTCTGTCGCCGGAATTTGGCCGGAGCCTGCCGCTGCTGGAGGAGAAGGGCGCCGTCGATTGTGGCCACCCCAGGAGAAGCCGCCAGTACTAGGAGAACCGCCATCTTCGACATAGTCATTCGCCCCCGTCGCAAACCATTGCCTGAGCCCCGATGAGCCGCCCCAGACCCCCACTGGCCGTGCTAGGGTTCGTGACCGTCATGTTCTATTCAGATGAGGACGATGGTCGTGAGTCGTTGATCCTTGATCTAATCCCACGGTCGTAATCGCCCCATACCCCTTCACCACTCCTGTCTCACAGACGTGTGGGGACACCACTTAACCAGCTCACACGCGCTGTGCGCAGTGGACCGTCCTAGTAAATCTCCCGCGCAACCCAGTTAGTTCAAATTAGATTTTTCCATTTAGTTTCAAACCCTAGTTCTGTATGTTGATTCAAAAATCAATTCAGAGAGTTTCACTAAACTAAATTGCATGAAACCAATTTTGTTAGAAAGATATGGAAATTATTAATAGAAGCCCGTTGGATTCAAACCATTTGGAATTATAGATCACCTATAGTAAAAATAACAATGCAGAGACTTTTCTGCATTCAAACATTTTTTAAAATTCAACCATAAATACTTTTGAGTTGATTCCAACTCTCAAAAATCAAATTTGAGCAGACCTTTCTGAATATATAAAAATATCTAGGTTTACTTGCAGTAATAATGGACAAGTAATAAAAGAATGCCCCATAGGAATTTCTACTCACTTTAATTAATTAAAATAAAAAGTTTAAACCTTATTAAATTGTGACACCACTTTAAATCACATTCCCAAGTATTTAAATATGTGGTGATGACATGTGTCAACATGATTCCATATTTTAATTGGAGAATATTACATCTTAAATAGTTTTTCAATGAGTAGAAATTACTTTTCTAAAATAAAATGAATAAGACTATTGCTTTAATCCTTGTGATGATAGTGATGATGCTAGATCATATAGTGTGAACCTTTGTGTGCTAAATAGAAGTAGTTAAGTATTGTTTGGTGATTTTGTACTTAATATTTATTTATAAACGCTAGTACCGACCAAGGATACGAAGAGGAAGGAGACTACTACGAAGAGGAAGCAGAGGAGAACATCAACCACTGCACTGCACAAGGCAAGCCATCCTAGCAAGCTAGAACTTTGCAAGTTAACACTTGCATGATAACTATGCAAACTAGATGCCTTAGGCATATGTGATTATACCCCTTCGATTACACAAAATCCCAGTTTGACTTGCAAGCTTGATTATTTTATTTTTTCAACAAAGATTTTTATTTATGTTTACTTAGTGACTTGTAAATTTTGTAAATATATTAGAGGTAGCATAAAGTGCATAAAACTTGGCCTAAGTTAGGTAGAACTAGATTTCATCCTGAGGCATGAGATTATACTTAGATAAGTCACACCTGAGTATCCCCTCATTAGTGCTTACCCCCAACTGTAGTGGCTAGTGCTAAGCATAAAAATTGATCACCTTAGATGGGAATACTTGGTGAAAATGATCATGAAAACCTTAGAATGGTGAGTCATTCTAATGAAATGTTTTGACATGTGTTCTTGAACAACAGATGATTTTGATGATGAAAATGTTGAGGCATGAGCCTTAGCCCTTTATAAAACTGATGGTTGTGTTCGGATGCGATACCATTCCAATTTTACCATACAACCAGAATATCCAAATTTGGGTAGGGCTTGACTGGAAGTTTATATACCTTAGTATGGGTTCCCTTGCGACCGAGGTTTGAGATGAGGCTACTCGTGATGATTGACCACCGTGCAGTTCCAAAGATGACAGATGGTCATGGTTGGGAGGCCAAACTCATAGGAGCGGTGCCTATACTAGGGTGTGTAATTGAAAGGTTAGGATTGATTTTCCGCATACTGAGTATGGTGATTCAGAATTGTTCCTGAAGGATGTATGGAATGTTGTGGTGAAAGTGTACCACCTCTGCAGAGTGTTAAACAATTCGAATATCCGCGTCCGCGGTTATGGACAGTTGGAGTGTCCATACTGTTCCGTCATCACATGTTTTCAAAATGAATTGTGAAATGAATCATGACTTTGACTTGACCACAACAGGGTTGTGAACATGAAAACTAAGTTCCCACTTAGGTGTTGAAAGATATTAAACTAGATTTATTTGCTTCTAAACTCATCTAGAAATAAACCTGGCTTTTTGCAAAACAACCTAGAGCTTAGGATTCCTACTTGAACCACTTTACCTGTTAGTGATAGTTTGCGAGTACTTAAAGAGTACTCATGGCTTTGTCCCTGGCTATTCCCGTGTTCTTACTAATGAGAAGGACTACCAGGAGGATGGACAACAGGAAGTCTACGACAACTAGGATCATCTCCCATCGTCAGCATTGCCTATGACTTTGAAGATGAAGTTTCGCCCATGCTACTGTTATTCTATTATTCCGCTGCGTTTATTGTACTAAGACTGGATCATGAGATCCTTTATTTGTAATACCTTTATTATAGTTTGTAATGGATGATGAACTATGGTACCAATATGTTATGCCTCGCAAAAATGGTAATCCTGGGATTGCGATGTATGGCATAACAGGCATCTAGGATTAAAAATGCGGGTGTTGACAAGTTGGTATCAGAGCCATCCTGACCATAGGAGAACCTAGTTTAGATTGTACGCTTGAATCAAAAACTTAGTTTCAAAACAAAAGAAGTGAGTATTTATGAAAACCTATTCCCATTCTTACCACTTAAATTCTTTCATGAAACATGTTCCTCAAAAATTCTTGCAAACTTACATAAAATTTGACACACTTGATCACTCTACTAACTTACTCATCCTACATTCTTATAGATGGACGTGAAGTATATCAAGTTCTATCAGTTGGGAAATGGAGGAGATCTCATTTTTGAGCGTGATTTGGACCAACTCTCGGAACTTCTGGAGCGCTCGCACCCCGAGTTTTTTGGAGCACAGCTCAACGATCAGCAAGGAGGAGAATTGCAATGGCTGATTGTTGCAAGTCTCAAAGGAAAGATTGAAGCCCCTACCTCAGAGGGAGTCCAATTCACCTTAAGAGAGAAAAACTGGCTAGATGGACTCACCAGGGCCAAACAGGAAGCTCTTGCCCGTCTGTGTGGGAAAATCATCAATCAGATCAAGGGCACGTGCTTTGAGTATTACCCAAGGCGTGATGCTAGGGGACAACCATTGGAGGTACCACGTCACCTGGAGCTGAAGCATCAAGTGGACCGTCTCAGTTTCATGATGTATGACAGGCAGAAGAAGTTGGACAATGCCCGCGCCTACGCCAACCACAACTATGCCATCGCGGTCAAGAAGGACCAGACCACCGCCATGCTTGTGAAGGATCGCCAATCATGTCGCCGTAAGCTTGACAAGAAGGATCGCATTATTGCCCGCCTTCATCACAAAGTGATAAACTTGGAGGAGACCATCCACGAGCGGGACATGCATCTTAAGGAGAGGGAGAATGCAGGGGAAGATATCCGTGGAGACCCTTACTCCTACCTCAGTGACGATGATGACTTCCTGGAGGATCAAGCCATGGACTTCCACACTGATGACGATGACTCCTCCTTCATTGATGATGATGATGAATACACCGAGTCTAATGAGTAGTAGCAGTTGAGCACTAGCGTTAGTGAAGTTGTTTCTGGTCCCATTGTATCGTAGTTTCACATAATGGTTCTTAAAACCATTTGTTTCCTTGTTGTAGTGTGTGTGTTTGTACTGTGTGCTTTAAATGAATGAATGAATTAAAAGCAAGTTGCTAGTTGACAAAACCTAAGTCAAGCTTAAATTTTAAAAACTTTTCAAAAACAAACCCCTGAACCTTAGAAATTTCCCTCTTTTCTCATGACCTACCTCAATCTTCAGATGCCTCGCGGAGGAAGCAGTTCATCCCCGGACTGAATGCTGCAAATCTTGCAAATTTTGGTTTCTGATCGCGAAGCTGAAAGGGACAAACGTCAAGCCAACCTAGCCACCCTTCAACACATAGCTCAAATGGCCAACAACAATCAAGGTCATGGAAACCAGGAAAACCATGGATCCAAGCTCAAGAAATTTCAGAACACCAATCCACCCATCTTTAGTAAGTCTAAAGAGCCATTAGATGCTGATGACTGGCTGCAGACTATGGAGAACAACTTAGAAGACGCAGGAGTGGAGGCCAATGAGAAAGTACTGGTACGTCAGAAACGTATCTATAATTTTTGATGCTCCATGCTTGTTTAGTATCTACTTTGCTTTGCTTGTCTACACTTTGAGGTGCTTTTTACATGTTTTCTGGTACTAACCTACTAAAAAGTTGCAACAGTGCCAGATGCCTGTTTTCTGCTATTTTTGGTTTCAGAATAGTAAAGAAATATTCTCGGAATTGGACGGGACAAACATTAAAGTCAATTACTTTTCGTGGGGAACAAGAAGTCCAGAGGGGAGACGAGGAAGTGGGCCAGGACAGCCAGACCCCCCCTAGGCACTGCCAGGGGTGGGCCTGCGCATGGCTAGGGTTAGGCCCCCCTGGTCGCCTCCTTGGCCTCCCCCTTTGCCTATAAGAAGACCCCGATGCAGAAACCCTAAGCACCCGATCAAATCTCCACAAAACCATCTGTAGCCGCCGCCACCATCATCCCTAGATCGGGGGGATCTGAAGTTCTTCCCGGCACCCTACCGGAGGGGAGATTATCCCTGAGGCCTTCTCTCTGGTATGATGCGTGAGTAGTTCCACCTTGGACTATGGGTCCATGTAGTAGCTAGATGGTTGTATCTCCTCCTTTGTGCTTTCATGTATAGATCTTATGAGCTCCATTCATGATCAAGATCTAATCTATTTGTAATCATGCATGTTGTGTTTGCGGGGATCCGATAGATATTGAGATTATTATGTTGGTTTGCTTAATGGTTTTGTCTTTATGATTCTATCATGTCTGTGTTGTTTGTGATCTTGCATGCTCTCCATTGTTAGTAGATATCTTAGCCAATTAGTTGCTAGTGACTCCAAGAGGGGGTATTCATGCTCGATAATGGGTTCATGCCTCTAGTTTCCAAGGGAAGTGACAATAATCTCTTCGGTTGTAGATGTGTTGTTGCCACTAGGGAGAAAACAACGGTCTCTTGTTCATGGAACATGTGGACTGTTTACCTTACACACTTTGCTTAAAGCAGTTGTCTATTGTTTGCAACTTAATACTAGAGGGGGTTCGGATGATAACCTGAAGGTGGACTTCTAGTCATAGATGCAGTTGGATGGCGGTCTATGTATCTTGTTGTATTGCCCAATCGAATCTTATAGGATCTTTCTGACTAGTAATTGCATTGTTATGCCTTGCTTAGTTCCTAACAATTGCCATGTTGTAATTTGTTTACCCTTCATGACATGTTGTTTATCTAAGGAGAGCACATGTAGTGAACTATGGACCCCGGTCCAATCTTTACCATTGATACATCTTCCACTATTACTTTTTTACTTTCTGCAAACCATTACCTTCCACACCATACGTTTAATCCTTTGTTACAAAAAACCGGTGAGCTTGACAACCTCACTGATTCGTTGGGGCAAAGTCTTGATTTTGTGTTGTGAAGGTCTCCGTGTTGCTTGCAACACCTGTGTGACATTTCCTTCCTCCTTCTGGTTCGATAAACTCGGTCTCAACTGAGGGAAAACTTGTAGCTTGCTCTTCACACCCTACGCTTGGGGTTACCAACGAGGTGCCACGTCGAGCATCATCAAGGCTTTTCTGGCGCTGTTGCCAGGGAGGCTAAGGACGTCTTCACTAGGGGTGTCCTTCACTTCCTTTCTCTTTACTTTGTTTTTAGTTTGCTTTGTTTCTTTTTCTTGGTTTTGTTTGCCTCTTTGCAAAAAACCCAAAAATATTAGTTCCTGCTCTAGTTGCTACCATGTCTTGTTTTGGACCAACCTTTATTTCCCCTATGGTAGAAATCTCCACTTTTAAGCAAAAAAGTGAAGAAAGTTTTAAAGAAGCTTGGTCTAGAATGTCTGCTTTCCAAAAGGAAACTGATCCTGAGGTGTGCCTTAGCTTGGTTATTGATAGTTTCTACCGAGGTATTGCTCTTCATTATAGATATGCTTTGGATGTCGTGGCTGAGAAAGATTTCTTGCTTTGTACTAAGGATGAAGCTTTGGATGCCATAAAGAAATTAATCATGATTTATGGTACACCTTGCAAGTCTGATTCATCTTTCACAAATATTTTTGCTAGGTTGAACACTCTTGAGACAGGTATTGCTGCTATGAATAGTTGCTATCACACGCTTAGGGCTTACCATGATTATGTTCCCATAAATTCTGAGCCTTCGAAGTGGTTTCCCACAATCAAAGTTTCAATAAACACTACACTTTTTGATGCTCGCTGTGATATCATGTCTGAATTTTGCCTCATGCCTAAATATATTTACGATTCCTTGAGTCTTCGGGGGCTTACTAAAGGAGGAGAGGAAATCTCTCTTACCAAAAATGACACTATATTACCCATTGGAATAGTTGAAGGTGTGTTTACAAAAATCTCAGGGAAAATGGTGTCTACTGATTATATTATAATTGAATGTGTAGGCAAAGGACAGATCACACTTGGAAGATCTCTACTGAAACACCTTGGGGCAGTAATTGATGTGGCAAAAGGCATCATGCATTTTGCTCCTTCGGTAAGCAATCATATTTTCCCTAAAGAGAAGAAGAAAGGTAATAAAGGAAAGAACAAGAGGGGTAATGCTTCTTTATTTGAAAATACTTGATTTTTCTTGCTTCTTGTGCCTAACTTAAAGGCATGAAAGAAAAGTACTTGTTGGGAGATAACCCAAGAGTTTCCTTGAGTCTTGGAAGTTATTATTTTAGTAATGACCTCTCCTTATCCTTTTTGTTTGCTTTTTGTGCCACGAATGACCTCTAATGAGAGCGAAGTAAGATTTGGGAGTTGCTGTCCTGAAACAGATTTCTGTCCTCCACCAAAAAAATCGTGAGGAGTCTCTGTAACTCAAATTGAGCTCAAAATTTAAAAATAAATCCCCCAGTATGTTATCTAACTTTAGTTAGTTCAACACTTTTTGATTTGAGCAACAGAAGATGTTCTAACAAATCTATTTCTACCCGCATTTATTTGCATTTTCTTTTGATTATTGATTTTTTTTGATTTGAGTTTTTTTTTGAGGAGTTTTTTTTTTCTTTTTTTTTTTTTTTTGTTTTTTTTGAAAGCTTTTTTTGGTTTAAAGCTTTGTCTAATATCTTTCTTAATAACTAATGAATGTTGTGAATGAAGTGTGAAAAGTTGTGTGAAGGAAAAAATGTGTTGAAAAGATGAGATGAAGAGATGATGAGAATGAAAAAAGTTGCAAAGGGGGATCACCAGCATGGTGTCACCCCAAGAAATATCCAAGAGGTACAAGCGTCAAATCTTGGGGATGCCTGGTCATCCCCTTCTTCATCAATAAAAATCTCACGTCTGTCTAGACACTTCGTTTTTTATTGTTTCATGCACAATTGTGTTGTTCTTGGAGCGTCTTAGTTTTTGTTTAGTTTGTTTAGTTTTCTTGAGTAGTTTGGACCCCCGTTCTCGTTGTGTTGTTTTGCAAATAAGTTTGCTTGGTGTTGGAAAGGAGTAGTAAGTTCTTGCTTGTAAGTGCAAGAGGAGCTTGCATTTACTATGACTTAGACTTTACCATGACATGCTAGGTGTTGTTTTGACCTTATGCTTAGTGATTATTGTTGTAGAATGTCTTGTTCCAAACAATTGGGATTTCTTAGTGTGCCTTGAAGAAATTATGCGTTGTTTTAGCATGCAAAAGCATAGTATTGTGGTATTCTCCTTTGATTCTTTGTTTGGGTTGACTTGGCACATGCTCACACCATGTTTTGACTATGACAAGTCACCATTAGCATCTATGATCATTTAGTCCTTGACTTGTAGTACCACTCTTTTCTTTGATCAGTATGCTTTGTTACACTGCATGATTATGGCCATTATGCTATCTTAGTTGGTTGCTCCCAATCTTTTGCTAGCCTCCACTTGTATGAGTAAGTTTTACTCATGATTCCAACTCCCAAGAAACCAAGTTAGTCCAAAGTGTCCACTATAAACTCCTATGCATGGTGTGTTACACCATTCCAAGTATATTCTTGTTTTCAACTATCTTCCAATTAAAAACTATTTTGTTATGTGAAAACTTAGTGATTAAATCCCTCACGAACTTGATGGCACACTTATATTCTTTGCCCCTAATAAACTTTAACCATTGTGACAACTTTGTTGTATATGCTTGCACTTATAAGTTGGAATTAGCAGAACTGTGCTGTCACGGGGAACGTTTTCAACATTGCACTTGTACTTTGTACTTAGTTGATATCATGTTCTTTTGTCTATGGATGTCACCGGTGTGAAATAAAGAGGGAACTTGTAAGTCCATGGAGTTTGTATCCCGTGTTAGAGAAACACCTGGGCCGCTAGCCTAAGCCATGCCTAATCATAGTGGAAACTTGCAGCATCACCATAATGAGCTATCTATGAAGCATTCTCAATAAAAAGTTATGCATATGGTAAATAAAAAGATTGTTGAGATGCTCATTGTCTACTTGCCTTGTCATTTTGGTTATGGGAAAGCTCATGTACCATGTGTAAGGGATACCCCGTTGGCAGTTCTCATTGATATGCAAATACTTACAGTGACAAGAACTTACCTGGACCCAAAGTTGATTATGCATGAGGTGTGGCCGTCGTATTCAAGGGACTTGAGATTGCCAACTTATACTTCGTCAAGCGTATACTCCATCTTTGCCACTTTAACCTTAACCACTTCAAGATGCTTATGATAGGGGCAATGAGGGCTGAAAGCTAACAAGTACCATAATTTTTGGAAGCTCTTTTTGAAACTTGCAATCCCTGCTTCGTCTATATTTCTTCGGAGTGATCTCTCGATGAACTTGAGCAACGACCCCTTGTTGGTGGTGTCGAAGATTTCAAGATGGAGCGAGAATCTTTGTTAGTGGTGCCACGAGGATCTACACAAAGCGAGAAGATTTAGACCGTCGGACTTCTTTTCCGTACCATGAGGCGAATCTCGAGGGCGAGATCCATTGTTAGTGGTTTCAAATTGTAACATCCCAAAAAAACCACTACTAGAAAATCGCTTATTGTTATTCTTTTGTGCGTCATCATGACAACATACTCATGTCATCACGCCATATTGCATTTGATCATCCTCATGACTACATGCATGTTTTTAACCTGAAACTATTTTCGAAAAGTCTAGATTTGTTTTCTAGATGTTCCCCGTATTTATTTTAAATCAAAACCCCGGTCATCCATATATTTTTTGTCTAAACATTATTTACATAAATGGCTTTTATTTTTTAATAAATAAAACATTTTACAAACCCACTCGGAGAGACAGCCCAGCCCGTAGGCCAGGCCACCTACCACCCTGGCAGGCCCGGCCCAAACTAACACTAACCCTACCCCAGTCCCCGCCGCCAACCCCACTTATGTTGCCACCTACTCCACCCCGATCGGTAGTCCTTGCCCGATCAAAACCACCCAGCCTCCAAGAACCACCCCCCACTCGCAAACCCCACGTACGATCCACGCTATCGCGGTACACCATCTACCCCATCTCGCTCGTACATGAGGATGGCAATGGGCAGGGTATGGGAAGGGTAGAGCAATACCATACCCATACCCGTGTAGTCAGTGGGTACAAAAGCTTACCCATACCCATACCCGCGGGTATAAAACTTTACCCATACCCATACCCGGCGGTACCGTACCCATTGGGTACCCGGTGGGTATATCCAATAGTACACAAGTTATTCAAAATTTTACTTTCATCAATAGAATATTTAAAGAAAATACAATAATCTCTACTTACTAATAGTAGACGAGTACATGAAAGTATCAAATTGTAGTTTAGAAGTCGCAATCACATACTCGTCCCTAGGCTTCTTGGCCGCATAGGTTGAAACTCTATAGGTAAGTTTGACATGTCAGTTTAAATGGACAAGATATGGTATACCCATGGATACAAATCTATACCCATGCCCATACCCATGACTTAACAGGCAGGATATAAGCATTACCCACGGATATAAAAGTATACCCATATTCTACCCGTACGGGTACGGTACCGTGTCCATGGGTAAAATTGCCATCCTTACTGGTACACCGTCGCGCCCAGGCCCCATCGCATCAACCGCCCGCGGCCCACCCCGTTTCCGTGACCCTGCACGCCTGCAACTGCAAGGGATTCCTCCCTGATCGAACCCGCCAGTCCCACACCACCCCTGGGCCCCACCCCGATGCTCGCATCCCTCCCTCTCTACTCACGCGAATGAGCCCTCTCTTGCCCCAATCCCCGACTCCGTCGATCGCCGCCGCCATCGGCCCAGGCGCCGCCTTGCGGGCCCTTCCTCGACCTACACTGCCATGCTGCTCGCCTCCCCGAGCCTCCCCGAGCGGCACCGGTGCTTTGGGCCTCCCTCTCTCCTTCCCCCTATGCCGCTGTCGCCTTGGCACCAGCGTCGTGCATCGCCATGCTCCGCCCCACCGCCGGCTTCCTCCGCGAAGCCTCTCCGAGCCGCCGCTGCCGTCTCCTTCTGGCCACGTAGTGCCGCCGCCGACCCGGACCCCCCTGTTGCCTTCCTCGCCCTGAGCTGCACGACTCGAGCGCCGCCCTCTTCGTGTCTCCCAACTACCGCTCGAGCCGGACACCGGCCTCGTCCGTCTCTGCCCTGGGCCACCCTCACCACCCGCTGGCCCGTTCACGAGCCTGTCGTGCTCCGCCTCGCCTCTCCCATCGCCGTCGACTTCCCGTCTTCCTCTGCGAACGTGCGTTGCCCCACGCACGGACCGCCTCGCCCTGCTAGAGTCCCTATGATGTATGTGTCTGTTGCATGTGCTGCTGCTTCGTTGGGATTCCTATACATTTGTTCGGTAAGGAGACAGTTCATGTACATATGTTCGATAAGGAGACGAAGGGAAGATGTCGTGGAAGTGTATGCTCCCTCCAATTCATATGCTCTGGTATCCTTGAACCTATATCGATCTCAGGTGGTCTATCATCGAGTGTTCCACCACATGAAGACCTTCGGTACAACATGAGAGGAAGTTGGACAAGCGCTCCATGGGTACTATGCGACACGAAACCGGTGAAGGGCTTGGAGCCTAGACAAGGCCTTCCTCAGTGAATCTCAAGACCTACATCATGGATACGATGACCCGAAGCTCTCCTGCTATACCCGGTGACGCCGGTACCTCAAGATTTTCCTAGTGGACCGCAAGACCGATCCCAGCGTTCAAAAACTGAATCCGAACCGCTCGGAACCCCAAGTTCAGGGAAACCCATGCGTGACCCTTATCCAAGACCCCTATTTTTATAAATGATATATACTTGTTGCATATGACTTGAACATGCTTGCATACATATACATATTGTGGTTTTTGGGCGTTATGCGATTTACCTTATAATTAAACATGAAGACCATATGCGACTTTTCTAGTTTTATATTGGCTCTATTTAACGAACCGATGACATATTTTGCCTTGTTAAGTCAACATTTAAAATACGGGGTAACTAAAGAACATGAACCTAATAATTAATTGTCAGGACCTCGGTTTCTCTTAATATTGCCTAGACGCATCACATCTTTGCCATGTCATGCAGCATATCATGTACATGTCCGGTATTCTGCCGTAGTATTAAATAGTGCATCCGGTGTTTCTTGTAGTGCTTTGCTTCTTCATGGATTAGGTCGATGAGTTTATGCGAGTGTCAACCCAATATTTGGATGAACCTTTGGCAGTGTCTCCTAGGCGAGTATTCTCCCCTTTCTACCTATCTTACGTTTATAGTCTTTACTTCCTCCTAATGATCTATTGCTACCTATGTTGCGATGCTTTAGTATTTTCATACCCGCTATATCCCTTGCAGCCTATATTTTCTTGGACATCTCCTATTACCTGTTGCTTGGTAGATAATCGGCCTTGCGAGTCATAGTTGCTTGCTCAGGTGCTGCTTCGCGTCATCGATGTTGCACCAATGTTGGGGGTTGGCATATGCTTAATGGTGGAGATGATCATGGACTTAATTACAACTTGTTAATGAAATGTTGGGAATAGTCATAATTAATGCATAGGCACAGAGGGGTAATAGTTAAGATCTAGTTATTATCATGTCTCCTGTGTCCACCTAGGACCCGAGTTCTTGACACCTCTGTTCCGAGAATGAGCGCGCTAACCACATGTGGGGTATATGGGCACCCCTATCAACTTAGTACTTGATTTCAATGTATTGTACTGGGAGCCACAAACTAGTTTGGGGTATTAATGCCATGTTTATTATCTGTTGCTTGATGAGCGTTTACTACTGTACCGTTTAGGATGTGGGTCATTATGTTGAGGATTATACCTATGGCCTCTAATCTCTTCGCCGATCTTGCAACCTCTGGGTCCGTTTTCGAAGTCGGCTGACTTCGTTACGGGTAGCTTAGTGGGGTGGCCCCCATGTAATTGCTTTGAGTCTGGGAAAAAATCGTGCCTGAGGCCCCACCGACGTACCGATGGGTATCTATTAATTGATCTGGCAACAAGGGTCAAAGTGCGTGTGAAAACTTTGGTGCACCCCTGCAGGGTTAAATCTTTTTAAAAAGCCGTGTCCGCGGTTATGGACGACTTGGAGCATAGTTTCTCGATCAGAGACAACCATAACTAAAGTTTACTATTATAATTTGACTTATATCTGATATGACTAGTAAGTTGGATAACCACCCTGAAAAGAATAAATTTTCCAACCGTGTGATTTTCCTCGGTAGGACTTCCTCGTTTGGTCTCGAGGGGAAAATACCAGGATGGATATGTCTGGTGTTAGTATCAGGTTGTTTTCGAATAGGTCTTTCTCATCCCTCTTTGATAGCCGACAATTGTATTGAGTCTCTATAGGTTGTTTAGTGCATGCTTCACTGCCGCTTCAGTCCACCATACCTATGTAGGTGAGAGCCGCCAAATTCTAAGTCTGGCTGTGTACTGGCCTCAGTACTGACTGATCTATTTTTTCCTTTGCCCTTTGTCACCACCCCTTTTGTTTAGCAGGTTTGAGATCATCGTCGTTAGCAGGGTTACCCTTCCGTCTTGGCCTAGGCAGGGTTATGGATGCCATTGGTTATTCTTCGGGGCTCTTAGCCCCATTTGCATCTTATCCATACTCGGATGTTGTATCGTTTTCGAGGTGATTTGGATCTTTATACTATATATCTATATTCTTAACTCATGGAGTCGTTTTATATATCTTTCTGTGGGTTCCATCATGGACTATTGTGTAACGGTATTACTTTGTTTTCCACCCGCATGAAGTGCCTGGTGGGCATATTTTAATCGCTTCTATGTGGGTTTGGCGGGAATCACTAAAACTTGCATAGGGACGATTTGAGGGTGTTACCTCGAGTAGGCAGCGAGTCGCAAGGATGGGGTAGATAATAGCTCGTCCGGACAATGGGAACCCTAGGGTGGTTTATATAGAGGTACCTCGCTAGGGCTTTCAAGATTAAAACCGAATTATTAAGGGTTTTAGAGGTTGACCTAATTCCACTAGGCCTAACTCTGCTCTTGGGCTTCCTGCTTTGAACCGCCGGTCTCCATTAAAGCATCTTTTCTAGTCGCCTTTCCAATATGCCTACTCGACATTGTCTTGGGCCAATCGATTCCAGCATCTAGGGATACCCCGATTGGCATATCCCCATCGATGTTAAGGACCAGCAGGTGGAGGGTCAAAATTGCGGGTTTGCACCCTTCGATCAAAAAAAACCTACAAGAAGCTCAACTCTTGGGAGTAGCTCTCCAGTGATGAGGAGACGAAGGAGATCAAGCCACTACCAGACCAAATTGAGAATGTGCGCACTGAAGCTGGATGCGAACTTTTAGGTGTGCAAATCATGGCCTATTTTCTTTGAGTGCGCATCCAACCCCCTAGGCCAGATTGTCAGGTATGTGGGCATACTCTTGGAAGAAAGACTCGATGAGGATCTCCCTAGAGAACTGATCGCTGTGAAATATAGCCATCCACATCCGCATTTAATCTAGATATTATTCATATATTTGATGAAATATCTCTCTAAAACCTTCCAGTAAATCCTAATGATCAAAGGGGTATGCAATCCATTCTTGATATTTTTCCTTGCACAGATAATGCCGTATGATGATGGGAATCACTACATAAATGCCAAAGATACGAGATTTCCAACACGTCAAAGAAACCAGGAGCCGTGAAGTTAATATTGCAAGCTTAACGACCAACTATATCGGGAATTTTATTCAGGCCATATAGTTGGTACCGACCTTATTAGGTCAAACAGAACAACTTTCGTGAAGGGACCCCTATATAAAGAGGATTCAGGCGACGGGAAACATGCGCTTCTTTTCGACCTCAACTCTCCCTGCCATCAGAAGCCGCCACACCAGAGGAATAGATCTATAGCTAAACCTCTAAACCTTTCTCCACCACCATAGCCATCTTCCACCACTTGTAATAGTAGATCTCTTCTCCAATTGACGACATTGTAAGACTATTTGCTATCAACCTTATGATCTCTATTACAATGTTTATGATTGTCGATTTCATCTCTATGCGTGAGTAATTCTCCTTGGGCTAAGGGTTTCAGACTAGCCATGTAACTTTTGTGCATGTTATTTATCATAGATGGAATCATGTATTAGTTTGTATGACATGATGATTGTAGTACCCTCTCTTGCCTCAATCTAAGGACTTGTCAGGTACCCAAGACCCTGAGGATTGATCCAGGTAAAGGGAGTGTGAGTAATGACTGATCTGCAGGATAGGAACCCTAGTGACAGAAAGGGTAGTACGGCTGTATGTGAGGAATTTACTTGGGATTAAAGGTGACATCATGATGCATATCATTAGTTCCCTTTATTTAATGGATGAGACTAGTAGGTTATTTCTATAAGCGGTTGCGGAGGTGATAACATTTATGGATGCACTGCCCACATATAATTTTCTTACTCTAATAATTACATGCATACTTTATTATTATCTATTATTCCCATCAGATGTTTTGCACAGCTAATGGTGAAAACCGAAGTTCCAAGGCCCTCTTTATCTCCATCATGAATAACAACAAAATGATCTCAAACTCTTGATCCGGTGAAAATGCAATAGGAATTCTAAAACTCTCGAAGGTTCGTTTAAGTAATCTCACTTTGCTTTCTGCTTCCCGAGGATTCGATAAACCTAGGTCTACTAGGAATAAAGAGCTATACTACATTCGTAATCTTAATCAAAGGTATCAAGGCATTTTTCTGGCGCCGTTGTCGGGGAAGCAATAGCTACCCTGGTGAGTTTAGTATGAACCTTGCTAGTTTTAATTCTTGTTTTTAATTTTTAGTTTTCTTTTAGTATTTATTTGAAAAACCAAAAAAATAGTTAGTCTTTTAATTCTTATTTTATCATTATTAGTACTTGTTTAAGAAAATCCAAAACATAGGAAGTATGGCTGAAAAGAAACTAGGGGAGTTTGTAACTCCCAACAATGATTATTTATGCACTCCTATTACTCAGCCAACAATTGCTGCTGAGGACTCTAAAATTAAGCCCCACTATTTAAGTTTGGTTCAACAAAATTAATTTGGAGGCTTTGCTATTGAAGATGCAGGTATGCACTTAAATACTTTCTCTCTTAGAGGTTGTGATATGATGCGCATTAAAGATGTTAACCCTGAAGCGGAAAAGTTGCGCTTATCTACTTTCTCTTTTCGAGGAAGAGCAAAAGAATGGTTGCTATCTTTGCCTAGAAACTCTATTGCATCATAGGTGGAATGTACTTCTTTATTTATGACTAAAATTTTCCACCTGCAAAGACTATGCAACTAAGATCTAATATTACTGGTTTTAGACAGGAAGAGCATGAGCCACTAGAGCTTGCATGAGAGAGAATGAAAGAATGCATGAGAAACTGTCTCAGCCATGTGATGGAAGATTGGTTAATTCTTCATTTATTTTATAATGCTCTTAACCATGTGTCTAAGTCTATGCTAGATATTGCAGCTAGAGGAACATTTATGGTAAGAAAACTATCGAAGCAAAGGAGATGATAGACAATATGCAAGACAACCATGCCCAATGTCATGTGGAAAGGTCAAACACGAAGAAGGTGAAATCCGTTACACCTCAAGTGTCGTTGCTATGGAAACGACATTGCCTAAGGAGGCTAGATAGAGGTGTGGGAATGAGCAGGGCGACTGCGACGGTGTCCACAGGCGGGATTGGGTACAAGCGAGTGTAACGAGACACATGAAGTACCTAGGTTCGGAGCCCTCTTGGTGAGGTAAAACTCCTACTCCTGCATGTCCGACAGTATATGTGGGCATATTCGGGCTACAAATATGCTCCTGAAGCTGTATCTCAAAGTGTATGTGTGCTCGTATGAGCGCACGCTAGCTAGTGCATGTCTGCATGTGAGTGAGAGAGCTTGGAGGGAATGATCTAGCTCTCCGACGGCCTCGTGTCCATCTGTGAGAGATCCCCCTTGGTCATTTATACAACATGCCAAGGGACAAGGGCGGGACCCACGTGCCTAACTACACTATTGCATGTGTCATCTAATAGTACAAGGTGTCATGCATAGTGGTGAACTATTTGCTACATGTCATACATAGTGTTTACTATTGCATACATCATCTGCTAAAGTTAATGGCAGCAGTGTCTTGCGTCTTTTCTATCTTGTCGATGTCCACCTTGTAGTACATTTCCTCGGAGCAGCTATAGATCCGGCTGGGTTGGAGGGCAGCGGCAAGGATAGGAACCCTAGTGACAGAAAGGGTAGTACGGCTGTATGTGAGGAATTTACTTGGGATTAACGGTGACATCATGATGTATATCATTAGTTCCCTTTATTTTATGGATGAGACTAGTAGGTTATTTCTATAAGCGGTTGCGGAGGTGATAACATTTGTGGATGCACTGCCCACATATAATTATCTTACTCTAATAATTACATGCATACTTTATTAATATCTATTATTCCCATCAGATGTTTTGCACAGCTAATGGTGAAAACCGAAGTTCCAAGGCCCTCTTTCTCTCCATCATGAATAACAACAAAATGATCTCAAACTCTTGGTCCGGTGAAAATGCAATAGGAATTCTAAAACTCTTGAAGGTTCGTTTAAGTAATCTCACTTTTCTTTCTACTTACCAAGGATTCGATAAACCTAGGTCTACTAGGAAAAAAGAGCTATACTACATTCGTAATCTTAATCAAAGGTATCAAGGCATTTTTCTGGCGCCATTGTCGGGGAAGCAATAGCTACCCTGGTGAGTTTAGTATGAACCTTGCTAGTTTTAATTCTTGTTTTTAATTTTTAGTTTGCTTTCAGTCTTTATTTGAAAAACCAAAAAAATAGTTAGTCTTTTAATTCTTGTTTTATCATTATTAGTACTTGTTTAAGAAAATCCAAAACATAGGAAGTATGGCTGAAAAGAAACTAGGGGAGTTTATAACTCCCAACAATGATTATTTATGCACTCCTATTACTCAGCCAGCAATTGCTGCTGAGGACTCTAAAATTAAGCCCCGCTATTTAAGTTTGGTTCAACAAAATTAATTTGGAGGCTTTGCTATTGAAGATGCAGGTATGCACTTAAATACTTTCTCTCTTAGAGGTTGTGATATGATGCGCATTAAAGATGTTAACCCTGAAGCGGTCAAGTTGCGCTTATTTCCTTTTTCTTTTAGAGGAAGAGCAAAAGAATGGTTGCTATCTTTGCCTAGAAACTCTATTGCATCATAGGTGGAATGTACTTCTTTATTTATGACTAAATTTTTCCACCTGCAAAGACTATGCAACTAAGATCTAATATTACTGGTTTTAGACAGGAAGAGCATGAGCCACTAGCGCTTGCATGGGAGAGAATGAAAGAATTCATGAGAAACTGTCTCAGCCATGTGATGGAAGATTGGTTAATTCTTCATTTATTTTATAATGCTCTTAACCATGTGTCTAAGTCTATGCTAGATATTGCAGCTGGAGGAATATTTATGGGTAAGAAAATTACCGAAGCAAAGGAGATGCTAGACAATATGCAAGACAACCATGCCCAATGTCATGTGGAAAGGTCAAACACGAAGAATGTGAACTCCGTTACACCTCAAGTGTCGTTGCTATGGAAACGACATTGCCTAAGGAGGCTAGATAGAGGTGTGGGAATGAGCAGGGCGACTGCGACGGTGTCCACAGGCGGGATTGGGTATAAGCGAGTTTAACGAGACACATGAAGTACCCAGGTTCGGAGCCCTCTTGGTGAGGTAAAACTCCTACTCCTGCATGTCCGACAGTATATATGGGCATATTCGGGCTACAAATATGCTCCTGAAGCTGTATCTCAAAGTGTATGTGTGCTCGTATGAGCGCACGCTAGCTAGTGCATGTCTTCATGTGAGTGAGAGAGCTTGGAGGGAATGAGCTAGCTCTCCAATGGCCTCGTATCCATCTGTGAGAGATCCCCCTTGGTCATTTATACAACATGCCAAGGGACAAGGGCGGGCCCCATGTGCCTAACTACACTATTGCATGTGTCATCTAATAGTACAAGGTGTCATGCATAGTGGTGAACTATTTGCTACATGTCATACATAGTGTTTACTATTGCATACATCATCTGCTAAAGTTAGTGGCAGCAGTGTCTTGCATCTTGTCTATCTTGTTGATGTCCTCCTTGTAGTACATTTCCTCGGAGCAGCTATAGATCCGGCTGGGTTGGAGGGCAGCGGCAAGCAGGATGCACCCACTGCTGGTGGTCCATCCGGCCATAGGTAAGCGGCGGCGGGAGTGGCCGGATGGGACAGGAGGGCGCGGGCAGGCCGGTTGGAAGCCTCCAGCCTGCTCAGGTCGAATCTGCCGCACTTGTCTTTTTTCATTGCCTTTTTTGACTGTCTTGGGAGTCTTTGGGGTACCCGGGGACCATCCCCTGACACTAGCCCTCTAGCACGCGTTGATTTCATCCGAACGAGGAAATTGGCACGAGCTCCAAAAGAAACTTGACGTTGTCGTTGTAGATGAAGTGCATGAATGGCGTTCGGCTGGACACCTCCGGCCCAGGAAGCAACACAACTCCAGCGGGGGCGCACGAGCGCACCGCGGGGTGTATCCCTCGAGATTCGGAGTAGCTGACGGATACATGTGCTTCGAATCTTTATCTTTCTTGCCCTTGTCAACACCTTGACCTTGCTATCCGGCTGAACGCCTTCAGCCGGACGGGAGCACTTGATTTCATCGGGGGCGCGCGAGCGCACCCGGTGGGTGTAGCCCCGAGATTCGAAGTAGCTAACGAAGGCAGGTGCTTTGAGTCTTCATTTGTACTTGAGATCCGACTCGGTGTAGTCGTGCAAAACAAATACAGAAATGAACTTGTTGTCAGTACATTAACATACAGTACACATGCTCAACCGAATGATGGTTTTTCTTTCCAAAAACTAGCTCGTGATTTTCTTGCACACATTGTCACTTTCCCGTGCGCTCTGCTTTTCATGTTGTGTCCTTCCGGGCAGCCGAGTTACGGTCTAGAGACGGAACCGAAGGGGGAGCTGACAATACAATCAGCACGGTACTAGGGGCTTAGCATCCAGAAAATACCAACTAGGCACATGGCTGGAATGTCTAATCTATCGCATCTTTCGCCGTTTTTTATGTGGGATGCCTCGGGATTTTGCTCTTGCTAGCCGGACAACCGGGTTCGGTCTTTAGCTGAGACGAAGAGTGGGCCTCTGACATCATCGCACACTACTAAGCCGATTTACATAATTAGCAGGTCGGGCCAACCGGCGAGCCCCCGGTAGGGGTTGCTGGTGCCGGAAAACTAAAAGCAGGAAACATGTCAACATTTGGCAAGCCTCCGAGGGTTGCTCGAGGTCGAAAAATACTCACATTGTTGTAGCCGACGCAGTAGGGTCGAAGACGCAATTCTGCATGCATCGCGGGCGCTAAAACGGTACAACTGGAATTCCAGCCGGATGGCCTGCCGGCCAGGCAACCAAACGCGGCATAGCCGGATTCGATCCTCAACTAGCTAGACAACCAAACGCGCTGGGACGTGCCGAGCCGGCCTGGCTCAGTCGGACCGGGTCCAACTGGCCAAACCGGCATGGCTCAGTTGGACCTGGCCAAACCGGCAACCAAACTGGACGAAGTCGGTTCCAGCCAGCCGAACCGATAGCCAAACATGCGAAGTCGCGCCAAGTCGGCCCGACTCAGCCAAAACTGAAAGAAGGAGATGAATCGGACAGACAAATCTAATTTTTTTACTAGCCGGATGTATTCTAGTCGGACTCGTTTTCTTTATTTTTCCTCTCCAACCGGCTAACTTACTCAACCGGATCTCTCTTTTTTTCAATCTTGGTCTCAGCCGGCTAACCACAGTCAGCCTTTTTCTTCCTTTCAACCGGCACTTTCTTTCTACCTTAGAGCATCTCCACTCGCCTACCCAGGAGGCTGATCCGGACGCCGAATTTCGGTCCGGACACCGAAAATTGGTCCAGTCGCGTACCCAAGGACCTGTTTTTGGCCGGATTCAGACCGATTTTGGTCCGGACTACACAGGCCGAACCAAGGTTTCCAGGTACGCCCTGGAAACGCCGGACTCAACGAATTCGGTGAAGAAAAACCAAAGTGGCGCGTGGACCCGCCGAGTCAGTGACGGAAGCCGAGTCGTCGTCATACTTGGAACCACGCGGCGATCGCTGGACAATAACTGTCCGTCGCGTAGGCCATACGTCACCGATTTACGGCGCCACCGTCGCCGCCCCGGCTCCCGCGATGGACCGGCGGGCACTAACTTCCCGCCGTTTCCCCTTTTTTCCGCCCTCGTCGCTACACCCCTCCCGCCCTAGCCGCCCACCTCGGCCTTTATAAGCCGTGCCCCTCGCCGGAGATCTTCACACTCTCTCACAGCTCCCCCACCCACAAGCCCGAACTCCGGCGAACCCTCTCTCACCGTTTCCCCTTCCCAGCCATGGCCGAACGGTACCCGGCGACGGCGCTGCGGCGAACGGCTTCGGCCGGCGCACCCTCCAGGCCTGGGAGACGTGCATGCTGTACGACGTCGGCTACATGGCGCCGCCGAACACGCGGATGCCTCCAGGATGGAAGATGAGCGTCGGCAGCATCCCTATCCCGCCGGCGCCGACGCCGGACGAGGTGCCGTACGATGTGCAAGAGTACATCGGTGGCATGGACGACCCCTCCGAAGCCGAGTCCGCCGACAACCTCCTGTACTGGGAGCAGTTCTTCGCGGACCGGCGCGAGCAGGAGCTCGCCCGCCACGAGGGGCCGCCGAACGATTCGCCGCCGAAGCGCAACAACTCGGCTGGCCGCCGGCGTTGGTGGAGCGCGCCAGGCCGGACGCTCGCGGCGGTGATGGAGCAAATCAACCGTGGGAACACGACATGGCTCGGCTTTCCGCGCACACTGATGCCGGCGGCCAGGTCGGGTCGGCGCCCACCACCAAACTGGATGCCGGGGAGGATGGCGAGCATGAGCTCGTCCTCCTCCACGTCGGCATCCCACTCCTCCGGCTCAGTGCTGCTGCGCACGCCGATGGCAGTCAAGCACGAGGCGGAGTCGCCTGTGCACTCGCCGCTGCGGACACGCTCGCGCGGCATCGTCATCGGCGAGCCGCGGACAACGGCGTCGCCAACCGGCCGCCTGCGTCTCCGCCGCCCCAAGACAGAAGACTCGGCGCCGGCCGAAGACGCCGCCTTGAAGATGGCGCTGGAGCAGTCGCTCTGCGACACGGCGCCGCAGACGCCGCCGCCGGTCGAGCCCTCCTCGCCGGATATCCTGGAATGGTCCAGGAAGGACTGGGAGAAGGCGGAGCGGCAGCGCATCCTCGGCCTGCAGCAGCAAGCCGAGGAGCAGGCCGCCCGGCGTCGGGCGATGACCGGGCGTGAGCTCGCGTACCAGGACGCCCCACTCTACGTCCTCGACGACGACGAAGGTCCGTCCTACCAGCCCTGGAGGTACGGTGACCCAGGCCAGGGGAGCTCCCGCCAAAATCAGCCGCCGAGCGACGACGACGATGACGGCGGCGAGGATGACGGCCGCGCCGACCCTGGTTACACGGCGTTTTACAGAAACTTTGGCCTGTAGAACGCCGAAATCACCGGTGTAGGCCACAGCGGGCCTTTTATTTTAAGTTTATTATGCAGTAGTTTAGTTTAAATTTGATGTAATCCGCCTATATTCTCGAACTTAATGAAATTCACTCATCTTTAATAAGTTTTAGCAGAGCTGGGGACTCGGGCTGGGTATGCTAGCAGAGAGGGACGCGAGTGCGGGTGTGCAGCTAGAGCAGCGCGGGCATGCTGAAGCCAGCGAGGCGGCGAGACGGACGAGGCGCGGGGTGCACTGGGGTGCGGAAGCTAGCGTGGGCCTGCGGGAGCTCGAGGCGCAGCCGACTGCGGCGTGGCGCTCTCGCGATGGCGCAGGCAGAAGGGGGTAGCGCGACGCTATGACGCGTACGCGGACGCAGTACGGCTGGCCGCCAGGCAAGGCGGGCTCACGGTGATGCTGCAGAGGGCGGCACGAGCGACGGCAGCCGGACGCAGAGGACGATGCAGACCGGCGGGATGACCGGCGCTGCGGAGCGGAACCGGCAGGACAAGGACGTGCGGCCGGGGGTGCATGAACGGTTGGCAAAGCTGTATTGATCTGCTCCCTCCGACCACCCATATTAGTTGACTCAAACTAAAATTGGATGAATCTAAACACTATTTATTATATAGGTTCATTTAAATTTTGACAAATCCAAGTCAACTAATATGGGTCGGAGAAAGTACTTGATTTGGCAAGGAACGATGCTACCTTTCAGGGCATGTTAATATTGAAATGAAAGAGCCTCTATGTTAATATTGAAATGAAAGAGCCTCACGTGTGACTTTAGAGGAGAGATAAGGCACGGACTGTTACAAGAGATCAAAACGACATCTCAATAGATAAAAGAGACAACGTGATCTCTAGGGAGTCTTATCTAAAGCAACGTAACAAATTGGAGTACTGCCCCATAATTGTGTATAAGAAATATGACAACCTACAATATAAAATCTAATAGCCCCTCTTAATCACAACTTTTAAAAGGTTGAGATTACATTTGAACTCATTCAAATTTTTGACTGCTAAAGATTTTGTGAAACCATCTGCAACTTGATCTTTATTGGATATGAACTTGATCTCAAGCATTTTGTTGGCAACTCTTTCTCGAACAAAATGATAGTCTATCTCAATGTGTTTAGTTTTGCATAAAAAAAAGATTTGCAGATAAATATATAGCTCCTAAGTTATCATACCATAAACGAAGTTTTATCTTTAGATGAACACCAAGTTCACCAAGCAAAGCTTCAACCCATATCAATTCTGCCGTAGCATTTGCTAATGCTTTGTATTTAGCCTTTGTACTAGACCTTGACACTGTAGCATGTTTTCTTGCACTCAATGACACAAATTTGGTTCAATAAATACAGCAAAATCTTCAGTGGATCTTCTATCATCTAAACAGCCTGCCCAATCTGCATCTCAGAATGGACTCAACAAACTGGATGAAGACTTCTGATAGGCCAGATCAACATGTATAGTACCCTGAACATATCTTAGAATTCTTTTTTGCAGCTTTCCAACGAGCAGTTGTTGGAGCATGAAGATACTGACAAATTTTATTTACTGAGAAAGAAATATCAGATCTTGTGAGTGTCAAGTATTGTAAAGCACCTATAATGCTTCTATATTGTGTACTATCATCAGACCAAGAGTAGTTCCCTCAGTCAAAGACAATTTTTCAGTGGAAGACAAGGGTGTGGGAGAGGATGTGAACTTTTTCATACCAACTTTCTTCAACAAGTCCACAACATATTTTTCCTGGATAAGAAGTAAACCATTCTAAGTTTTCTTTACCTCAATACCCACAAAGAAGTACAAATCTCCTAAGTCATTGAGTGCAAAGTCATTATTGAGATCAGCAAGAAGAGCAGTGATAGCCTGATTTGATAAACTAGTGACTATGATATCATCAATATAGATTAGAATAAATATCATGACATTATTTTTATTGTAAAAAAAGAGTGAAGTATCTGCTTTGGAGGGAGCAAAACCAAGTTGTTGCAGCTTGGTGCTAAGCCTGGAATACCATGCTCGAGGAGCTTGCTTGAGTCCATAAAAAGCTTTGTCAAGTTTACAAATATAATGCGGAGTAGCGGAAGACTCAAAACCTGGGGGTTGTTTCATGTAGACCTCCTCTTCCAGAACGCCATGCAAAAACGCGTTCTTGACATCTAGCTGTCGCAGACTCTAGCCCCTGGAAACAGCAATAGCAGAACAATTCTAATAGTTGTTGCCTTGACAACAGGACCGAAGATATCTTCATAATCTATTTCATATCTTTGCTTGAAGCCTTTTGCAACCAAGCGTGCCTTGTACCTGTCAATTGTACCATCTGCATGTTTCTTGATACGATACACCCATTTACGATCAATGATATTTTTTGTAAAATATGGAGGAACAACATGACATGTTTTATTTTGCATTAGAGCGTTATATTATTCTTCCATCGCCTTTCGCCACCTGTCATCCTCAAGAGCCTCCAATAGTGTACGAGGTTTACCTGTAGATGTGAACAGACTATATGGAGCTGTACAGTCAGTATATATTTTGGACTGTCTAGCCATGTTCTTTGTTCATGTAGAGGCAGTGAATGAATCGGTGACATAGTGCCCCCACAGCCGATCCGCTTGAACTGTTGTCGTTGTCGACAGAAGCATCAGCAGAACCTGTCGAAGGCGCAGGAGATACCGGTATGTCGTTGTACCGTGGATTTTTCACAGGAGCAGGAGAAGTCGTATCTGTACGTGAAGAGGGCCCTGAGCTGCTATCGTGGCGAGGCGGGGTTCTTGATGGCGATAGTGATGATGTCGCGAGCGGGGATCGAGGCGGAGTCCTCGAGCGTGACCGAGGCGGGGTGCTCGATCGTGACCTAGGCGGGGTCCGCGAGTGCGACCGATCCCGACGCTTGCCTGATGAAGAGTCGCGGTCATGACGTGCCCGATGCAGGCCTGATGAAGAGCGGGACCGAGGCGGGGTCCGCGAGCGTGACCCAGGCGAGGTCCGCAAGCGTAACCGATGCTGGCGCGAATCTGGTGAAGACGCCTGGCGCGTGGGGGGTGGAGACCGGGACGAGGTACGTCTGCGCACCGAGACGATGGGTCCACGCACGGAGGCAGGTGTTCCAGGAGATCTCTCAGGATCGCTCCGGATCGAATCATCTCGAAATTAGCGCTATTTCCATGAACGTTTGGCAGGAAAAAGCAGTGTTTTGCCCCGTTTCTTTACTGTTTTGCTCCAGATTTCTTGTTGTTTCTTGCTGTTCCACGTGAGTACCTGCTCCATCATTATTTTCTGCAGTGTCTTCATTAGTGACAATCGGTACAATAGGCAAGGTCATATAGTCATTAACGGATGCATCCCCATGATGTATGTTGTGGTAAAAGAAGAATATCGCTTCGAAGGCGAGAACCGGCGTTTGGATGTAGCTCAGAGAAACGAAAAATGTTTTCATCGAGTCCTAGAGATGTAAACACGACCGTTTGATACCTCTAAGCACTTAACACCTTTATGACGAGGACTGTAGCCCAGGAAAACACATCGAGTGGAACAGAAAGCTAGTTTTCTTTTGTTATAGGGGCAAATATTTGGCCAGCATGCACAACCAAAAAATCTAAGAGACTCATAGTTTGGTTTAGTGTGAAGGAGACGTTCTACTGGGGTGTCATGATTGATTACCTTGCTAGGAAGAAGGTTGATGAGAAAAGTGGAAGTGAGGAAAGCTTCATCCCATAATATGAGAGGGATGGATGCATTAACAAGTAAAGTAAGACCCACTTCAACTATGTGACGATGTTTTTCTTTCAGCAGAGCCATTTTGCTGATGAGCATGAGAACAAGAAACATGATGAGTGATCCCAATCTTTTGGAAGAAGCCATTTAATTTTTCATATTCACCTCCCCAATCAGTTTGCATAGTAATGACTTTCCTAGCAAATTTTCTTTCAACAAGTTGCTAGAAATTGAAAAATACTTGATAAACATCAGAGCGTTTTTTGAGCAAATAAATCCAAGTGAATTTGCTAAAATCATCAATAAATCTTACATAATATGAATGTTTGCCAGCAGACACAGGTGCTGGACCCCGTACATCAGAGAAAACTTGTTCCAAAGGAACAGTGGAAACACTAGTAGAGACAGGATATGGCAGTTGATGTCTCTTAGCTAGTTGACAAGGATCACAAATGTATGGATTTATTTTAGAAGAATAGGATATATTATTTTTCCTAAGTACTTGTTAAACAATAAAGGATGAAGGGTGTCCTAAACGGCGATGCCACGTAGAAGACAACGGCTTTATTGTGATGAAGGCTTGCTTGTGAAAATTGGTAGAAGAAGACACTAGCGGGTAGAGACCACCATGGCATGGTCCCTTAAACAGAATCCTCCTTGTGGCCTGATCCTTGATCAAAAAGAAATATGGGTGAAACTCAAGAAACACATTATTATCAAGTGTAAGTTTATGAACATATAGAAGGTTCTTGGAAGCACTTGGAACATGAAGAATATCTTTGAGATGTAAAGAAATATTGGGGGTGCATAGTGTTGAATGACCAATATGACTTATTTTTGACGTTGGCCATGTGGATGCGATCTCGTCCATTATACTTGTAATGTGTAGTGAGTTTACTCAACTCTGACATGACGTGGTGAGTGGCACCTGAATCGGGGTACCAGTTGGTGTCGACGCCATAGGATGCAACATGAGCACCCTTTGTATCTCCATCATCATCAGAGTTGTGGCGATCTTGATAACACCACCAACACTCGTTGGCGGGGTGACCATGTATCTTGCAGATTTGACACGTCACATCAACGAAGGGTGTAGGGGCACGGCCACGGCGGCGCCCTCCATCATCCCTACGTCCTCCATCATCACGACACCGGCCACCGTCATCACGGCGGCGTCCGCCATATATCATCACGGCGTGCATTACGTCCATCATCGCGGCGCCAATCGCAGCGCCCATCACGGCCGCTATCATCACGGCGCCTCCAACCGCCATCACGGCGATCTCCACCACCATGATCGCCACGGGAAGTGCGGTCACCACGGTCGGGTGAGAGACCACAATCACCACGAGGGCACGATTCATGATTGTTGTCGCGAGATGGCCGAGTGGCGATTTTGGCCGAGGAAGTGAAGCCGGTGTGTTGACCTGTTTCTGACAACATCTCTTGGCGAAGATCGTGAGCAGAAACTTGATTAAAAATATCATCAAGAGTGGTACCGGGGTTGCCGTTGATGGAGGATATGAGGTTGTTGTAGCGTGCGTCGAGGCCGTTGAGGATGTAGCCCACCATCTCATCTTCTTCAACGAATTTGCCCGCAGCAGCGAGCTCGGAGCTAAAGCCCTTCATCGTCACGAAGAACTGCATGTCAGACATCTCGTTTTTCTTGGTGTTGTTCAGTGCCCTTCTCAGATGGTTGATCTTCATGCGAGAGTGGGAGGAGAACATCTTGGTGAGGACGGACCACACCTCCGCGGATGTGACTAGGCCGACGACGTGGGGGGTGATTTCGGGCGACAGCGAGTTCACGAGGAACCCAAGCACCATTTGATCCCGCGAGAGCCATGCCGCATAGGCAGGGTTGGGGATTGTGATCTTCTTCTTGTTCTCATCTTCAACCTCTAGGTTCTTCTCCGACGCGGCGTCAGTCCCATCGAGCAGGCCGAGGACCTGGGTACCACAGAGAGGAGGATATACAAGGGTCTTCCAAAAAAGGAAGTTGGCCCGGGTCATCTTGATGGAGCGGGGGGGGGGGGGATCCGAGCACGGTGGAGATCGCCGTCGATGAAGAGGACGAGGACGTCATAGCCACCGGGAAGGAACAGATCGAGGTTTTTGGGATTTTTCTGTCGAGGCTTTGTGGTCGTAGGTGTTGTTTGTCGAGGCTTTGGGGTCATGATTTTTTTGTCGAGGCTTTGGGGTTTTTGGGGTCGTGGTTTTCTTGGATGGCACACTGGTAGAAAACGCCCCATGCGTC
Organism: Avena longiglumis; assembly: GCA_030063025.1. Lineage (NCBI taxonomy): Eukaryota > Viridiplantae > Streptophyta > Magnoliopsida > Poales > Poaceae > Avena > Avena longiglumis. Next base: position 326,178,167 of record CP125978.1, on the reverse strand, counting down.
CCGGTTGGTAAGGGCCATTAGTCCCGGTTGCCCAACCGGGACGGGGCAATCGGGACTAAAGCTCCAACCATTAGTCCCGGTTGCCCCACCAACCGGGACAAATGGGGGCACACGTGGCGACATCGAGGCCGAGGGTGGAGCATTAGTCCCGGATTCGTAACACGAACCGACTAATAACCTGCCGCTGCCAGAGATTTGTCCCATTTCTCTGCGTAGATTTGTCCATTTCTTGGCGGCAGAATTCATTGGCACATTTTGTTGTCGGCAACATTTTCGCCACTTTTTGTGCCGTGCAGAGAATTCATTTAAGTTTTTTATTGTTTATTTAGTGTTTTGCACTTATCAATGAAGGAACCTTATATTACACAAGATCATCATGACAACATTACATTCAATACACGGATCGAGTTCATGCACTACATACAAAAGTTGCTATTCGATGCTACCGCCAATTTCTTTAAAGTTGCTATTTTTACAATTCCTATTGTCTATACACAGCGAGTAGTATTCCCCTTGTGTGTTTAGGACTTCGCATCCAAGAATCCCGCCAATTCCTCCTGTATTGCTCGTATGCGATCCTTTGGCGGAAGACCGTCCGTAGACGCTCGATCTGATTTAAAAAGGAGTCACCTATATGAATATGAAACTAAACACAATTTGATTGTAATTAAAAACTATAGAAATTGTTTACGACGTGGAGTTGCTCTAAATTCCTGCCCTTCTCATCGTCTGCCGGATGAACTCGCATACATAGTATCCACATAGATTGTTACCGGTCCTGCGTCAGCACTTTACGACAACAGAGTTCAATCAAAATAATAATCAAGCATGATAATAACTGTATCAAAACTAGAATCAAAGAGATGCGCGGATATAGCTAGTGGTGCTTACATCTAGTGGTTGAAATGTAAGCTCCTCTTTCCAAACACCCCTAGCCTTCTTGGTGAACCGTTTCCAAGCTGCCGGCGTGAAACGAATAAAATAAGTTATTAAGTACTTGATATCATAAAATTCACGACGTTGCCGATATAGTGTCGTAATGATTAGAATTACCCTGGAGAAGTATCGCATGTCCTTCCACGTCTCAAGGGGTTTATGTTTGAGTCCATGACTAGTACATGCCCTTTGTCAAGTTGAATGATTAACAGAATATAGTGGTACTGCGAATGCGAACTAATCAATTATATACTTAACATCGAGTAAGCGAAATAGAAAGTGTATACAAGACAATAACACTCCTTGGAAGTTGTAAGGAAATAGTATTTCCTTTTGGTTTCTTGAAACCTTAACGCGTGTACTATATTATCCTCCGTATCCTGGGGCTTATTTTGAGATTAGCTTCATGAACCCAATATGGGTCAATGAAGCCAATGTCATAGATTTGTCCTCTGCTGCATTCGAGAATCTTCATTACGCATATTAAAGTATGATTATATACATGCAATAAACAAAATATTATAGATGGAGACTAAATTAATTACGAATTAGTACTTACAGACAATAGGCACTCATGATCGATTTGTCCAAGGCGTCTTGATTGAATAATTGAAATAGTTCATCAAATTCAATGGATACCATGTCATCGTTTTCTTTCCCATGATGCTTTTTGTAACCCTCAAGACTATCCGATTAGCCCGGCCCTTGTGGCATGCATGTACCGTTATGCAATCTTCATTTTGTTGGAAGATTGTTTACCTCCTCAGTTTGACGAGAGGTTTTCCGTCTTGGTATTGGTATGCTACTTCACTCCGGGAAGAACTCTAATCGGGATAAGTCTTGGAAATACTCATACCTTGAGCAGCGGCAGCTTCTCCATATTGTGCAACTACCTCTGGATCATCTTGCTCTTCGCCCCATATTTGCTCGACCCACATTGGTTTGAGAAATCACCTTGAGAGGGCGCAGTCTGTTTTGCTTGTTCTCCGAGCTGGGCAACAGATTTCCGCTTGCATCGATCTCGCTCTTGAGGCTTTTTGTGCATGTGACTTGAGAATAGAACGCTCATAGTATGATGACAGCTTTGGCTAGGGTTGATGAAGAGTCTTTAGCATTTTCAACACTTTGGCTTTTTCTTCTTTGGTCTTTGGGAACTCGCTCTTCGGCCGCCTCAGCTTAGCGAAACGCTGTCGTTTCGCATCAACGATCGACGATCTCCTCTTCAAGATATCATAAGCTCTCTTGGGAGGAACCGTTGGTACTTTTGGAAGAGGCTCTTTTTACGTTTGGCGATCGCTACGACGACAAGATGGCGCTTACGCTTTTTATCCCGAGGCGCGGCGATGGCTCCCGGGCGATGGCTGCACCGAGATTGGTGAGGCGACGGAGCCGGGTGAGGCGATTAAGACGGCTGCATGGCGCGGCGACCTCGGCGGAGACGGGTGAGGCGGGCGAAGATGGCCTTGGCGTGTGATTTGAAGCACGATACAATCCTTCGGCCATAGAATGGTGACGTTTTTGCGTCACCCAAAGATCACATCCCCTTCACCAGCGGTAGTGAAGATCCAAAACCTCAAAGGTGGGCATGATTTCATCCACGCCGACAACAGCGTAGCCCTCCGAACCGGACGACCGTGGTAAGTTGGTGTGGGTCCAATTGGTAAGGCATAGCCGACCGCCACCTTCATTGATATGTTCACAACTTTGACATGTAGCTCGCGGTGTCATCTCGTGATATCATCCTGGGTAGCCAACAGGAGCCATCGTCGGTGCATCATCGGCATCGCCATTGTCATCACCGGGACCTCGGTGGAAGCCACATCGCTTTTCGATTATTCGATAGGCGGTAGCATCGAATGCGGTGTCTGCTGAGATGGGCGCCGGTAGTACTTTTGCTCTTTAAGTGAGTTAATTTCATCTTGTTGTTGCTTTAATCGTTCTTCAATTAAACGCATTCGCTCTTTTCGACTTTCTGCTTAACCGCCGCTGTCCTTACTCCTCGACGGCTTCTATCGATATTTCTTCCTCTCTTGAAACCCAGTCCTCCATGATTGGGAGCCTATTGTGCCTCGTGTTCGTCCATCATGTTCCTTATTTCCAAGGGCAGTGTGAGCTCATCATTCTCTATCGGGAATGAAGTCCCCATCTTTAACACCTTCTTGCTTTTCTCATCCTCTCGATTGGCAAGGGGTCTTCTTTATGTCGTATGGTATATATACACCTCCTTCCGAGTCCAACGTGCCCCATGCCCGTAAAACCAATTCCTTGCATGTTCTACCCAATCATCTGCCTGGGGTGATATTTTTATCACGCAGTTCCTGCTCAAGTTTCTCCCACTTAGGAATGCCACGTAGAGCCACCTTGCCCCATAGTATGGTGATACTTCTTGTTAGCGACATTCAGCTTATTCGTTCAGACATTTTCTTAGCTTTTTCGATTTCTTGTATTCCACAAACTCATCCCGAATGGTTTTATCTTCTCAAACTGAATATTCTTGAAATCGAGTCTTCTTTTCACGACATAGTCAAGGTGCAATCTTTTCTTCTAGTTGGTGAAACATGGGCCATCTTCTTCAAAGCCCACTCCGACCTTAGCCTCCATGGCTCTCCCATGTTGTAAGGCGTCCTCAACTGGATCCTCCGCATTTGGATCCAGCTCTATCTTCGTAGTTTGAAATTAACCATGAGCCTCTTCCACGGTAAATCTTTGGCGTGGTTAGGGACAAATAAACATGTTCCTCTTCATCCGCATTAGCAGGCCTATTCCAATTTCTAATGGTGATCGGGATTAAGTCCCTAACGATTACTCCGCATTGTGCCACAAATTTGGTTGCGACAACTTGAGTCGATTACTGTCTACAATGACATCTTCGATCTGAACCTCTCATGGTCTTGCAACTTTTTGGTTGGGCCTCGTCGCTCTTTTCAAGAGATTCCTTCGATCCGGAGGGCTCAAAGAAGAAAGATCCCGTTACTATTTCTATATAGATAGCAGATGATTAATTAATGAATTGATTTATATTACATGCACCTTGCGGTCGTCTTCTCGATTACACAAGGCATCGCCTTCTCCCTCGCGGAAGGCAACACCTTCAACCTCAAACAAGTTGTCTACTCCGGTAAAAAGAGGATCACCCTCACCGGAGTTGTTCAGAAATGTTTATACGTCTAAATTATCTTCCCCACGGATCACACCTTGGATCAACTCATATTTTCTGCCTGGGTGGAAAAACGAATAAGTCAAAGAGGCTAAAGGAGAAAGTTAAGTACGGTGTTGAGAGATATAAACCCTAATTCAGAGAAACCCTAATATATACATACACAATAATAAAAATGAAGAGAAAGGGAAACCGTGTAGTAGATAGGCACATCGTCGAACCCACATGCACCTAAGTTGCTTGACAATGTGAATCGGGTCTGGGGCTACCCACATTGACTGACCAGTGGGGTCGAATACCAATAATACCAAACTAATTAATAAACCTAATAATACCTAACTAATAATAAACCTAATAATCGAAACACCGAAAAGAAAGGGAAACAATCAACACATGGCATCGATGCAATGCTCAAGCAAGTATGATGATATGACAAGTTAATTTGCATTGGAATGTAACCCTAAGACATGCTCGACGATTTAATCGGGTTCACGGGTGAAAACCCTAACTCGGAAACTCGGAACATATGAGAGGGTGCATTTGTTCTTCTAATTATACTTGTCATTTAAATTGTTGAACTTGCATTTTGGTTTAATAAAGAAAGAACAAATCAAACCCTAAACCCTAACTTCCCCTCCATTTGAAAACTATTCAAATGAGTTTTGTATTTAAACAACTAACTACATGAGTTGAGCCCAAAGTGTATAAAAGGGTCTCACACTATTTCATATACTTTATAAAAGTTTACGTAAGTTGAAAAGATTCAAAACAGATTTGAAATTCAAATTACAAAAGGGAAATCGAAATAGAAATAGAAAAATTTACGGAAATAAAAATGTATCCAACCTAGCTTTGGGCCAAGCCCATCTCTCCTTCTCTCTCTCGCTAGCAGAAGCCCACCGGGGCCCAAGAGCCCAGCCCAGTCTGCCCTTCGGCCTTTCTGCTTCATCTTCTTCCTCCCGACTCAAGCAGCATGGTGGCTCGCTTGGCCACCCGATCTTGCGCGCATGCCAAGATCATCATCGCCGCCCCCGCGAGCCTATAAGAGCTCCAGCGCCGCCATCAACAACCCTAGCTTCTCTTCTTCCCCTTTTTCCCCCTTTCCCCGAACCCTAGCTGCGTAGGTGTTGTGTCGCCCCGCCGTCTCTGGCCACCTCACGGCCAGTCGAGGCCGCCGTTGGAACCGCCTCATCGCGAAGATCATCTCCACCGGAGGAATCAGCCCCGCGTTCTTCAAATTGTTGCCATCGACCTCTTCTCGACGACGACGACGGTGAGCGGCGGTGGTGGCAGGGAGTCGATGGGGAGGATGAACCAGAGCGAAAGGAGGCGAGAGAGAGGGTCCACGAGGACCAGCAGCATACCAGGTGTGCGGTGGTGGTGTCGGGGAGGCGAGGCGAGAGCCGAATTAATCGGCGGCGATCGTCGGGCTCGAGGGTCGTTGGCGGCGATTGGGAGCGGGCCGATTCCTTCAGGAGAAGCCTCGGGCGTGAGGCGGCTTCTGCGCTTGGTGGGCGGGCGGCGGTGGGGCGTGCACGGGCGGCTGGCGTCGTGAGAAGAGAAGAGGAGGTGAGATGGGGAAGAAGAGGAGGGCACCTTATAACCAAAGGACCTTTAGTCGGTTGGTGGTCCAACCGACTAAAAATATCGTCCGGTTGGAGCCACCAACCGGGACCTATACTCAATATTTTCAGCCAAGCGTTGGCCTTAGGGTCTTTAGTCCCGGTTGGTGGCTCCAAGGACATATTCCCGATTTCAAATTTTTTCGTATTTTCTCTGTTCCCTTTTATTTTTTATTTTGGGGTTTAAATTTGTATTGTTTTTAAATGATAATTAATTTGGAATTTAGAAAAACTTTAAACATAAGAAGTGTTTGGATTTGAATAAATAATTCAAAAACATTTTCTGTTTTAAAAATAATTAATGTAACCATTTAAAATATGAACCATTTACAATTAAAAATGAATTAACTTATATTTTTAATATCAATTTGGAATTTAGAAAAACTTTAAACATAAGAAGTGTTTGGATTTGAATAAATAATTCAAAAACATATTCTATTTTAAAAAAATTAATGTCACCTTTTAAAATGAATTAAATTATATTTTTGAATATTAATTTGGAATTTAGAAAATTTTAAACATAAAAAGTGTTTGGATTTAAATAAATAATTCAAAACATTTTCTGTTTTAAAAATAATTAATGTAACCATTTTAAATATGAACCATTTACAATTAAAATGAATTAACTTATATTTTTTAATATCAATTTGGAATTTAGAAAAACTTTAAACATAAGAAGTGTATGGATTTGAATAAATAATTCAAAAACATATTCTATTTTTAAAAATAATTAATGTAACCTTTTAAAATGAATTAACTTATATTTTGAATATTAATTTGGAATTTAGAAAAATTTAAACATAAAAAGTGTTTGGATTTAAATAAATAATTCAAAAACATTTTACATTTTAAAAATAATTAATGTAACCATTTAAAATATGAACCATTTACAATTAAAAATGAATTAACTTATATTTTTTAATATCAATTTGGAATTTAGAAAAATTTAAACATAAAAAGTGTTTGGATTTAAATAAATAATTCAAAACAAAGGTTTGGACCACTTCCAGACATTTGTCCTTTACTTCTACCGATTCGGCGGACATTTGTCCTTTTTACCCGGGATGGACGAAAAGGTTTGAGATGTACCGGTTGGGAGATAGTCCATGTAAGGTGGTCTAGTATTTTAGGAAAATGGGACGGTAGCATTGTGAAACGGCATTTTGGTGGTTACTTCACAAACAACCCGTTTTTGCGCTCGGAAAATGGAAAAGGGCTTTTCCGTGCGACAAAAAGGAAAACTTCCTCCTGCAACATTGTTCTCCATACCAATGTCCACACACATGCATAATATGGGCACAACATCACAAACTATGCCGTGATTCAGACATAACATTGGTCATTTGGACCGAAAGCCATGAAACCTCGAACATGATAGGTCATTTTGTGAAGGTTTTTGAAACATGATCAATATACCAAGTCTGGTATTTTTCCTTTCAACTATGTAACATAATATGACACCACGCAAAGGATTTTCATTGTTCGGATTTTTTGAATTTATTATGCCCGTTTTGAATTATCTGAATTTCTAACTATGGTCGAACGGTGTGCATGAAGATAGGGGCGGGCATCGTTAGAACTTGCATTGGATCTCGAAGAAACCACATATTGCGAGTCTAAAATGATTTTTCAAAAATCACAGGCGATAGATCATGTACCTGTAGTACAATCCGACCCACTTCCTACCGATTCGGGACATTTGTCCTTTTACCGGGATGGACGAAAAGGTTTGAGATGTACCGGTTGGGAGATAGTCCATGTAAGGTGGTCTAGTATTTTAGTAAAATGGGACGGTAGCATTGTGAAACGGCATTTTGGTGGTTACTTCACAAAGCGACCCGTTTTTGCGCTCGGAAAATGGAAAAGGGCTTTTCCGCATGCGACAAAGGAAAACTTCCTCTGCAACATTGTTCTCCATACCAATGTCCACACACATGCATAATATGGGCACAACATCACAAACTATGCCGTGATTCAGCATAACATCGGTCATTTGGACCGAAAGCCATGAAACCTCGAACATGATAGGTCATTTTGTGAAGGTTTTTTGAAACATGATCAATATACCAAGTCGGTATTTTCCTTTCAACTATGTAACATAATATGACACCACGCGAAGGATTTTCATTGTTCGGATTTTTTGAATTTATTATGCCCGTTTGAATTATCGAATTTCTAACTATGGTCGAACCGATGCATGAAGATAGGGGACGCATCGTTAGAACTTGCATTGGATCTCTGAAGAAACCACATAATGCGAGTCTAAAAATGATTTTTTTCAAAAAATCACGGGCGATAGATCATGTACCTGTAGTACAAACCGGACCCACTTCCTACCGATTCGGCAGACATTTGTCCTTTTTACCCGGGATGGACGAAAAGGTTTGAGATGTACCGGTTGGGAGATAGTCCATGTAAGGTGGTCTAGTATTTTAGGAAAATGGGACGGTAGCATTGTGAAACGGCATTTTGGTGGTTACTTCACAAAACGACCCTTTTTTGCGCTCGGAAAATGGAAAAGGGTTTTTTCGAAACATGATCATTGTTCGGCACAAATTTAGTCCCGGATGTATTCTGAAACCGGGACTAAAAATATTTTCCGCCATTTCCCACCTCTTCCCGCCAAGTTTTCCCGCCCTTTCCTTTCTACTAGAGCTTTTAGTCCCGGATGTAGTCACTAACCGGGACTAAAGATATTTCCCGCCATTTCCCAAAGCTTCACGCCAAGTTTTCCCGCCCTTTCCCTCTATATTTAGGGTGATCGTGTCATGGCTATCCACACATCCACACCTTCCTCTCTTAGAACAATGGACAACGCCTACTGGGCCATTCTGACCCTCGAGGAGACCGAGGCGCTGTGCGCCTCCAACTACCCTTGTCCACCGGGGTACCGCCGGCTGGATGCCTTTGTTGGAGGGTTCTGTCCCTCTGTCCCTCAAGGTTCCGCACGTCGGTGCCATCACAAACCACTTCTACCACGATCTCATGCCGGAGCAGCGGATGGATCCCCAGTGGGATCCCGACAACTATGACACCTGGAATGCCTTCTTCGCTAATAGGCGGGAAAGGGAGCTCGCCAGGTACGAGGGTGATGGCCCGCCACCGGTGAACCACAACGAAGTCGGCCGTCGTCTGTGGTGGGAGAACCGTACTATCATCAAGATGCGCTACATCGCCGGGAGACCATCCTCGCCACGGTGCCCACGAGTCCACCCGCCATACACTGCATCGGCGGTGCGGCATCGCCGTCTTCCAGAGACCCTCTCCCACCCGCCGTGAACCCGAGGCTGGAATGGCCCTGGTATATGCCATGGATGGGTTGAGGATCCCGGAGTGGCGGTGACGCGATGGCGATGATGATGACGACGACGATGAAGACCACAGCTGCGTACTATAGGACTAGGCATGATTATGACTAAAGGGGCGGCTTTAGGCCTGAGTGTTAGCTAGTCCCGATTTGTCGGTTTTTAATATTAATAAATGTCTTAAGTGTTACCTAATAAATAGAGGGAAATGCCTATATAAAGAGAGGTTCATATTTAGTCTCGGTTGGAGAAACCAACCGCGACTAAAGGATTCTGGCCAGTGGGCGGACAACACTAATAATAGGGGTGAGTGTCGACATTATGTCGTGCGGCTTTACCTTGTCCGGATGGTGTCACCAACGGGACTAAAGATGAACCTTAGTCGGTTGGAGACACCAACCGACTAAAGATGAGTCAACACTAATAATAGGGGTGAGTGTCGACATTATGTCGTGAGTGTCGACATTATGCCGAGCTGCTTGTACTATAAATATGCATCCTTGTGAGTCCAGTCCTCCAGCCAGTTTGAGGCATCTCCAAGATGGTTTTCGAGAGCAAGGACACCACTACAGCCAGTTCGAGGAGATGCCGGAGCCCAGTCCTCGGCATCTCCGAGAAACTGGTCATAGAGGCACTCCTAATATGTGAAATTAGTTAGCTCGAGGCGTATTGATCTAGTTAGTGAAGTTACAAGCTGCAAGATGGTTTCGAGAGCAGGACACCACTGCAGCCAGGTTCGAGGAGATGCCGTGAGCCCAGTCCTCCGGCATCTCGAGAAACTGTCATAGAGGCACTCCTAATATGTGAAATTAGTTAGCTCGAGGCGTATTGATCTAGTTAGTGAAGTTACAAGCTGCAAGATGGTTTTCGAGAGCAGGACACCACTGCTGGTCGATTTTGGAGATGCCGACGAGCCCAGTCCTCGCATCTCCGAAACTGGTCATAGAGGCACTCCTAATATGTGAAATTAGTTAGCTCAGGCGTATTGATCTAGTTAGTGAAGTTACAAGCAAGATGGTTTTCGAGCAGGGACACCACTGCGGCCAGTTTGAGGAGATGCCGACGAGCCTGGTCCTCGGCATCTCCGAGAAATGGTCATAGAGGCACTTCCGGTCCAGCCACAAAATGGGACTAACACTCAAGACATTTATTAATATTAAAAACTAAGACTACAAAATCGGGACTAATGGCCACAAACCGCGAAAGATATCCTTCGGTCAAGCCACAAACCGCGAAAGGCATGAACTAGAGTTACATAATATGAGCATGAACTTCTTGGGATATGTCCCTCCTTATGACCGCTGAGACATAACCATGGAGCATCTTTACTTAACGGAATGCTTGGGTCAGTTTTCCTTGTGAAGGGCGGAATTTCATCAAACTTATTATAATCTTGACATGTACATCTTGTCCTTGATTCCCACGATGTTTCTTTTCCCTGAAAGAACTATGTGATGCTTTGGCTCATCATATGATGTATTCGTTTGCATATTTTTTCTTTTTTTCGGTCTGGAGGACATGTCCTTCACATAGAAAACCTGAGACACATCATTGGCTAGGACGAATGGTTCATCTCTATAACCAAGATTGTTGAGATCCACTGTTGTCATTCCGTACAACTGGTCTATCTTTACCCCTTCCCCATTCAGTTTGACCCATTTGCAGCGAAACAAAGGGACCTTAAAAGAGACTCCATAGTCTAGTTCCCATATCTCCTCTATGTAACCATAATATGTGTCCTTTTGTCCATTCTCGTCTATTGCATCAAAGCGGACACCACTATTTTGGTTGGTGCTCTTTTTATCTTGGGCGATCGTGTAGAATGTATTCCCATTTATTTCGTACCCTTGGAAATTCAATACAGTAGAAGATGGTGACGGCCAACAAGTATAGCCGATCTCCAATAGTGGTGTCATTCAAGAGATGTGTCCGCATCCAACCACCGAAAGACTTCATGTGTTCATCGTAATCCATGATTCAGCTTCCCGGGTTTTTGAGCGTATAATATTCTTGTGTTCCTCCATATCTGAGCCAAGGTGGAATTATGTAGAACTGTGTAGTGTGCTTTAGTGAAAGAATCCCGTCCCTACATATCATTGCTTTCTTTCCCAGTGCCTTTTCCACTTAGTCTTCCCTCATGCGAGTCGAAACACCAATCGTCTTAAGGTCGAATAAAGTCAACACAAAACTCAATGACCTCCTCTGCTCCATATCCCTTGGAGATGCTTCCTTACAGTCTAGCAGTTATGAACATATTTCTTTAAGACTCCCATGAACCTCTCAAAGGGGAACATATTGTGCAGAAATACCGGACCGAGAATGGCAATCTCTTCCACTAGATGAACCAGAGATGCGTCATAATATTGAAGAAGGATGGTGGGAACACCAATTCAAAACTAACAAGACATTGTACCACATCCTTCAGAACCTTGGCGAATATCCGGATTGATTACCTTCGAGATATTGCATTGAGGAATGCACAGCTTCACAATGGGTACTCGAACATTTTCGGTAGAAGCCCCTCAATGCAATCGGAAGCAATGCGTCATAATCACGTGACAGCCATGAGACTTCAGGTTTTGGAACTTTTTCTCGCCATATTTATTATCCCTTTATATTAGATGAGAAGCTCGACGGCACCTTGATCGTAAAGGACTTCAAAAGATTTCCTTCTGCTTTGGTAAGAGCATAGCTGGCACGACTTAAGTGACGCCCTTTATCCGTCTTGTTATCTGTATGCATGTTCTTTGGGTCTTTCATAATTTGTTGGTCCTCCCGTGCTTCAGGTGTATCTTTTGTCTTACCATACACGCCTAGGAATCCTAGCAGGTTCACGCAGAGATTCTTCGTCACGTGCATCACGTCGATTGAAGAGCGGACACGCAGGACTTTCCAATATGGCAGCTCCCAAAATATAGATTTCTTCTTCCACATGGGTGCGTGTCCTGTAGCGACGTCGTTCGGAACTGATTGACCGCCGGGACCCTTTCCAAAGATTACTTCTATGTCCTTGACCATACCAAATACATCATTACCAGCAGGGAGTTCAGGCTTCTTCCGGTGATCTGCCTCACCTTTAAAATGCTTGCCTTTCTTTCTTACGGGATGATTGGTCGGAAGAAATCGTCGATTCGCTAGGTACACAACCTTCTTGCATTTATGGAAATATGTACCTTCGGTCTTATCTAAACAGTGGGTGCATGCCTTATATCCTTTGTTTGTCATCACGAAGGTTACTAAGAGAAGGCCAATCATTGATGGTTAAGAATAACAACCCTCGTAGATCAAATGGCTCCTGTTTGTTCTCATCCCACGCACGTACACCTGGTTTGCCCCACAACTGTAAGAGTTCTTCAACTAATGGCCTAAGGTACACATCAATGTCGTTGCCCGGTTGCTTCGGGCCTTGGATGAGCACTGGCATCATAATGAACTTACGCTTCATGCACAACCAAGGAGGCAGGTTGTAGATACATAGAGTCACGGGCCAGGTTCTGTGACTGCAGCTCTGCTCCCCAAAAGGATTCATGCCATCCGTACTTAGACCAAACCATAAGTTCCTTGCGTCACCTGCAAAGTCTGGGAAGTCTCTCTCGATTTTTCTCCACTGTGACCCATCGCCAGGTGTCTCAACTCCCGTCTTTCTTACGGTCTTCTTTGTGCCATCGCAACAACTGGCATGCTCTTTGTTTCTGAACATGCGTTTCAACCTTGGTATTATAGGAGCATACCACATAACCTTAGCAGGAACCCTCTTCCGGGGCTCTCCCTCAACATCACGGTCATCTCGTCGATCTTATACATAGCGCGCTGCATACCGGCATTTATCTAAATTCTCATACTCCTTACATGATGAGGATGCGATCATTAATGCATGCATGTATCTTTTGCACATCTAATCCCGGACAGAGAGTCTTCTTTGCTTCAGAGGTACTCTCGGGAAGTTCGTTATGTTTTGGAAACTTGGCTTCATTATTTTCAGCATCTTTTCAAATGAAGAGTCAGTTAGACCACACTCTGTCTTCCATCGCAACAATTCCAGTGTGGTACCGAGCTTTGTGCTGCCATCTTCACAATTTGGGTACAACAATTTCTTGTGATCTTCTAACATGCCCTCTAACTTCAACTTCTCATTTTACATTTCACAGTCTCGCTTTGCATCGAAATGACCCTACCAAGTTCATCACCGGCTCATCGATGCCCGTTCTTCACCTTTTCCTCTCCATTGTCTTCCATTGCAGTATCACCGTATTCAGGAAACATATGATGATAGTTGTTATCATCATCTTCTTCTTCACCATCTTCCATCATAACCCCTCTTTCCCCGTGCTTGGTCCAGCAATTATAGTTGGGCATGAAACCTTTCATAATCAGGTGGCCGCGAATGATTTTCGAGGAAGAGTACTCCTTGTTGTTCCGACATTGAACACATGGACAACGTATAAATCCATTCTCTTTGTTTGCCGTAGCCACATCGATAAATTTATCCACGCCTTTGATATACCCGGCTACCCGCCGGTCACCGTACATCCATTCCCGACCGTTCATCTGCATCATATAAGTAAGTTTATCAAAAAACAGGACATCATAAATAGTGAAATAACCAATTCACACCGACACATGAATTGTATCAATGACCTAGAAAAGATAGGATTGCTAACCTCGATCGAGGGAAATAAAGAGGAGAAAGCTCAAGTGCGTCTCGGACACCTTCTATATTTTTGTTCTATGAGAAATTCAACTGGATTTTTCACTCAAACATTTCAACAAACACCTTCAATGCATGCATGAGAAAAAACTAGCACACACCCTCACACCTTACACCATTCGAAAAACAGAGTGGGCAGGGGCTGGGCGTTGCATTTATAGAGGCAGGGCCTTTAGTCGGTTAAAGCCAGCAACCGGGACTAAAGGTGCGTGCAAACGCGTGGCTGTCCAAAAACCTTTAGTACCGGTTGGTGGCTCCAACCGGGACGCATGCCCCCTTACCAACCGGGACCCATGCCCCCTGGCCCCGTGCCCGCTCCAACCGGGACGCGTGCCAGCATTAGTCCCGGTTAGTGGCGCAACCGGGACTAATGCTCCCAGGGGTGGCGAACGGATGACCCTTTTTCCTCTAGTGGCAGCGGCGGTAGCAGATCGGGCGATGGTCGTAGCTTTTTTCTTGGATGGGTTTTTGGCAGGTAGGTTATAAAAAAGGAAGCTCGAACGATGCTACCTTTCGGAGCATTGGCTTTGTGCTAATATTGGCGTGAAAGAGCCTCACACGCAGCTTTACAGGAGAGATAAGATCATGGCTATTACAAGAGATCAGAACGATATCTCAATAGATAAAAGAGGCAACGTGATATCTAGAAAGTCTTATCTAAAACAACGTAACAACTTGAAGTACTACTCCATAATTCTGTACAAGAAATATGACAGACTACAACATAAAATCTAATAAGCTGAAGCCAGCAGAGTATGTAGGAAAATGCATAGGGTGATATCAAGTCATGGGCTGCGCACATGGGCGCATGGCGCATGCATGCGCACATTCGTCTTGAATCGATTGAGCTGCTTCTGTGTTTAGCTGGATGGGCGCGCGGGCAAGGCGTGAGCGAAGCGGAGATGCGGCTGTGCAGCTCAGCACATGGGCGCTGCGACGACGGTTGAGGGTGCGCACGCGTACGCGAGGCAGGGAAACGCGGCGGACGGACGGGTGCGCGCGCGGAAGAAAACACGGCGCGACGAGGCGCTGCGAGCCGGACGGATGAGCTGGGCATGGGCGCGCGCGAGCCTGCTGCAGAGAGGCGCCGCAGGCGGCGGTGGACGCCCGCACGCCGCACTGGCGCGGGAGCTTTCTGCGGGGAGGCCACTGCAGGCGTGGACGGTGCCGGTGAGGACTACGAGGCCCGACGGCGGAGAAGCGCAGGGGCGCACGCGGACGGGCACGTGGCTGCCAGGGCTCATGAGGATGCGCCCAGCGACGAGGCGGATAGCGGCGACGCCGCATGCGGCAGGGGGAGCTCGCAGCGGACACGCGGACTGCGAGTTGGAGGACGGCGCGAACGGCGATGACGCGAACGGCGAGGCCAATGAGCACCCGGCAATCTTTTGGAACGGAGCTGGAGTTGGTGACCACGGCCCGGCCGAGACAGCGAGCCCCCGGGCAACTCGAAATGGCGACGGTGCCGACGGTGATGAAGAAATCCCGTGCGGAACGAGCTCCGGCCGCAGCCATACTCGTCCCACGATGGGCGCCAAATGTCGTTGCTATGAAAACAGCATTGCCTGAGGGAGGCTAGATAGAGGTGTGATAGCGAGCAGAGCGACTGCGGACGGCGGGATTGGGTACAAACGAGTGTAGAAAGAGACAGGAAGTAATCAGGTTTGGAGCCCTCGTGGTAATGTAAAACTCCTACTCTTGTATGTCCAACAGTATATGTGGGATATTCAGGCTACAAATATGCTCCTGAAGCTGTATCTTAAAGTGTATGTGTGCTCATATAAGAGCAAGCTAGCTAGTGCGTGTCAGCATGTGAGTGAGAGAGCTAGTAGGGAATGAGCTAGCTCTCCAACGGCCTTGTGTCAATGTGTGAGAGAGCGCCTTGGTCATTTATACAACATGCATAGTGGGGACAAGGGCGGCCCCACGTGCCTAACTACACTATTATATGTGTCATCTAATAATATAAGGTGTCATGCATAGTGGTGGACTATTTGCTACATGTCATACATAGTGTTTACTATTGCATACACCATCTGATAAAATTAGTGACAGCAGTGTCTTGCGTCTTGTCTATCTTGTCTATGTCTTTTTTGTAGTAAGTTTTCTGGGAGCAGCTATCGATCCGACTGGGTTGGAGGGCAGTGGCAAGCCGGCTGCACCCACTGCTGGTGGTCCAGCCGGCCACAGGTAAGCGGCGGCAGAAGTGGCCGGATGGGCCAGGAGGGCACGAGCAGGCCGGTTGGAAGCCTCCAGCCGGCTCAGGTCGAATCTACCGCACTTGTCTTTTGTCGTTGCCTGTTTTGACTGTCTTGGGGCGTCTTTAGGGTACCCGGGAACAAACCCCCGACATCAAGAAAATGAAAAACTCAATGCTAAGTTGGATGAACTCTTATTAGCCGTTAAAGGTAAGAAAACCCAGGTAAAAACTACTCCTAAACCAACTATTGAAGGAGTAGACTTCATAGATCGTAGTGATTATAACCCTGCTTGGAAGAAAAATTATAATCCAAATTTTTAGAAATATTATTCTAGTCCAGCAGGTAATTCTAATAATAATATGGCATCAAGTAATACTAGTCTCCAAGAAACTCTTAAATCTTTTATGGACTCACAAAATGAGCAAAACAATATTCTAGTCAAAATTACGGAGAATCATGATGCTATGCTTGGTATATTATCTAACCAAACTATTAGTTTGAGAAATGATTTGCATGCCCTCCAAGAAAGAACAAGGATTGTTGAGGCATAGCTAGGTAAGATATCTGAGAGTCAAACTCTTATTCTAGCTAAATTTGCAGGTAAAACTGAACCAAATCCAGTTGAAGATCTCAAGATGATAAGAATCCAAAGAAAGGAGCCTGAAGAACTTGATTATAGCAATGCTCCTTCACCGAACTACACAATTGATGATCTTGTAAAAAGGATCAATGTCAAGATACCGGTAAGTGAAGAAAATGAGGAAGCCATGTATCAACACTTCGTTAATCACGTACCAATAAAGGTATGTGAGCTTGAAAAAGAATATAAGAAAATTGCTGAAAAATTGCATGTTAAGCTAGATGATATATTTGAGCCTACTATTAAGATTAAAATTGAGACTAATGAAATAGATGCACTATGTGATCTAGGTGCAAGCGTTTCAACAATTTCAAAGAGTCTTTTTAACAAGTTAAATCTTGGCTTTTGAAATTACTAAACTAAAATTGCATCTAGCAGATTCTACTTACAAACAAGCAGTAGACATTATTTAAATACCTTGATATATATTAAAGGTTGTCCTGCTCTTATTGATTTTGTTATTTTTTTTAGGTTATTATTTATTTTGTTATTGTTGGCATGCCTAAAGATGCAACTGCACCTATCATATTAGGATGTCCTTTCTTAAGAACTATTAAGGCTTTAATCAATTTACACGAAGGGAACATGAAGCTCTAGTTTCCTTTGTGGGATCTTTTGTTATTCATTTTCCTAGGAAAAAGAAAGTCAAGCAAGATGATAAGGAGGCCATCACTTTAAAGGCCAACTACTTTGGAGTGGGTGTTCCACTCATATGGCCTAAGTGGGCAATATCAAGGTCAAGCTATTGATCATAATAGAGCGCTGTATGGGAGGCAACCCATGTGAAATAAAGGTTTGAGTTAAGTTTTTAAGTTTTAGTTTAAGTTTTATATAGAATAAAGAGTGCTAGAAAACTCCAGTGGTAAAGAGAGATTCAGCGGTACTAAAAATTCCTGTTTTATATATGCCATAGTTGGTCGAAATTTTAATCTGTTATTTTTCTATCAAAACAAGGTGTTTCACTAAGTTTCAGTCTAAAAAGTAATTCTTCAAGAAATATAATTTTTTTGATGTGTACAGAAGCGTTAACAACCAACTATATGGCGGGAATAAAAATTCCCGCTGTATAGCTCCGGCCGTATAGTTATATGACCCATCGAATTTTTTTCATCCAAACATACAGAAGGTTTGACGACCAACTAAATGGAGGGAACAAAAGTTCCAGCCGTATAGTTCCGGCTGTCTAATTACAACCGCCAGGAAAGAAACGCTAGACACCCTAAAATTTGGCCGTTAGACCAACTATATGGCAGGAACAAAGTGTTCCGGCCGTATAGTTGCGACCGTATAGTTGCGTCCGACCAATTAAACGCACGGGGAGGTACCCAAAACATGAAAACTTCAATCTTTTTCTCTCTTCTACCTTCAAAATCTCTCAAAACCTCAAGGGATCTTCCCCCCTACTCAATTTCGTTCGATTTCCTCGCACACAAGTGATCTACGGTACGTTTCTCCTCCGATCCTCCAATTACTTTTTGCAAATTCATCTCTGATCTATTGTCATTATTAATCTAGGGTGAGACTTATTTTGAACTAGTTGCCATAATTATCTTGCCTAGATTATTATTTTGAGGAGATTCTTTAGTGTGCTATGATGAGGATTATGCTATTACTATTATTGTTGGATCAAAAAGTTTTATAATTTTCTTTCTTATTTATTTTTAGAAGATGAACACGAGGAGCCAGACACGTGCTCTTGCCTCCTCTAGTTTTTCTCGGGCTGCAGCTCAGGAACTCATGGGGATTCGATTCAAGAACGCGTCCCACCGTGATTGTTTCGACTGGATCAAAAACCGAGAAGTCAAGGCAACCAAATGGGCTTTCCCCATCATATTGAACCAACTCGGTATTTCTAATGACTTTAATTTACTTTGCAATAGGGTTGGCTTGCAAAACTTTGTATTTCGAGATGCACCAACCTATTATCGATTAACCATTGAATTTCTTAGTTCTTTGAAAGCACCGTTAAGACATGGCATGGGGAGGTTAGAATTTCTTCCCGACTCATGAACAATAATTATTCTTTGTCACTTGATGAATGGTGCAATTGTTTTGGTTTACCCAACAATGATCCTAATGCTCTGCGCGTAGCTTTTACCGACATGGAACCTTCCTCTGAACTTTGTTATAATAGAATGAGCTTTACTTCTAGAGTCAGTAAAGGGAAGTGAAAGGATCGTATGGGCACCTAGAGAGGGGGGGGTGAATAGGTGCTACTTCAATTTTTCTCCTTTTTCAAATTAGGGTTTGACAAGAAAGGTAAATTCTCTAGATTATGCAACTAAGGTGAATTTACCTATATGTCAAACAAGCACTAACTAGCACAACACTAAGCAAGAACAAGTAAGTAAAGTGCGGTAAAGGATAGAATTAAACAAAGTGGTGGACACGGAAACACAAGGATTTGTTTCCCGTAGTTCCTTCCTTTTGAGGGGAAGTACGTCTACATTTGGAGAGGGGGTGGTTTCAAACCACCAACGCCACGAGAGGCCTCCCTTGTTCTCCGATGAACCTCACACCAAGGGGTTCGATTCACCTCTTCCACTACATCGGCAACCTTCGAGGTGAAAGCCGTCACCTTTACAACAAGTTCGGGGCACACATCCACAACCTAATTGGAGGCTCCCAAATATAAGCAAGCTGTCAAGCAATCAAAGACAAGCTTGTAAGAACCAAATCAAAGCTAGGGTTTCCAAAGAAACACTAGAGCAAGGGGCCCTCAAATGAATGAGGTGGAAATGAAGATCTCTCTTGGTGAAGCTATAGATCAACGCCTCATCCTTCGATTCTCCAAAGATCAAGGACTTTGGGTGGATGAGTGAAGAGATCTTGCGGATTTGGCGGCTCAAAATGTGATGTTTTTCTTGAACTGGACGAGCAAGTTCCAAGGTAGAAGAAGGGGTCCTTATATAGGGCCCCAGAAATTAGAGCCGTTGGAGACACTTAATCCAGACAGTCTGTCCTGACCGTACATTCCGGTGAGTATTAGCCAGACACTCTGGCCTGGCCAAGTTTCTGGCCAGAGTCCGGCCAGTGTCCGGGTAGGATCCAGTGAGCCTCACTGAATGTCCACACCTGGAGAGAAAAGCTGGTGAAAAATCACGGCTGGACACTCCGGTTCGGCCGGACAGTCCGGCGCACATCAGCCGGACAGTCCGGCCAGAATGAGTTCTGCCCCTTATTTTTGTTCCTGTCACCCCTTTTTCCATGTGTGTAAATTTCCCACAATAAATCTGATATCTCCTGAAACATTCAGCAAATCATTAAACCAATCCAAGTGTTGTCAACAAACATCAAAATAATTTGAAAGGCATAAATGTCCTTTCAATCTCCCCCTTTTTGGTGTTTGATGACAACCCAACGATTTGCATATGGGATAGATAAAAAGTTCACTATAGATGATTTTACACAACATAGTAAGGCTCCCCCTAGATGTGTGACCAATTTAGTTTTGCATTTGGATACAAGATCACACATCCTAGGATCACATCCTCACTAGTTTGGTAAAGCAAGTTATGACAAGATATGATAAATACTAGATAGATGAGCTAGATAAAATATAGTCTTAAACATAACCGGGTACACAAGTCATAACCGACAGAACACATAGTTCAAAACAACATAGTTCTCAAACCAATAAGATAAAGACACAGAGTGTCAAAGAGTCAAATCGAAATAACGTGAAGCCTGTGTACCCATGCAAATCCCGATATCAACCTAATATGGGGGATACTTCTCCCTCTTTGGCATCGAGACGCCAAAAAGGGAAAAGAGCAATACTAAACGCCCAAGACAGACTCTAGCCACTGAAGTCCTCATCCTCCTCCTCCTCATCCTCATCCTCATCACCATCCTCATCATCATAGTCATCCTGAGTCGAGCTCTGGCCGTGAGGGCGAGAAGAAGAAGATGCATCCTCAAACATGGACCAATCCACACGTCCCTGACTCTAGTGTCCATAAGAGAGAGTACCATCAGACGCCTGCTGCTGCTAAGAAGGATCAACATCCATGGGCTGATTGATCCGCTTGAGCTCCTTCATGACATTCCTATTTTCCTTGTATGCATCATACTGTCCATGTCGAATGTCAATGTTCTGGCAAAGTAGGAGCTTCTTCCACCATGAAGCCTTCTTCACTTTCTTGTGCACTTACTCCTTAGAGGTGTTAAAGAAATATGCGTTGCTAGCATGATTCATCCTAGGGCCACGAGACACCGGTGCCTACACCTCCTCAGAACCATCACTGTCAGAACCATCAACATCTATCTCATCATCCTCAAAAGTGTCCTCAGCAGGAGGGTAGCCTAGAGGAGCCTTGGTGGTAGGGGCGCCCTTCCTCTGAAGCTTGGCAGCAGTGTGAGGAACAAGGTCCTGATAGAGCAGAGGAGTGACTGGAGTGAGAGCAGCAATGAGCTTCATCACATAAGGTGTGGCATCCCGCAAAACCACTACTAGAAAATCGCGTTGTTTTTGTGCATTGCATCATCATGACCGCATGCTCATGTCATCATGCCACATTGCATTTGAGCATAGTCATCGTCTTGCATTTGCTTGCATCAAACTATTTTCAGAAAAACCTAATTAGTTTTCTAAACGCCCCGTCTTTGTTCAACACGCAAAATCCGGGTCGCCGGAATATTTTGTTTTGTCTGATATCGGTTTGCAAAGGCCTTGTTTGAAGTAAATGACTATATTTATTTATTTTAGTGGGGGCAGTCGAACGGGCCGAAACGACCCGAGCGACCACCCCCCAGAAAAATACAAACGGCCCACCCCATTAATCCTAAATCTACCCAACCTAGTCTACCCACCCCTTCCTCCACATCACCCCAACCAACCCCCTCTCGACACCTCACCCTCTCCCCCCCTCTACCCAATCCCCATCTGCCACTTGTTCCACCCCCCCTCTCTCTCCTCTCTCTCCCCACTCCCAGCAGCCCCCCTGGACACACACACGCACGCAACACACACAGCCACACACGCACGCGAGCCCCCCACACCTGATCCTCTCCCTGGCCCGCTCCTGCCCAGATCCCCACACCCTAGCCACCAACCGCGTCCGGCCTTCCCCCACGCGCCCACGTTCTTCCACCTCCCGACGCGCACCTCTCCCCCCCGCACGCGTCTCCCCCCCCCGCCTCCGGCCGTTCCCCCCCTCGGCGCCCTTCGCCCCGCTCCCTTGGCCCCTCTCCCCGCCTTCCTCCCTCGGCGCCAAGCCACCGCCGCCTCTCCCTACCACCGCTCCTCGCCGTCCCTCCTCTCCCCACCTCGCCGCTCCACCCGCTCTCCGGCGCCTCCGACGACGGCCGCTCCACCAACCTCGCCGCCGGTGCCCGCGCAAGCCGCCTCCGCCCCTCCGCTGAGCTCCGCCCGCAGCCGCCGCGTCCTCCTCCCAGCGCCAGCTCCGCCGCCCTCCGCCTTCGCCCGCGCCAACCCACCGAACACGCGTCGCGCCGCCCTTCTTCGAGCCACCGCCGCAGGCGCCTCCCGACATCCGCTGAGCCGCGCGCCGCCTCTCTCTCGCGTCCGCCCGCGGGCCGCATGAACCTCCGTCCTCGCCCGAGCCTCCTCCGCCAGCAGCCGTCGCCGGCCTCCAGCGCGACTGCGCCCTGCCGCAAGTTCTGGCTGCCCCAGGTCAGCCCCGCCTCCACGCGACGTCCCGCGTCTGACCCGCCCTCGCCGTCGCAGTCAAGCACCTCGCCGCCGTCCGCCGCGCCTCTCTCGCCGGCCCGCTCGGCTTGTGTATGTGTGTGTATGTTGTGGCACTCGCGGGCACCAAGTTCTCCTCTCGGGCCTTCAAGATCTCCATCACCGAACCCTCGAGACCTCCGACACGGAGCGGCGATGCATGACCTTGAGAAGGCCGACACGGTCCAAGATCCCCGGAACGCCAAGACCATCTACACGGGTCCGAAGACCGATCACGTCGCGCCCGAACCCCGTTAGAACACGCAAGACCCCTGGCGCTTGAACCGAGGGAACCTCGTCGAGAAACCCCGGTACCAGCGGTCGACATCAAACCGAAGCATCAAGGCTCCTTCACGGATCTCAAGATCTCCGTCTCGGACGCCAAGATTGCCACGAGAACGCTCCCGAACGCTGACACCGACCTCGTGGGGCCCGACAAGAGCTTCGCAACGATAAGATCGGCACCGACCCGGAAGATTCCGATGCGCCCCGACACCGAACCAAGTTCTCCTTCCCGGAAGCATCGAACCGAAGACCCTAAACCCTGAACCGAAGACCCTAAACCCCGGAGTCCGAGAACGTTCCGTCGAACCCTGAGGCCGACCCCGAACCCTGGAACCCCCAAGGTCGTCGAACCCTAATGTGTGAACCTTTTTCCCGAGCCCCCCACTTTATAAATGCTAAATATAAAACTTGTTGCATTAAATCATTCATCTTGCATGCATATTGTCTGTGGTTTTGGGGGCCTTATGCCGATTCACCTAATAATTAAATATGGGGCCCATATGCGGGCAAATCTAGTCTTATATTGGCCCCATTTAAATTTGTGCATCGAACCGTTGTCATATCTTGCCTTGTTAAACAACATTTAAATTGCGGGGGTTTCTAAATAACTTGAACCGTTTAACTAATTGTCGGGACCCCCGGTTCCGCTTAATATGACCTAATCGCATTGCACCCTTGCCATGTCATGCATCATACATGCATCATGCCGATCTTCTGCCGTTGTATTAAATATTGCATCCGGTGTTTATTCTAGCAAATTGCTTCTTCGCGGATAAGGCCGATGAGTTGATGTGAGCTTTGCCCCGATCTTCGGTTGAACCTTCGACAATGTTTTCAGGCGAGCATCTCCCCCTTTCTACCTATCTTACTTTTATAGTATTTATTCCCTCCTGTTGATCTTTGCTATCTGTGTTGCGATGCTTTAGTTTCCGTACCTGTGATATACCGTGCAGCCCTATGTTGCCTTGGACACATCCTATTACCTGTTGTTTGGTAGATAGTTGGACTTGCGCGTCGTAGTCGCTTGTTCAAGTGCTGTTGCGTGTTGTCAAGTGCCACAGTTGTTGGAGTAATGCCGCATGTGTGTTGTTGGAGAGGATCATGGTTTTACTTATCGATCACTTTAAATTCCTGTTTAACAACTAAAATTGAAATAAGCAGAGGCATCGGTGGGTGATAGAAAATATTTGGTTTCCGAACGCCCACTTGTGTCCCGTAGGACCCCGAGTACTTGATACCTGTTCCTTGATTTATCGCGCTATCCACATCCGGGAGGTATATGGGACCCCGAGCGAGCTTGATTCAGTCTTATTTCTTGGGGCCACAAACTAGTTTGAGGTTTTATTTACGATCATGTACTTATGCCATGCTACTACTGTATTTACAATTGTGTGAGGAGCACACTGTACTGTTTAGGTAAGCGGAGTGTTTTCGCGGTATCGACAAGCCTAGCCACACTTTCGGGTTCCCAGTCGTTTACAGCCACTGACGCAAACCTTGAGTCCGTCTCGGAGTCAGCAAGCTCCGTTGCGGGTCTACTCAATGGGGTGGCCCCCTAAAATAATTCTGAATCCTGTGATTGCTTAGTCGTGAAAGCCTCGTTGGGTTTTGTTTTGGTTTTTCCGAGGTTGATCGAGCGTGTGTTGCTATTGGTGCACCCCGGCCAGGTAAAACTTTCTGAAAGCCGTGTCCGCGGAAATGGACGACTTGGAGCACAGTATCTCGACCATAGACAAGCATAACTAAAGTTTATTGCTATAAATTTGACTTTATAATGACTAGTAATCAGCTTCACTATAATGGAATGGCTAAATAAAATTGCCCACAATTGTTTGTTTGGAGTGTAAACGCGATACCAATGTACCTGACTAGTAAGTATTGCAACTACAACGGAATGGCTGAATAAAAGTACCAACAACTGCTGGGTTTTGGGTTATCTCATGCTATCTGTATCTGATTAGTAAGTGTTGTAACTATAACGGAATGGTTCACTAAAAGTGCCCACTGCTTACTTTATCAGGATGATTATCTAAACCTGACTAGTAATTGCTGCAACGATAACTGAATAAGTAAAACTGCCAACTGTGTGAGTTCCTCGGTTGACTTCCTCGTTTGGTCTCGAGGGGGAAACGCCAGGATGGGTTTGTTTGATGATAGTATCAGGTTGGTTCCGAATAGGTCTTTCTTACCCCTCTCTAATAGTCGCCAGTTGTATCGAGTCTCTATAGGTTGTTTAGTGCATGCTGCCGCTGCCGCTTCAGTCCACCATACCTTTGTAGGCGAGGACCGCCGAATTCTAGCCTCGCCGTGTACTGGCCTCAGTACTGACGCTCCTCTTTTTCCTTTGCCCTTTTGTCGGCACCCCTTTTGTTTAAGCAGGTTTCGACGTCGTTAGCAGGGTTACCCTTCCGGCTTGGCCTGGGCAGGGTTATGGACGCCATTGGTTATTCTTCAGGGCTCTTAGCCCCATTTGCTTCTTGTCCGTAGTCGGACGCTCCAACGTTTTCAAGGTGATTTGGATCTTTGTACCGTATATCTGTATTCTTGACTCATTGAGTCGCTGTTGTATATATATCTGTTCTGTGGGTCCCATCGAGGACTGTTGTGTAATGTTATTACTTCGTTTTCCACCCGCATGAAAGTGCCTGGTGGGCACCTTTGAATCGTTTCTATGCGGGTTTGGCGGGTTTCGCTAAAACTTGCATAGGTCCGATTCTGAGGGTGTTACATAAGGGGCATACAGAGGGCACTTCTTTTCAATGATGCACCTATACAAATCCTAATAGATGAAGTCCATAACATCAATAGCAACACATGGATGAGATGTACCATGAATGTAAACAGTGTGAGAATGAGCCATCAGGTTGATCTCAGCGCCTCTCATAGCATCCTTGTTGCCAGCCTTGGGAGTGAGAGTGTGACAGAACATGCGAAACAAAATGTTGTAGATGATCTTGATATTGGTGGTTTGTCCAACCAAACCATTCTGAGCATAAATTGGAGCCAGCTGATTCTTATCATACGACTGTCCATGTACATGCATCCAGACACCACTAGGACCATTGGGATTGAAAGGAAATCCAAGAATGTGAGCAAACTGAACCATGTTGGAGAGAACCCTGGTAGTACCAGACATCCACTCAAGAGGAATGCCAGTAGTATCCCCAAAGATCACAGTGGCATAGAACTGCTGGACCAACTCAACATTGTAGTCTTATTTTGCCAGAAATATGGGGTGCAGCCCCGTCTTCTCAGTCACCCAAAGAGCATCCTCAAAGTACTTATGAGAACGGAGCTTCTCAAGATCCAACCACTGCATGGGACAAGTAGGAGTCTGGAAGGTACCGTAGCGCTCAGAAAACAGAAGGGCTTGCTCAGTCCTCTAGAAGCGCTCATCAGTCGAGGTGTGAGGCAGGGAGTAGAATTATTGGAGTCTCATCTCCACAAACTCCTCGGTACCCAAATAAGCCAGAGTAATCAATGATTCAAACTTCATCCTCTTGGCTTCATATATTTTTAGCTGCCTCATCTTCTCATGCTTTGCTACGGCATGGTCTCGAGCAACCTGCCTGACCACAGATGGATCAACATGAATGTCGCACTCTTCATCATACCGAAACCTGCAACCAGTCATCTTCTTAGCATCCCGAGGATGGCGAGGACGAGAACCACCTGTGAAATCAGAATAGAGGGATAGCATATGGGATAAGCACATTTTTCCTAGAATTTTAATAAAAAAGTAGTAGTCAAAGAAATCTGGAGCTGTATTGATTGAAAACCACGGACAGTCCGGAAAATCTACTCCGACAATCCGCCTGGATCGGACAGTCCGGTGCGTATCGACCGGACATTCTGGCTAAACCGGAGTGTCCGGCCCGTACATTCCGAATAGTCCGGCTGGATCCTGGGAGATTTTTTGGGCTGCACAAGAGAGTTTGTGGCATGACACCGCGAAGAATTATCCTTGGGTTCATAGCCACTACCCATCAATAAAGCTCACATATCACAAAATGATATTAAGAGAATTGATTTTCATTAATGTTGGCATTATGGGGGGAGGGATAGTCCAATGTATTAGGACCGCACTCCCCTATCTCCATTCCTACACCTAAACCAAATAAGGGTCAAGACATAGGTGAGTATGCAAGGTGATCAAGTCAAGCTCCTTGAATCTAGGATATTTAGTTCATTCCTCAAATAACAAAACCTTGCTTCATCAAGTGGCTTAGTGAATATGTTGGCAAGTTGGTCTTTGGTGGACACATATGATAGCTCAATATCACCTCGAGCAACATGATCCCTATTGAAGTGATGACAAATCTCAATATGCTTTGTCCTTGTGTGATCCACCAGATTGTAGGCAATCTTGATAGCACTTCCATTGTCACATAGAAGAGGCACTTTGTCACAATGGACACCGTATTCCTTTAAATTTTGCCTCATCCATAGCAATTGAGTGCAAGCACTAGAAGCTGCCACATACTCGGCTTCGGCAGTGGAGAGAGATATACAATTTTTCTTCTTAGAAAACCAACATACCAAGGACCTACCAAGGAATTGGCAAGCCCCGAATGTTGATTTTCTATCATCCTTATCACCAGCCCAATCCGAATCCATGTATCCACAAAGAGCAAATGTTGACCCTCGAAGATACCAAAGACCATAATGTGGGGTATGAAACAAATATCGAAAGATTCTCTTGACCGCCATCAAATGGCTTTCTTTAGGAGCCTCTTGATATCTTGCACACATGCCTACACTCAACACAATATCGGGTCTAGATGCACAAAGGTAAAGCTAAGAACCAATCATGGACCGATATACCTTCACATCTTTAGCATTTGGATTTAGTTCGAGATGAGTCTTTGTTGCCATGGGAGTAGGAGCTCCATTTAAATCTTGCATATTGAATCTTTTGAGCATATCTTGAGTATACATGGCTTGGTTGAAGAATGTCCCTCCTCTAACTTGCTTGATCTCAAAACCAAGGAATACCCTTAGCTCCCCCATCATAGACATCCGGAACCTACTAGTCATGAGCTTTGATAATTCATCATTAAAAGCTTTGTTAGATGAGCCAAAGATAATATCATCAACATATATTTGGCATACAAAAAGTTCCCCATTGACCTTCTTAGTAAAAAGAGTGGGATCAATTTTCCCAACCTCAAACCAACGATCAAACAACAACTCTCTAAGGTGCTCATACCACGTGCGTGGGGATTGCTTGAGCCCATAGAGCGCATTATCAAGTTTGTAGACATGGTTTGGGAAGTTGGGATCCTCAAATCCCGGGGGTTGCTTTACATATACCAACTCATTTAATGGACCATTAAGAAATGCACTTTCTACATCCAGTTGTTGCAACTTAAAGTTATGATGTGTCGCATAAGCAAGAAGGATACAGATGGACTCAAGGCGAGCCACAGGTGCATATGTCTCTCTATAATCAATGCCATCAATTTGAGAGAACCCTTGTGCAACCAATCTTGCCTTGTTACTTACTACAATACAATGCTCATCTTGCTTGTTCTTGAATATCCAATTGGTGCCTATAACATTGCGGAAATCCTTTGGCTTCTCAACTAACTTCCATACTTTGTTTCTCTCAAAGTTGTTGAGATCTTTTGCATTGCTTCCAACCAATCCGAATCTTCAAGAGCTTCCCACACTTTCTTTGGTTCAATCATGGAGATGTGTGCTTGGTGTTCACTAAACCTCTTCAATTGTGTTCTTGTGGAAATTCCTCTCCTAAGATATCCAACCACATTCTCTAGAGAGTGATCTCTTAATTCCAACATCTTATCCATTCTAGCTTCACGACGAGTATGGATATACTTGTTGTTTCTTGGGGGGGACCTCTTCATCATTTTGGTCCTCGTATTGACCATCAACTTGACCTTGATCATGTAGAGGTCCCAACCTTTAATAAGGTAGAGATCCCTGTGTTTGCAATGCTAGTCCCTGGATCAATAGCTATAAACCACAGTTAAGATGTAATATCAAGAAACAAAGGTCATAATACAACTTTATAACCAGGAATAAAATAATTCATTACATCTTACATAGCTCATTTGGCTATCACATTACATTTGCAGCAGAATATCTATAAGCATGGGGTCCTTCTTCTTCAAAATTCCACAGGCAGTCATGTTGGTTGTAGACTTGTAATCCTAATCAACACACTTAACATCAAACAAACCTGCAACATAATAAGTTGCAGCCACAAGGGTCAATACATTTGAATTGTATTGGCAAGTTTCACTTCTATGTAGAAATAAGTGGATCCTAACATTACATGCATATTTGGCTAAGTAGGGTTTTAGGTTCATTTGCAGTAAGCAGCATAATTTATCCTATCTTTTCAAAATAGTTCTGATCTTTTGTCAAATCTTTCTAAACTCCTTGGAATCCACCAAGTGCTTCAAGTCTCATGTTGTCACTTTTAAGTTTTACTTTTAGAAATTGGAATGTCGAGATTTCCCATAGCTTCAGGCCTTAGTTGCTCAGTATTGTCCATAACCGGGGACACGACTAAGTACTTACATTTTTATCTTCTGCAGAAGTTGTACACTTTACCCACATGACACATTCTCATCTTGTTGCCACCAGTGTCCGCTGGATAAGTACTCACCAAGATGGAGTACTGGAAGATTGAGAATGTGACGAAGTCTTTTCATAGGGTCCTCAAAATACACAATGCTAGCTTGTCTTCAGGCACCAATGTAGGGTTCCTAGTTCCCTCATTCCAGTTAACCTGAAGAGGCCAATGCATGGGTATTCCACTATGTAGTTGACTAATCCAGTGCCCATTTAGCATGTGGCTGTACACGGAAGCCACTGTACGAGAAACATGTTCAATCTCTAAGTCCCTGGGTGGTTTTATTCTAGTGCACAACAAAAAGAGATTGCCATATAAACATGGTTCCTCTTGTTTCCACCTTGTCTAAAACTTGAGTATCCTTGTCCACCCAGGTTGTTCATTGAGTACTTGTTTTATTATATAAAAAACAAGTCATTTTAATACTTCTCATAATCTCAACATGTATCCCTTCTCAATATATAAAGCAGGGCTAAGAATATTACAACTACATTGTTTTCACTAAGGAATATATGGAGGTATCCTATTAGGATTTAGCATAGCAAAATATAGTAGTCCTTATCATGCATGTTTCAAAAATCCACTAAGTGTAATGAAAATATTAGGGCTTGGATGATAGTGTCACTTGCCTTTTTGGTAGAGAAGGTTGGATCACTTCTTGATCTTGCTAATATCACACTCTTCTAACTTCTCTACAAATCAATCAAGCAAACATAGATTCAACTAGCATTCCAACCATTATTCAAACAATTCATCACACATAAAGTAATATAAACTAAGTCATGCATGCAAGCATGCAAAAGATAGTTTTATTTGCAAAGGTGGTTTCTACTAGGCTCTATACTTTGTAAGGTTCAAAGTTGTCATTTTCTAAAGTGTCAAACCCATTTGCAAAAGGGTTTTATCTATAAACCATTTTTAAATCAAATCATTATTTCATGAGGTGGAAAATGTTTTTAGAAAAGCAACAATTTTATATTGTTCAACAAATAAGTTGTTATTTCACAAAACTTGGTGTTTAGGGTCAGTAGGTTTGAATCAAAACATTTTCCAAAGGTTTTTCTCAAAAATCATTTCCATATCAAAATCAATATTTTTATTTGACTAGAAATGAGATAATTCAATTATTCAATCCTAATCTTCACAAAATACATTTTTAAATCCATAAGTTGGTTCCTAAGGTCATTAGGTTCACAACAAACCTTTTTGCAAAGATTTCACAAATAAAATTTATCTAGAACAATTTTTATATTCAAAACAAGCCTACACAAGTTTCTGCAAATTCAACCAATTTACCAGAAGCAAAACATTAAACAAAATACATGGTTTCAAAGTACTGATTCTACTGATTCCATTGATATAAAATTTGCAAATTTTGGACGTGTGGATCAAAAGTTATGGATTTTACAAGTTTGGAAATATAATAGATCAAATTTCTGTTTTTAAAACAGTCTCTCGACACATGTCTTATTCCTACTGGCACGTACCGGTTCGTGCGGATTGCGCTCCGCGGTTCGTTGTATCTAAATAATATCGTGCGGCTCTGAGCATACGATACCCCTTCGATTAGTCAATCTATCGCAACGCTTGGATCTAAATCCTACGGTCCATAGTAGCTCGACCAGGAACTGGCGGCGCTGGTGGTGGCAGACGGCGGCACGCGGTCAGACGGTGTGCTAGCGGCGGTTACAGGAAGCAAGGAAGACAGAGGAGGGTCTCACCGTGTTCGCGAGGTCGAGGTGAAGCTCAAGGTGGTCGCGAGGAGGCAAGGGGTGCTCAGGGACGGCGACAATTGCTCGCCGGAGTGAGTGGTGGCTTCAGGTGGCTCTGGAGGTCGTCGAGGGCGACGCTGCGGTTCACTCTGAGGCAAAAAAAGGATACAGTTAGATGCGGGTTGAACTGCTGATGATGTGAGCATCAATAGGAGGTGCCGGGGCGGTCGAGACTTACCAGGGGAGGTCGGAAAAAACATGGCGGCCAAGAGATGAATGTGAAGTCGGCGTTGCAGGCGCCCATGAGCAAATGAGTGGCACGAGGAGATGCGCCAGGAGGTGAGGATCAAGCTCGTGTTCTTGGGAAGGCGAGGCGAGGCTGGACGGCGCCGGAATTTGGTCGGAGACATCGTCGGAGCAGTGGCAAAGCAAAGGGAATTGGGGGCAGCCTGGTGGCTCACCTGCAGCGGGGTTTGAGGGGAAAGGAAGAGGAGACAAAGGCGATTAAATGGGTGTGGTTACGGCGAGGTATAACTGTGGCAGTAACGCGAATTCAACGACGCAATCAAAGGCAGCAACGGCAGGAAGAACGGTCGTGAGGGAGACAATGCTGAGGTGGCGTTGTGGGACCTGCCTGTCAGCGAGGAAGAGAGAGAGAGAGGGGTCCACTCGTCTGTGACTGCACGGTTGGGTTTTTCAGTGGAAAATGATTCGCGCGTGGGGGGGTTTAGTTGGGCTGGAGCTGGGCTTGCTGGGCTGGCCAGTTGGGTTGATGTTTGTTTCATTTTTTTTGTACTGAAAGCTTTTCTTTTTCTATTTGATTTTCTGTTTTGTTTTTCAAACAATTAATTCAAACATCAAATCAATTGAAACCTCCTCCAAACTTTGTATTGAGTTTTAGTTCTGTTTAACAACACAAATCCAAAGTCCAAAATAAAATAATATTTTTATTCTTTTTAGGATCTATTTAATAATTAAATAAAATAGACCTTAATTATTAATTCAAATAGGTTTTGATTTATTAAAATCTCCATTTGAAATCTAAATATTATCAAAACCAAATCAGTAGGTTTTATTTGAAAATATAAAATACTTGGAAAACTTGTTTAACATAATTTAACAAGTTTTGATGTTTAATTAAAATGGTAAAACCTTTATTTTTAATAAAATTGGATATTAATAATTCCTCATTATTTTGTTTAAATAACCCTTTACTCCTTTAATCAAAACAAAATATTTTATTTCAAAAACTTGGCCAAGGTTTAATCTGGCTCTATAAAAATAGTCCTTATTTATATTTCTACCCTTTTCATTTGAAAACCAAATCTTTTTATTAAAAGATCCAAAAATAGTAATTTCACATATTTAATATTTTCTTTATTAATTGTTTATCTTTTCAAATCCCTTTAGGATTTGTTTGATCAAAAATAGGTTTGAAGGTTTCCAATTGGAATCAAAAGTTTCTTCTCACCCTGAAAATCAACAAAGTTTTATTTTATTCATTTATTTTTCACATAACAAGATTTGGAAAATCTTGGGATGTGACAGATCATCACCAAAATCATTCTCTTCATTAAGATGCAAAGATTGACCTTGGTCTTGATCAGGCACACTACTAGAATTGAGTTGAGCTTGTCTCAAGGCAGTTTGTATGGATCTTCCTTGTGTAATTGACTTGGCAGCACTTGACATTCTGGAGAATGATGACTCAAGCTTCTCCTCACTAGAGATGTCACCTTGATCAACAAGTTGAGGGTCCACAACTTGTATTTGGCTTGGGTCATTCTCCTCCTCGGTGGATGGGGCTTGTTTTTGTGAAAATGAGGGCTCCACTTGAGTAGAGCATAGTTCTTCTCGATCCGCCATAAGGGGTTCCTCAACAGGGCAGATATATCCGACACCCATTCTTCCTATGGAATCCTGAGGCATTTCATCATCTGCATCACAAGCATCAACACGACCCCCTTGGGGACCATCATATTCTTCGAAGGTCACACTACAAGATTCTATGACGGCTCCAGAGAGCTTATCATAGATTTTATAAGTGTGAGATTCAAGACCATAGCCAACAAAAATACCCTCTAATGCTTTGGAATCGAATTTGGACAAATGAACACCTTTTTTGAGATAGAAACACTTAAAACCGAACACCCAGAAATAAGATATGTTGGGCTTGTTACCGGTAAGTATTTCATACGGAGTCTTGTTCACTTCCTTGCGGAGGTAGATCCGGTTTGATGCATGGCAAGTGGTGGAGATGTCTTTGGCCCAAAAGTTGTATGGAGATTTAAACTCCGCCAACATGGTCCCTGCCATCTCAATAAGAGTTCGGTTCTTCCTCTAGGCTACACCATTTTGTTGAGGGGTATATGCAGTGGAATATTGGTGTTTTATCCCCTCATCACTAAGAAAATCATTCAAGGTGTATTTCTTGAACTTGGTGCCATTGTCGCTTCTTATTATCAACACGGAGACATTGTATTGACGTTGAACCAAGTTGATGAAGTCGATGAAGGTCTTTTGGGTCTCACTTTTCAACTTGAAGAAATATACCCATGAGTATCTTGAATAGTCCTCAACAATCACCAAAAAATATTTCTTCCCACCAAGACTTGCATGAGATGGATGACCAAAGAGGTCCACATGAAGGAGCTTCAATATCTTCCTTGACTTGATGCGGTTCTTTGGCTTGTCGGGAGCATCATGCATCTTTCCTTCTACACATGCCTTGCAAACACGATCTTTCGCAAATGAAACATTTTCTTTTAGTCCAACAATATGGCCATCCGTGTGGAGACTTTGCAAAGTTCTCATATTGACATGGGCTACTAGGCGATGCCATAACCAACCCACATCGGCCTTTCCAAATAAGCACATCACACTTGTAGTGGTTTGCCCTGAAAAGTCCACCACATACAAGTCATTTTCGACGTACCCAACGAAAGCGACCTTGAGATACTTTCTCCACATGAGGACCACAATATCATCATCAATAAAGACGGCAAAGCCCATCTTTCCAAGAGCACGGACTGAAAGTAAATTGTAACCAAGCGTCTCAACAATCATGACGTCCACGAGTGTAATATCATGGGAAACCAATACCTTGCCAAAACCCATTACCTTAGAATTTGACTTGTCGGCATATGTCACGGATATTTGATAATCATTTGGCCTTAATTCCTTGACAATAGACGAGCTTCCGGTCATATGACATGTGCAACCACTATCAAGTACCCACTTTGACCTTCCGGAAGCATATGTTGACAAAATATCAAGCTAGATTTAGGTACCCATTTTTCAGTGGGTCCTCTTTTGTTAGCAACAATGGTCTTCGTGAAGGGAATATGCCCGAGAGGTAATAATAAAGTAGTTATTATTGTATTCCTTATTTATGATAAATGTTTATTTTTCATGCTATAATTGTATTAATACGGAAATGTTAATACATGTGTGTTTAATAAACAAAAAGGTACTTCCTAGTTATCCCTCTCTTATAAACTAGCTCGTTGATTAACAAGATGATCAAGGTTTCCTGATCATGGACATTGGATGTTGTTAATAACGAGGTCACAACATTAATGTAATGGTTTGATGAACATTCATCCGAAGTATAGCATTACGATCAAAGTCATTGAGTTTATATTGCTATAACAACTTACGAAGTGATCCTAATCCTTAGACCATGAGATCATGACAATAACTAACACCGGAAGATTTTCTTGATAACATCAAACGTCACACCGCAACTGGGTGATTATAAAGATGGGTTCAGGACTACTAAAGTATTATGTTCAGGCCCATGGATCGAGAATGGAATTTGTTCATCCCGATGACGGATAGATATGCTATGGGCCCTCTCGGTGATATCACATTGATTAGCTTGCAAGAAAGTGATTTGATTACTAGAATGTTATATCACGGGAACAAGAAAAGAGTGCATGTCAGTAACGAGATCAAACTAGGTATGGAGATAGCGATGATCGAATCTCGTACATGTAATATATCGCGAAACAAAAGGATTAAGATACTAGCGTAAAAGGTTCTGACGATCACAAGAAAGTCATCGTTGAATGTGTGGGAGTCAGTATGGGTCTCCAGATCTCGCTTTTGATTATTGATCAGAGAAGGGTCTCGATCATGTCCGCATTATTCGCGAACCGTAGGGTCACACACTTAAGAGACACCGACATCCAATTGGAGCAAAAGTTTCATGCCGGAAAGAATAACAAGCACAGGAATTTATTTCACTAGATACCGAAACGGGTTTTCTGGTGAAATTGCAGAAAGTTTTTCTGCATGTGAAATGAAATACTAGCAATGGGTTATATGTGAATGTTTGTCATTAAAGTAATTGACAAAATTCTGAATAAATAAAAGGAGTTTTATTTAATGAGAGTTTGCATTAAATTTGATGGAAATTTAATGGGAATTTGAGTGGGATTTTGAGTGGAGGGAATTGAAAGGCATTTGAGTGAGTGGAGTGTCCACCCACATGAATGTGGAAGAGGTGGGGGCAGCCCCATGGCTGGGCGCCATGCCCCTTGGTTGCCCCCTCTCCCCTATAAAAGGCCCCCTCTCATCCTCTCAAAGTACACCTCCTCGTGAAGGATCTCTCTCCCCCTCTAGAATTTATTCCCCATGGTCTCGGACTAGTGAGATACATGTTCTCGGTGGCTATTAGTCAAGAAAGAGTTGTGCTTCCGCTGCATCGCTGGAGCGAGGAGGCGGAGGTTTCTCAGTGTCTTGTAAGTGTGTGCGAGCACGGATGTGCTGCTGTTTTGTGGCGCTAGGACTTCCTCTCGATCTTGAGATCGGCAAGAGATCGTCTACATCAACCACGAGTTTAACTCATTAAGATTTTTCGGTCTTCAAGGGTATGTTCTCTACGTATATACATCTTTCCATTGATTGTATCTAGTAGATAGATCTTGGTAAATAGTTGTTTCCATTGTAGGAAATTTTTTGTTTTCTATACTGCGAGCCCTACAGTGGTATCAGAGCCGGATCTATGCGTAGATGCTTTGCATGGGTAGTACACATATGAGTATGTGGGCGATGATGATCATTTCATTGCTTCTTATTTGTACTTTGGATATTGGTGGCATAGTGGGATGAAGCGGCCCGGACAAACTTTATATGTCCTCGCACATGAGACCTGTTCCATGCTTGACATGCAACTAGTTTTGCATAAGTGGCTAGCGGGTGTCTGTCTCTCCTAGTATAGTCAATATCTAATTTGCAACAAGGTGTCAACAATTCGGTTATACTCGTTGTAGTTCATGTTCGTAGGTAAGAACGGTTCTATCTACGAAAGCCCTAAGCCACGTAAAACTTGCAATGGATAAATTTGAGGAGGCGTCTTGTTTAGGTTGTTGCTGGGCTAGTGTTATGATATGGTGATGTTGTAAGTAGAAGTACGAGATGATAATCTTACAAAACGGATAATGTGTAGGTTCCATAGACCTTGGCCTTTACAGATAGAGGTATGATAGAGATCATACCACGGTGCACATGATGGAGATCATATACGGGAACCATATCATTTCACTTACAAACATGTGATGTTTGATTGCATCATATTGCTTGTTTGGCGTTTTATTAGCATAATAAGATGATCCCTCATTTAAATATCAAGATAAGAATGAGTTATTCCTTAAGTATGCACCAATTATGTTTCGTTGCTCCAAGACATCACATGATGATCGGGTGTTCTTGGATCCACGACCATATTACGGGTGTAAGACAATTACACACGCGAATACTAAGGTTCTCACTTGGTGAGCCTAGCATGTACAGACATGGCCTCGGAACACGGACCGAAAGGTTAAGCATGAGTCATATGGTAAATATGATGCCCATTTGATGCTCGCCTTTGAAGCTACACCGACTCACGTGATGATCGGACTTGGTGTAGTGGATTTGGTTCATGTAATCACCAAAAAGACACGAGGGATGTTGTTTTTGAGTGGGAGTTCATTTCTAATTTGGATTAGTAGAACTCAATTTATCATAAATTAAATCAAAGTGAATTTGCATAATTTGTTGTAGTCATTGGCATTCGTTACCACCTTATGCTTAGTTGAGATAATAGAACTATAGAATTCTAGATATTTACTTTACAAACTGGTATCGTATTGTGTTGAGTGTCAATCTAAAGTTTAAAGTCCTATTGAAAACTTTCAGCAAACTCTGTTTACTCCTTGAAATTTAATAATTGGTATTAAATCGAGAGTAACAATTCCAGTGTTAGTATCTTAAGTATCATGTTTTCCTCCATGATTCTTGATTGTTTTAATATCAAGTTTATCTAGGAGCTGAAAGAATTATTTCAGAAACCATCATGTGTGGCAGATATAACGATATCTGAAACAATGTTTTGGTTGCAATATGATAAAGTATAATATATGTTCTCATATTGGATGATAATTTTCAAAGGTTGGAGATGGTAGACATCCAAATCATCCAAAAGGGTTTTGGAAAGTAACGTTATTCTCATGATTCGTCTTTATAAGATATATTAGCTTGATCATGAAAGTTGTCATGATAAGTATGAATAGAATATGTATGTAAAGTGTTTACTACACTAAAAGATTACTAAAGAATGGATTTTGAAAAGAATGCCGATCATTTTGATGATGGTGATCTACTTCAAAGTGCAAGTCGAAAGATATTATTATTTGAATATACACGCTTTGGACTATGTGTCATGTATATGGCGCCATTGTTGATGTTGATAGATTCTTTTAAAAAAAGGAAAAGGAAATGCTGAAAGAGAAACTATAAAATATATTTGGCAGAAAAGAAAAGATTGGAAATATCCAATTTAGGTATATGGATGATATACATGTTATGGTTGTATTCTTTGCTTGTTAAACAATGTGGTTCTTGGGTATTGAGTACCGAATTGGTTGGTATGAAATTTCATATGGAACGACACAATTCATAAACCAGAATGTCCTAAATAACTAGAAAGAGAATATGTGATGATGTTCATCGAAAACAAACAAACCGTTGTTTGTATTTCTCGTTGACATCAAAGCTTGACTTCAAGGTTTGTTTTAATAATTGTTATTTAAATCAGGTATTATGAGAACAAAGGTTGTTCAAATAATTATCGTATTCCATATAAGATGGATGATTTACAAATCTAGTTGGATAAATCACATCCATAAAAACTAATGCTAAAATGTCGCAAGACAAATGATTGAAATATCACTTACGAAGTGACATCACCGTTTAAATTATATTGGAAAGAGAACATGAAGAATCTCCATTTTCATGGATTTTTGGAGTCTTTGATTTGATCAAGTGATGCTTGTGAGACTTTCCTCGGGATAATTGAAACTTCGTTCAAAGGCCAAAGAAGAACGAACGACTAAATATTGGAATTTATACATATCGATTTATGTAGTCCATTATGTATAGTCGTAAGCGATGGATTTCAACTTCATATGCTTTCTACAGAAATTTGAGTGAATGTTCACTTAATGAGAAAGAAGTATGAAATATTTGAAAACGTTCGAAGACTTTCAAGATGAAGTGTAATATAACAAGAAAATAAATGGTTTATGATTTTATCATAAGGGATTTATTTGAGTTACAAGTTTAAGAAAGAAAATAAATGAATTATGATTTATCATAAAGGGATTTATTTGAGTTGCAAGTTTAGCAAAACACCTAGATTTACATCTCCCGAAACACCATAGGAGTATGGAGTGTTTGAGATTTGTAATGAAAACTTGTTTGACATGGTTGGATCAAAGGTGTTATTTATAAAACTTCCATTATGTTTTAAAAGATTAAAGCTTTAGAGACTACCGCTTTTACACTGAAAAGAGCTCCATCTTGATCCGTTGAAATGACACCATGGAAGTTATGGTTTGGGGTAAAAACCCAAATTGTCATTTCTTAAATTTTGGTATGCTAAGCATACATAAGATGTTTACAACCAAAGTCGTAAGAGCATGTCTTTGTAGGTTATTTCGAATAACCATTGGGTATTCCTCCATACACCAAGGACAAAAGGGTTTGTCGCTTGAAACGTGAAGTTTCTTGAAAAATAAGTTTTTTCATAAAAAGTTAAGTGGGATGACAATAGAACTTTGATAAGGTTAACGAACCTTAGCTATATGTCCTGTGTTACGCAGCACCGGAAAATGTTCCGGAGGCAGGCAGAATGCTCATGGCTCACCTGCCTCAAAGGTTGCGATCACGGAGGTCTAAGTTCCTATTAAACAAAGTAGGTCGGATAAACAATCAAATGTTGAGATTTGAGAGTAAATCATTATTTGACAATGATGAATCGACTGCATGTAAAGAAGCGATGATGGGCCCTGAATCTATCAAATGGCTTGAAGCCATAAAATCCGTGATAGTTCCATACACGAGAAATCAAGTTTTGAACTTGGAAGACCCTCCGGAAAGGTGTAAAAACCTATCGGTCATATTTGGATCTATAAAGAAACAGACATGGATGTTTCACATATATGAAATAGTCGACATGTCGTAAAGTATTTTATGACAATGTTCAAGGATTTGACTATGACAAGATTTAATCTTTCATAGCGATATTTAGTCTGGACGGATTAAAGTAGCAACCACTACATATAATTTGGTATATGGTAGATGAATAAAAAAACAAAGTTCTTCTAATATAATGGTTACCTAGGACGTGTACATGACACGGTCCAAAGGGTTTTGTTAATTCAAAGGATGCTAAAAGGGCATGCAAACTTCAATGGTTGAGTAAGCATCGCGGAGTTGGAATCTTTACCGTAATGAAAAGGAGTTTTCATCAGGAGACGATGAAGATGCTTGCATTTGCAAGAAATTAAGTGGGAGCGCTGAGACATATTTCTAATACATTATGTGGAGGACATATTGTTGATTAGAAATGATGTAATTTTTATTGACAAAGGTTAAGAATTTCATTTTGATTGAAGACTTAGGAAAAACCCGAATATTTAGCATGGATGTCTTTAG
Organism: Avena longiglumis; assembly: GCA_030063025.1. NCBI lineage: Eukaryota > Viridiplantae > Streptophyta > Magnoliopsida > Poales > Poaceae > Avena > Avena longiglumis. The sequence continues at coordinate 326,138,329 of CP125978.1, read as the reverse complement.
TGGATAGACTGTGACGCTAATATGGTTGTGCCAAACGTACATATATGAGATATTCAAAGGAGTTCAATATAGAAAAGACAAGAAACAGTTATTGTCGCATGGAAAGGAATTGAATCAAGATTCAAGTGTATCGACACTTGATAAGTGAAACAAGATTCAAGTGCTTTGACACTTGATGAGTGAAATCACGAGAATGTTTTGATCAATCATACCATGATATGTACACATCCAGATATGTCCTATGCTCTAAGTTTTATGAGCATATACCAGAATGAATCATAAAATTATCATTGGATGATAGTAAGGATATTCTTATGATCTTTTGGAAGAACTAAGAATATATTTGTGTAGATGTGACAAACAATTACAAATAGTTCATTATAAAGCGTTACATTGATACTAGTTTTTTCAAAAGATACAAAATTAAGTTTATCTCAAATTAAACTATGAGTGGAACAATGTAATGGAAAGGAGATTCCATGATGGATTTGGATGAATTCCAAAGTTAAGACATTGTGACGGATACTACAACAAAAGGCTAAGTATATGACTGCTATAGTAGCAGTAAAGGAGGGAATTTGTGTCAAGCAGTTTGTTATCAAACTAAGGTGTGGTTCGCAACGGGATAACACTAAAGATATATTGTACAGCAATAGTATCGACATGATTTAACCCCAAGGAACTAAAGGTCTCACCAAAAGACCAAATTTATACAAAGCCATCTCATTGGAGAATGAGTGATGCATGGAGACGCAAAGACATGCAAATACACACGGACCTGAAAGCGTCAGATTCGTAGATTATGTTAACCACTTGAAATTGCATATATGGAACACCAGAAAGCCATAGGTGTTCAATACGCAAAGTTTTCAAACTAGATTATTATCTCTAGTGCAAGTGGGAGACTGAAGGGAATATGCCTGAGAGGCAATAATAAAGTAGTTATTATTGTATTCCTTATTTATAATAAATGTTTATTTTGCATGCTATAATGGTATTAATACGGAAACGTTAATACATGTGTGTTTAATAAACAAAAAGGAAGTTCCTAGTTATGCCTCTCTTATAAACTATCTCATTGATTAACAAGATGATCAAAGGTTTCCTGATCATGGACATTGGATGTTGTTAATAACGAGGTCACAACATTAATGTAATGGTGTGATGAACATTCATCCGAAGTATAGCATTACGATCAAAGTCATTGAGTTTATATTGCTATAACAACTTACAAAGTGATCCTAATCCTTAGGCCATGAGATCATGTCAATCACTAACAACGGAAGAGTTTCTTGATAACATCAAACGTCACACCACAACTGGGTGATTATAAAAATGGGTTCAGGACTACTAAAGTGTTATGTTGAGGCCGATGGATCGAGAATGGAATTTGTTCATCCCGATGACGGATAGATATGCTCTGGGCCCTCCGGTGATATCACATTGATTAGCTTGCAAGCAAGTGATTTGATCACTAGAATGTTATATCACGAGAACGAGAAAAGAGTGCATGTCAGTAATGATATCAAATTAGGTATGGAGATACCGATGATTGAATCTCAGACATGTAATATATCACGAAACAAAAGGATTAAGATACTAGCATAGAAGGTTCCGACGATCACAAGAAAGTCATCGTTGAATGTGTGGGAGTCAGTATGGGTCTCCAGATCCCGCTTCTGATTATTGATCGGAGAAGGGTCTTGATCATGTCCGCATTATTTGTGAACCTTAGGGCGGCACACTTAAGAGACACCGACATCCAATTGGAGCAAAAGTTTCATGCCAGAAAGAATAACAAGCGCAAGAATTTATTTCACTAGATACCGAAACGGGTTTTCAGGTGAAATTGCAGAAAGTGTTTCTGCATGTGAAATGAAATACTAGCAAGGGGTTATATGTGAATGTGTGTCATTAAAGTAATTGACAAAATTATGAATAAATAAAAGGAGTTTTATTTAATGAGAGTTTGCATTAAATTTGGTGGAAATTTAATGGTAATTTGAGTGGGATTTTGAGTGGAGGGAATTGAAAGGCATTTGAGTGAGTGGAGTGTCCACCCACATGAATGTGGAAGAGGTGGGGTGTAGCACCCCGGATAAAACACCTATTAGGAAATCACTTTTTGTTTACTACTTTATGCATCATCATGATATCATGCATCTTTTAACCTAAAACTATTTCTCTAAAAGCCTCTATTAGTTTTATGAATATCCCCGTCTTTTATTTCAAATCAAACCCTCGGTCCGCCTGGATCTTTTGTTTGCCTAAACTATTTTACCAAAAGGATATTTAAAACTAAATAAAATAAATAAAAAGTTTTTGTTTTGGGAGGCAATCTGACCGGTTAGGCAGAGGCCCAACCGGACCAGATCACCTACAACCTGGCCCACCTAAACCAAACCCTAACCCTAAAATTCCTATCCCTAACCTAACCCCCACCTCTCTTACCCCACTCCTCCACCCAGCCGCCGCCACTCCCTGGGACACCCGCCCCTGACCCCATCGCACCACACCTCCCCAACCACGCCCGCATGATCCCTGTCCGCTCCCGGCCCCACCCCGTCTCTCGGCCCGCTCGCTCGCGTGAACCCACTCCTCTCCCGCACCTCTCTCTCCCCGGCCCCCTCATTCCTCCCAATCAACAACCACCGTCGCCGCCGCTGCGTGGCCTCGGACATCACACGCATTGTCCCGCCTCCTCTCCCTCGGCTCCTCCCCAATAGGTCGCCACCAGTGCGCCGCCTCTGCCACCGGCTTTTCCCCTCTTCGGCTCGCCTCCTGTCCTACCGCCTGCCGCCACCTGCCGGTTCCCGAGCCGCGCTGCCCTGCGCCTTCCCGTCATAGAGCGCCGGCCGCCAGCGTCCCGCCGCCAAGGCCATCTCGCGCGATCCCCTGGCCGCCAGCACCCCGCCGCCAAGGTCGTCTCGCGCGATCCCCTGGTCGCCCTCTACCTCGCCACCCCGACCGTCTCCTCTTACCCAGGTGCCGCCGCCGACTGCTGCACCTTCCGCGCCAGGTGACCGTCCTCCGCCGTGAGCACGCTGTAGCCACCTGCACGTCTTGTCCTCGGCCTCCCTCCTCCCCAGCGGCGTCTTCACCTCTGGCCTCCGCAACCACACCACCCTCCCCTCTCTGTTTTGGCCCCTGGTGCCCTTTTGCTCATGTGTGTTAGTCTGCTAGTGGTGTTGCTAAGTAATGAACCTATGTGGTGTGGTGGATGTGAAGAAATAGTAGTGCTTATTTTGGTGGTTTGGTGTGGCCACGACAATGACAGAGTGAAGATGGATGAGATGGTATTATGGATGAGTATGAAGATGGTAATGCCGAAGACCCGCGAGGTCGTCGTTCCCCTGTTGGCAAGATCTTCCGGGTATGAATCGACAAAGCCCGGTGCAACAAGATCTTCGACAATACAACCTGGTGCCGATTTTTCTCATGATCGTCTTCGACAAATGGAGCCGGAACGCGAGCATCTTCTTCATAGATGTCAAGGTCTCCTTCCGGGAATCCGAAGGCCGTTCCTGGAACCCCAAAGACCGATTCCAACGAGTCGAACCTCTCCGATGCCAAGATCGCCGATACTCATGTGTGATACCTTTCCTCGAAGCCCTATTTTTATAAATGACCATATATGTTGTTGCATATTAATTGATCATACTCGCATACATATTGTGGTTTAGGGGTATATTGTCGATTCACCTAATAAAAAAATATGGAGGCCATATGCGGGCGAATCTAGTCTAATGTTGGTCCCATTTAAAATTGTGTAGCGAACCAGTGATATATTTTGCCATCTTAAGACAACATTTAAATTGCGGGTATCTTAAACTATATGAACCATCTAATTATTTGTTGGGACCTCGGTTCCGCTTAACATTGACTAATTGCATCGCATCTTTGCCATGTCATACATCATACATGCATCATGCCCGATCTTCTGCCGTAGTATTAAATAGTGCATCCGATGTTTCTTCTAGTGCATTGCTCCTTCACCGACTAGGCCGATGAGTTGATGCGAGTGTAGACCCGATCTTAGGATGAACCTTCGACAATGTTTTCAGGCGAGCAATCTTCCCCTTTCTACCTATCTTACTTTTATAGTATTTATTCCCTCCTGTTGATCTATTGCTATCTATGTTGCGATGCTATAGATTTCGTACCCCGTTATACTTCCCTGCAGTCCTTATATTGCCATGGACACATCCTATTACCTGTTGTTTGGTAGATAGTCGGCCTTGCGAGTCGTAGTTTCTTGCACAGGTGATGTGTCGCGCCGCCGATCTTCCATAGTTGTTGGAGTAATTCTGCATGTTTAACGTTGGAGATGATCATGGCTTTAATTATCGTTTAATAACTAAAATTGAAGTAGGTAATAATGCAGAGCCATAGCTGGGCAATAGATCTTATTTGGTTTTTAACCGTCCACTTGTGTTCCGTAGGACCCTAAGTACTTGATACCTGTTCTTTGAATATTCGCACTATCAGCATGTGGGACCATGAATCCCCTTAGCCAGAGCTTGAGTCATATATTATTTCTTGGGGCCACAAACTAGTTTGGGGCTTTATTACTATCCTGTACTTATGCCATGTTTTACTGCTTTATTTACTATTGCGCGTGGAGTGCCTATACTGTTTAGGAACCCCGTGCCATGTTTTCGCTGTATCGACAAGCCCAGACACACTTTCGGGTTCCCAGTCGTTTACAACCGTCACCACACACCCCGGGTCCATATCGAAGACGGCTGACTTCGTTGCAGGTAGCTTAGTGGGGTGGCCCCTTGAAATATTATATGAATCTTGCAATTGCTCTATCGTGATGCCTCGTTGGGTTTTCATTTGGTTTTTTCCGAGGTTGATCGTGCGTCTATTGCTATTTGTGCCCCCCTGCAGGGTAAAACTTTCTGAAAGCCGTGTCCGCGGTTATAGACGACTTGGAGCATAGTATCTCGATCATAGACAACTATAACTAAAGTAGTGCTATAAATTTGACTTTATAATGACTAGTAATCAGCTTCACTACAACGGAATGGCTAAATAAAAGTACCAACAAATGCTGGTTTTGGGATGCCTCATGCTATATGTATCTGACTAGTAAGTATTGCAACTACAATGGAATGGTTAACTAAAACTGCCCACTGTTTATAATATCAAGATGAGTCATGCTATCTATATCTGACTAGTAATTGCCGCAACTATAACGGAATGAATAAAACTGCCAACTGTGTGAGTTCCTCGGTTGACTTCCTCGTTTGGTCTCGAGGGGGAAATACCAGGATGGGTATGCTTGGTGATAGTTTCAGGTTGGATCCGAATAGGTCTTTCTTATACCTATCTGATAGCCGCCAGTTGTACTGAGTCTTTATAGGTTGTTTAGTGCATGTTGCGCCGCTTGATCTATGTACCTATGTAGAGCCGCCAATTCTGTCTCGCTGCATCTGGCCTCGATCGACCGCTCTCTTTTTCCTTTGCCCTTTATCGGCATCCCTTTTGTTTGCGCAGGTTTTGAGATCGACGTTGTTAGCAGGGTTACCCTTCCAGCTTGGCCTGGGCAGGGTTATGGACGCCATTGGTTATTCTTCAGGGCTCTTAGCTCAATTTGCATCTTATCCGTACTCGAATACTGTATCGTTTTCAAGTCGATTTGGATCTTCGCATTGTATATCTGTATTCTTGACTCTTTGAGTCGTTGTTGTATATAACTGTTCTGTGGGTTCCATCGTGGACTAATGTGTAATGGTATTACTTTGTTTTCCACCCGCAAGAAAGTGCCTGGTGGGCTCCTTTGAATCGTTTCTATGCGGGTTTGGCGGGAATTGCTAAGACTTGCATAGGGCCTACCTGAGGGTGTTACAGAGTGGTATCGAGCGGCGATACGATTTATACCCACTGGTCCAAATTTCAGAGTATAACCTAGCTAACAGCCGTGGTAGAGTGTCAAAACTATTTCAAAATCCGTTGGATAGATCTGATTAGGTCTGCTTTTACTTCTTACCCCTCTACTATTCTCCTCTTATCTCGACGTGTTTTGAATATGATCTCTTATCTTTTCTTCGAGTCCAGGATTTCTCGTGGTTGGGTTTCCGTCTTACCTTCAGGGTTTTGCTTCCATCCTCTTGTAACGATGCTTCAACACCTGACATTCATGCTATCAGATGAATCTTTCATCTGTTGTACCTTTCAGTGGACCGAAAAATTCACTAAATTTTTCTTTCTATCCTCTAGTGTTTTCCAATATGACAAAGTCATCTACATCAGATCTGATGAGAATCTCCATCGCTTCTTTGTTTCCAAACCTCAATTGTCGATATATTCAGTTTGAATTCTGAGAGTTGGTTGCATACTTCCCCTATTTATGTGCACAGTAATGCTTTGGGTGCGCGATGGACTGGTCACCATCCGACTACTCTTATCATTCGCTCTTGTACATTGAATGGTGAATCTATGTAATTATACTCCTTCCGTAGAAGTTAGAGGTGGCCGTATCTTTTGATACCTCTACCTTTGTCCTTTGTTTCTCCGGAGTGTTCTCTCGACGAACGTGAGCCACAACCCCTTATTGGTGGTGTCGCCGATTTCAAGATGGAGCAGGAGTCTTTATTAGTGGTGTCGCAAATATCTACACGAAACGAGAAGTCCAGCAATCATCGGCCTTCTTCCCTGTACCAGGAGGCGGATCTCGAGGGCGAGTTCCATTGTTAGTGGTGTCGAATTGTAGCACCCCGAATAAAACCGCTATTAGGAAATCGCCTGTTTTTTACTACTTTATGCATCATCATGACATCATGCATATTTTAACCTAAAACTATTTCTTTAAAAGCCTCTATTTGTTTTATAAATATCCCCATCTTTTATTTCAAATCAAACCCTCGGTCCGCCCGGATCTTTTGTTTGCCTAGACTATTTTACCAAAAGGATATTTAAAACTAAATAAAATAAATAAAACGTTTTTGTTCGGGGAGGCAATCCGACCGGTCAGGCCAGAGGCCGAACAAGACAAGATCACCTACAACCCGGCCCACCTAAACCAAACCCTAACCCTAAAATTCCTATCCCTAACCCTAACCCCCACCTCTCTCACCCACCCCTCCACCCAGCCGCCGCCACTCCCTGGCACACCTGCCCCTGATCTCATCGCACCCCACATCCCCAACCATGCTCGCATGATCCCTGCCTGTTCCCGGCCCCACCCGTCTCTTGGCCCACTCGCTCGCGTGAACCCGCTCCTCTCCCGCACCTCTCTCTCCCCGACCCCCTCCTTGCTGCCAATCGATAACCACCGCCGCCACTGCGTGGCCTCGGACGGCCCGCGCGTTGTCCCGCCTCCTCTCCCTTGGCTCCTCCCCAATAGGCCGCCACCGGTGTGTCGCCTCTAGCATCGGCTTTTCCCCTCTCCGACTCGCCTCCTGTCCTCCCGCCCGCCGCAAACTGCACCCGTTCCCGAGCCGCGCTGCCCTGCGCCTTCCCGTTGTAGAGCGCCGTCCGCCAGCGCCCTGCCGCCATGGCTGTCTCGCGCGAGCCCCTGGCCGCCCTCTACCTCGCCACCTCGACCGTCTCCTCTTCCCCAGGTGTCGCTGCCGGCTGCTGCACCTTCCGCGCCCGGTGACCGTCCTCCGCCATGAGCACGCTGTAGCCACCTGCACGTCTTGTCCTCGGCCTCCCTCCTCCCCAGCGGCGTCCTCACCTCTGGCCGCCGCAACCGCACCACCCTCCCCTCTTTGTTTTGGCCCCTGGTGCCCTTTTGCTCATGTGTGTTAGTCTGCTAGTGGTGTTGCTGAGTAATGAACCTACGTGGTGTGGTGGATGTGAAGAAATAGTAGTGCTTATTTTGGTGGTTTGGTGTGGCCACGATGAAGACAGAGTGAAGATGGATGAGATGGTATTGTGGATGAATATGAAGATGGTAATGCCGAAGCCCCGCGAGGTCGCCGTTCCCCTGTTGGCAAGATCTTCTGGGTATGAATCGACAAAGCCCGGTGCGACAAGATATTCGACAATACAACCTGGTGCCGATTTTTCTCATGATCGTCGTCGACAAATGGAGCCGGAACGCGAGAATCTTCTTCACAGATGTCAAGGTCTCCTTCCCAGAATCCGAAGGCCATTCCTGAACCCCGAAGACCGATTCCAACGAGCCGAACCCCTCCGACGCCAAGATCACCGATACTCATGTGTGATCCCTTTCCTCGAAACCCTATTTTTATAAATGACCATATATCTTGTTGCATATTAATTGATCATACTCGCATACATATTGTGGTTTAGGGGTATATTGTCGATTCACCTAATAAAAAAATATGGAGGCCATATGTAGAGGTCCCAATCTTTAATAAGATAGAGCCCCCTGTGTTTACAATGCTAGTCCATGGATCAATAGCTAGCATCCACAGTTAAGATGTAATATCAAGATCCAGGTCATATTATAACTTTATAACCAGGTATAACATAATTTTATTACATCATACATAGCTCATTTGGCTAATACATTACATTGCAGCGGAATAACTATAGTCATGGGTCCTTCATCTTCAAGTGCCACAGGCAGATGTTGGTTGTAGACTTTGTAATCCTAATCAATCAATCTTCACTAAAATCAATCAAACCTGCAACATTTCAAGTTACAGCCACAAGGGTCAATACATTTGAATTGTATTGGCAAGCTTCACTTTTATATGTAATATGAGTGGATCCTATCAATACATGCATATTTGGCTAAGTAGAGTTTAAGGCTTATTTGCATAAAGTAATATTGATCCTATCTTTTCAGAATGGTTTTGGTCCTTTGTCAAATCTCTTTTTACAAGTTCCTTGAACTTCTTGGTAGAAACTCAAGTGTTCAAGTCCTTGTCAAAATTCCCTTGAGCTACTTGGTAACCCCAAGTACAACAAGTTTTATCAAAATCTCATGAGTTCCTTGGTAACCCCAAGTATATCATGCTTTTAAACAAAATTTCTTGAATTCCTTGGTACCCCCAAGTGCATCAAGTTTTTATTTTAGAAGTTGGAATGTCGAGATTTCCCATAGTTCAAACTTTAGTTGCTCAGTATTGTCCATAACCGGGGACAAGGCTAAGTACTTAGATTTTATTATCTTCTGCAGAAGGAGTACACTTTACCCACATGTCACAATCCCATCCTTTTTTCACCAGTGGCCTACTGGATTAGTGCTCACCAAGATGGAGTACTGGCAGATTGAGAACGTGACGAAGTCTTTCCAAAAGGTCCTCCCATACACCATTGCTAGCTTGTCTTCAGCCCCCATGAAGCATTCCAGATCCCCATGTCCGGTAACTAAAGACAATGTATGGGTCTTCCTAATGTAATTGACTAAGCCAGAGCCATAATAGCATGTGGTTGCACACGAAAGCCACAATTGGAGAAGCATGTTTGATCTCTAAGTTTCCTAGGTGGGTTTTCTTTTGGAGCACAACACAAAGTGATTCCCATAGACATGGTTCCTTTTGTTGCCACCCTCTCCAAAACTTAAAGTATCCTCCACCTAGGTGGTTCATTGAGTCCTTGTTTTATTATGTAAAACACAAGTCCTTTTCTCATCCTTTGTAAAATCTCAACATGTATCTCTTTTCAAAATATAGCATGGCTAAGCATGTACAGCTACAATATTTTCACTAAGGAGTGTATAGGGAATCCTATTAGGATTTAGCATAGCATAAGTATAAAATTGTTTTCATGCATGTTTTCAAAATCCACTAAGTATAATGAAAATAGTAGGACTTTTGTATGATAGTGTAACTTGCCTTTTTGGTAGGGAATGGTGGTTCACTCCTTGATCTTTCTAGTCTCACACTTTGCTAAATTCACTACGATCAATCAAGCAAACACCAAATCAACTAGCATTCCAAATAATCAACCAAACAACAATTTCACACACATAATACTATGGGATCTAAGTCATGCATATGCATGCACAAGATGGTTCTATTGCAAGGATGGTCTCCACTAGGCTTCTTAAACTTTGTAAGGTCCAAATTGGTCATTTACCAAAATGGCAAAGTCATTTGCAAATGGATTTTATCCATAACACATTTAAAAATCCATTCAACATTTTATGTGGTGGGAAGTGGTTTTATCAAATCAAAATCTTTAAGTTTCTCACCAAAATTTTCTAACTCTCAAGACTTGGTGTTTTGGGGTCAGTAGCTTTGAATCAAAATATTTTCCCAATGTTTTTATTCCAAAATCATTTTCTTAATAAAACCATTATTTTCACTTGGCTAGAAATGGACTAAATCAATTAATCCATCCTAAACTTTTCCAAATCCATTTTCAAAACAATGGGTTGATTCCTAGGGTCAGTAAGGTCACAACAAACCATTTTGCAAAGGTTTTAACCCTAAAAACATTTTTAAACAATTTTTCTAATCTAAACAAGCACACAAAAGAATCTGCAAAAACAAGCAAACTAACAGATACTATTTTCTAAACCAAGGGCATGGTTGGCTAGGTCTTGCTCTCCTGAATCCAATGACATAAAATTTGTAATTTTTGGACGTGTGGATCCAAAGATACAAGGGTTTGAATTTCACAACTAAATCAGATTTCAAATCTGTTTTAAACAGAACAGGGGACACACGTCATTTCTTTACTGGTCGATACCGGTTCGGCCGGATCGACAACGTGGATCACAGGATCTAATTAGATCGTGTGGCCCAGAGAGCGTACCTCTTCGCGACTTAAATTATCTAATCTTACTCGCCCGATCTAGATCGAACGGCTCTAGTTGCCTTGCCAAAGGCTGGCGGCGCTAGGACAACGGCGAGCGGCGGAGCGGCCAGATAGTGGCGGCGCTGGCGAGGCAGGACGCTAGAAGAGAGGGGAGGTTGCTCACCAGATTCGCGAGGACGTGGTGATGCTCGACGTGTGCTTGTCGTGGCAGGGGGTGCTCTAGTACAGCTACGATCGTTCGCCGGAGTTGAGAACAACGTCGGGTGGTCTCAGTCGTGGTCAGAGTCGTCGCTACATGTCATGAGGAGAACAACCGAGGGTATGGTTAGACGCAGGAGGTCACGGGGATGTTGAGCGCGTGAACGAGAGGAAGAGGGGCGGCCTGGACTTACCGGAGGAGCTCGACGGAATTGAAGTCAGACGGCGGCGCTCAGAGCTTGGTCGGAGTCGACTCTCAGGGATGCCCACGGTCAAACCAGGGGCACAAACAGATACTCCAGGAAGTGGTGAGTCTCCTAGTGTGCTCAGGGAGGCTCGGGGCGGTGTCGAGTCGCCGGAATCGGCACCGGACTTCGTCGGAACAGAGGGTGTTCGGGGAGGAAATTGGGGAGGTCTGGGGGGTGCCGGCGCGGTGTGTCAGAGGGGAAATATAGAGGAGACATGGGCGTTTAAAACTGCGTGATCAAAGCTGGTAACAGTGGTCGAGTTAAAGCGAATTAAGGCCGCGAAATCATCGGTAGGAACGGTGTCGAGGGAGGAAGAAGGGGTCGCGCGGGTGAGGAGGAAGAACCGAGGAAAGTGGGCCTACCGGTCAGTGGGAAAAGAAAGGAGGGGAGGGTCCACTGGTCATACTCTGTACGGGTCAGAAACGAGGTGCGAATCGTTTTCTTTCGGAGAGGGAAAGCTGGGCTGTTTCTGGGCCTGTTGGGCTGCTGGGTTGGGTCGACCCTTTTCTTATTTTTTTTCTGTTTCTGATTCCTTTTTCTTTTCTAATTCTATTTCCTGTTGTAAATTTCAAAACAATCAAACAAGGTTCAAATCAATTCAAACCATCATCAATCTTTGTAGCTATGAACCTGGTTCTGTCCAGTAACAAAATCCAAAATAACATAATAATTTTTATTCTTTTTAGGATCCATCCTTTAATTAAATAAAATGGATATTTTTTGTTATTTAATAAAATAGGGTTTGATTTAAATAACAAATTATCCATTTGAAAATCAAATATTATCAAAACCAAATCAGTAGTTTTATTTTGGAAAATAAAGGATACTTGGAAACTTGTTTAAAACAAAATAACCTTTTAGGGTCCATTATTAATTAAATATAATAGACTTTCATTATTAAATCAAATAGGGTTCATTTTATTAAGATGTTTATTTTGAAACCTAAAATAAAGCCAAAACACTTCAGTAGGTTTTATTTGAGAATATAAATATTTGGAAAACTTATTTTAAATAATGTAATAAGTTTTGATGTTTCAATTAAAATGGAAAACCTTTTATTTAAATAAATTTGGATAAGTCCTTATTAATTTATTTTAAATAAACCTTTACCATTTTTATTAAATAAAAATGTTTTATTTCAAAAGCTTTGGCCAAGGTTTAATTTGGCTCTATAAAATAATCCTTATTTATGAATCCACCTTTTCTTTTGAAAAACAAATCTTTTATTAAAGATCCAAAAATAGTAATTTCAAAATATTTTAACTTTATTAAATGTTTATCTTAATAAATCCTTTTAAGATTTATTTGGTCCAAATTGGTTTGAAGATCCAATTGAATTCCAAAAAGTTTCTTCTGGATCTGAAAATCAAACAAAGTTTTATTTTATTCATTTATTTTCACATTACAAGATTTGGAAAATCTTGGGATGTGACACCATATGCCGGCGAATCTAGTCTAATGTTGGTCCCATTTAAAATTGTGTAGCGAACCGGTGATATATTTTGCCATGTTAAGACAACATTTAAATTGCGGGTATCTTAAACTATATGAACCATCTAATTAATTGTTGGGACCTCGGTTCCGCTTAATTTTGACTAATTGCATCGCATCTTTGCCATGTCATACATCATACATGCATCATGCCCGATCTTCTGCCGTAGTATTAAATAGTGCATCTGGTGTTTCTTCTAGTGCTTTGCTTCTTCACGGACTAGGCCGATGAGTTGATGCGAGTGTCAAACCAATCTTCGGATGAACCTTCGGCAATGTTTTTAGGCGAGCAATCTTCCCCTTTCTACCTATCTTACTTTTATAGTATTTATTCCCTCCTGTTGATCTATTTCTATCTGTGTTGCGATGCTATAGATTCCGTACCCCGTTATACTTCCCTGCAGCCCTATATTGCCATGGACACATCCTATTACCTGTTGTTTGGTAGATAGTCGGCCTTGCGAGTCGTAGTTGCTTGCGCAGGTGATGCGTCGCACCGCCGATCTTCCACCGTTGTTGGAGTAATGCCACATGTTTAACGTTGGAGATGATCATGGCTTTAATTACCGTTTAATAACTGAAATTGAAGTAGGTAAATAAATGTAGAGGCACATGTGGGCAATAGATGTTATTTGGTTTTTAACCGTCCACTTGTGTCCCATAGGACCCCGAGTACTTGATACCTGTTCTTTGAATATTCACACTATCCGCGTGTGGGACCATGAATCCCCTTAGCCAAAGCTTGAGTCATATATTATTTCTTGGGGCCACAAAGTAGTTTGGGGATTTATTACTATCTTGTACTTATGCCATGTTTTACTGCTTTATTTACTATTGCGCATGGAACGCATGTACTATTTAGTAACCCCGTGCCATGTTTTCGCTGTATCGACAAGCCCAGTCATACTTTCGGGTTCCCAGTAGTTTACAGCCGTCGCCACACACCCTGGGTCCGTATCGGTGACGACCGACTTCGTTGCGGGTATCTTAGTGGGGTGGCCCCCTGAAATATTATATGAATATTGCAATTGCTCTGTCATGATGCCTCGTTGGGTTTTCATTTGGTTTTTTCTGAGGTTGATCGTGTGTGTGTTGCTATTTGTGCCCCATACAGGGTAAAACTTTCTAAAAGCCGTGTCCGCGGTTATGGACGACTTGGAGCATAGTATCTTGATCATAGACAACTATAACTAAAGTAGTGCTATAAATTTGACTGTATAATGACTAGTAATCAGCTTCACTACAACGGAATGGCTAAATAAAAGTACCAACAAATGCTGGTTTTGGGATGCCTCATGCTATTTGTATCTGACTAGTAAGTATTGCAACTACAATGGAATGGTTAACTAAAACTGCCCACTGTTTATAATATCAAGATGACTCATGCTATCTATATCTGACTAGTAATTGCCGCAACTATAACGGAATGAATAAAACTTCCAACTGTGTGAGTTCCTCGGTTGACTTCGTCGTTTGGTCTCGAGGGGGAAATACCAGGATGGGTATGCTTGGTGATAGTTTCAGGTTGGATCCGAATAGGTCTTTCTTATACCTATCTGATAGCCGCCAGTTGTATTGAGTCTTTATAGGTTGTTTAGTGCATGTTGCGCTGCCGCTTCAGTCCACCATACCTATGTAGGCGAGAGCCGCCGAATTCTAGTCTCGCCGTGTACTGGCCACAGTACTGACCGCTCTCTTTTTCCTTTGCCCTTTGTTGGCACCCCTTTTGTTTGAGCAGGTTTTGAGATTCACGTCGTTAGCAGGGTTACCTTTACGGCTTGGCCTAGGCAGGGTTATGGACGCCATTGGTTATTCTTCAGGGCTCTTAGCTTAATTTGCATCTTGTCCGTACTCGGATACTGTATCGTTTTCAAGGTGATTTGGATCTTTGCATTGCATATCTGTATTCTTGAATCTTTGAGGAGTTGTTGTATATAATTGTTCTGTGGGTTCCATCATGGACTAATGTGTAATGGTATTACTTCGTTTTCCACCCGCACGAAAGTGCCTGGTGGGCACCTTTGAATCGTTTCTATGCAGGTTTGGCGGTAATCGCTAAGACTTGCATAGGGCCGATCTGAGGGTGTTACATGGGGTCAGCCCCATGTGAAAGGATACGGATGTCGCCTAGAGGGGGGGGGGGTGAATAGGCGATTAAAACTTTTCCTAGAGTGGTTCAATAAAACTAGTGTTTAGTTTGTAAAGCACAACCTAGAAACAACTAAGGTTTACCTATGTGCACCAACAACTTATGCTAAGCAATACAAACAACAAAGTGATAGAAAGATATATATTACTTCAAGCACGAAGGCTATCACAATGTAAAGTGCATAAGTAAAGAGCTCGGGTATAGAGATAACCGAGGCACGCGGGGACACCGATATTTTACCGAGTTCCTCCCAACATGGAGTACGTCTCGTTTGGAGAGGGGGTGGTATCAAACCACCAATGCCACAAAAGGCCTCCCTTATTCTCCGGTGAATCTCACCCCAATGGGATCGATCCACGCTTCCACTATCGGTGCACTTGTCGGTGGCAACCGGAACCTCTCACAAGGTTGGGGCACAACTCCACAACTTAATTGGAGGCTCCCAACAAATGCCACAAAAGGCCTCAACAAATGCCACCAAGGCTACAATGACACCAAGGCCACAAAACCGTCTAGGGTTCCAAGAACCCAAGAGGGACAAGCTCCAATGAGAAATTCAAACCAAATACTCCGACGAGAACTCAAACCGATGCAACAAATGCAAATGGCAAGAACAACACAAAGATGCTCAAATCCCTCACTCTCAAGTTCCAACAAAGCTACTAAAGCTATTGGGGGAACAAGAGAGGAGGAATCAAAGAGAGACACAAAATCCCCCAAAATCTAGATCCCCAAAGATACACTCACAAAGAGATGTTTTGGTTTGGTCAAAACGTAGATCTAGATCTCCTCCAACTACCCCTCAAATATATGCAAGAATCAATGGAGGGGTGAGTAGAAATCGAGCTTAAGGAGTAAGGCAAATAGGGGCAAAGCTTTAGATCCAAAGAGGAGGAAGAAGTAACCCTAAAAGGAAAATGGGCAAAGCTATTTATAGCCCTGGGCAAAATATGGCCGTTGGAGCCTTTATGTAGCGGTAGTACCGGAAGTTCAAGCGGTACTACCAGAGAACTCCGGTACTACCGGACCAGGTACCGGACTTGGTACCGGAAGACCAATATTCAAACTTCATAAGCCCTGGCCACAGCGGTAGTACCATTGATGCTACCGTAAAGAGGTAGTACCGCAAATGGCAACCGGTACTACCGGACGTGAAGTGGAATCAGCAGTTTAGACGAAAAAAGTCTCTGTCACGCCAGGTATTAAAATGCGGTACTACCGCATTTTACTACATAGGCAGACAGAAGGTTTTTGCCAACGTTCAAAAAGTCTCTGCCCTGTGCGGTACTAAAATGCGGCACTACCGCATTTTAGTACCGGAGCAGGTAGAAGCTTTTGACAAGTGGTCAAAAAGCTACTGTCGTGCTAGGTACTAAAATGCGGTACTATCGCTTTTTAGTACCTAGCCCGGCAGAGGCTTTTTGACAGTTAGTCAAAACCTTCTGTCGCATCCGGTAGCAAAAAGCGGTACTACCGCTTTTTGGTACCGCACTAGGCAAATATTCAAACGGCAATAACTTTTGACTGGAAGCTCCGATTGACCCGATTCTAATTGCGTTGGATAGAGGACGACAAGGGCTTCCCAATAAAAGTGGAGATATTGATTATCACCAAGTGATAAAGTATCAAGTAGAATAATGTGATATACCTCACTTGGTGAGAAACCGAAAAGCCGCATAAATCAAAATCGCAACAAGATACAAATGGGAGATCCGATTTTGATGAACAAGAGCTTGTTATGGAGATTACCACAAGCTCTATATCCTCACATGGATAAGACCAAATAACAACCAAGTACGATGATGCAAGTATGCAAAGGTTTGAGCTCTCTCCAAACGATGTGACCGAATTACTCCTACGAGAGCCCCTCTTGATAGTACGGTTATCTATCCTAAACCCGGTCTCACACACACAACGTGAGACCGTCAAAAGGGAAAACCTATCAAGATTATACCTTTTCCTTGAGCATTCCACTTGAGCTCGATGTAGACGATCTTGACCTTCTCAAGATGAAACGCCTTTCTTAATTCCTCATCATCGACCTCGCATATTGAGCTTTCCCAACATATCTTCTTTGCATTTCATCAACCTTGAAGCCAACACATGCATCAAGCGATGCCAATGGACAAATCCTACAAGTATAACTTAATACACACATTAATCCATAAAGATTGTCATTAATTACCAAAACCACACATGGGGGCCCAACATGTTCTTTCAACCTCCCCCATTTTGGTAATTGATGACAATCCCTTTAAGAGGGTTTATATAAGGAATATTAATGAATAAAATGGTAATACCAATATCAAATACTACAAAAGTATGTGATATTGGTACGACCACCATATATAGAGCAAACTCCCCCACAATCTATGCATGTGTGATGAACTTGAATTTCATTGCATATATTGCCAATCATTATCATTGGTGGAGTTTCCTCTATATATACCACATGCTAAGCAACAACAAAGATGCAAGAGCATGAGAAGCAAATGCACAAGAACAAACTCAATGCATAAACCAACTTCCCTTAAACCCTCTAAACTTCTCCCCCATTGGCATCGATTGCCGAAATGGGTGACAAGTTCTAGAAGGCAAATATAGTAATAATTACTCCAAAGGTGTGCCTTCGCACATATCCAATGATGAATACTTGGGAGGGAGTAGAACTATATCGAGGACCCGAATATTGCAAAAATAAAGTCAAATGATGCAAGCAACTACAAGGTCCGACAAACCAATTGAAAACAAGAAATGAGTTCAAATGGAACCTACAAGATATTATGATATGAGAAAGAGAGTGCTTTAAATAACAAATAGAGAAGCTCCCCAAGATTTGTGCACTATTCAACATAAATGCATTAGAATACATATTGAACAAATATGGAATCCTCGCTCCCCCATAAGTATTTAAAACACAACAAATGAGAAAGAAGACAAATGTGCATTATTAGATGAATTAGATGAGCTCCCCAAAGATAATGCACCAATTATGATAATTGTATTTGGGATCAAGGTGCATAATCATGGAATCCTCACTCATCCAAGTTCATTTAACAATACAAGGCATGAGAGAATAAATATGAGTGCCAAAAGATGCAAACAAGAGGAACAAACACTCATAGGCAAATAAATTTGGAAGCCGCCGAAGAATCAAAAGGAATAGAAAGGTGGTCTCCAAGGATTTAAAAATCAACTAAAATTATCTTCTCATATGTGTATATGTATCTAAGTGGATGACATCACAAAGACATATGCCCATAAAGAAACAAGCACATACAAGGAAGATATACAATAAAGCACATGGAAGCAAAAATGAAGTCATAACATATACCAATAAGATTTTTGCTTCAAAGCATGGCCAAAGGCTCACATACATCTTATTGTACATAATGGACTTCAAACACAAACACACTACATATATTACAACTATCACCAAGGGAAAAGGAGAAAGTTGAAATATATGAAGAAAGGCAAAAAGTATCATAATAGAAAATAGACTAGCAAAATCTCACTATTGCATATGAGAGAAGTTGAGGAAATGATAGGCAATAAAATTGCTAGATTGACATATTTGGGATTGGAGGATCATGTGCATGATTTTGTATAGTCCCAACTACATGTACTCATCTCAACTTAAACACATATACACTAGAGAGTCCTCTTAAAACCATGGCTAGAACTACAACAATTACTAATACATTAATTCATGCTAGAAGGCAACCGACAAACGGTTGGAATCAAGATATGTAAGCATGAGAAAGAGATACTTGTTACCGAGGTAGGATATAGAGGATATGAATTCGTTGATCATCCTATAGCTTGCCTCAAATTTTCTTCTAAGCATCACTTCTTCAAAATTGAGAGACAAGCATCCAATATATCTTCAATGTACCTAAAACACATTTAAGTACAAAATGGTCCCCAAACTTATTGGGTCCAAAGTACTTAGAGAAACTACAATACATAGGAGAGACTCCACATAATTATGTGCACACTGATATGAAATTGAATTTCATGCACAACTTAGCCGATGGGAATTGGTGGAGTTTCCCCTATATATTGGATCAAAGAAAGCAAACATGCCTTAATATAAACATATAGTAAATATGCATGCATAAAGCTTTCAAGAACCAAAAAGGAGATACAATTTGAACAAAAACACCAAGTAAACCGAGATGGCACACACAAGAGTGTGACAAGACAAGTGGTGTCCAAATTGTATCAAAGAACCAATTCAACACATGAACGATCACAAGTTCAACAAATGAACTAGGCTAAGGCCAAAAGAGCAAAAGTAGATAGAAATAAAAATGCTCAAGGATTTATCTCATTCTAAAATGGTTAAATCAAGAAACAAGGAATGAGACAAAACCAACTCCCAAAAATAGCAAGGTTCCAACAAGAAACCAAACTCCCCAAACTTCACATGATGGCACAAGTCCCAAAATGAAAAGATTGAGTATCCAAGCACATAAAACATGATATGGATCAAACAGAGAAGCATAAATATGACTGTTCTAAATAACATAGGAGAGCTCCCCCATAGATAGTGCATTATATAGGATTTTCCTGTTAAATGCAAAATGCACACAAATGGGATCATCACTAGCACCTACAATAAGTAAAACACAGGAGGATATCAATAAAATAAGAAGATCCACAAGAAGCAAGGAAGGCTTGGGAGACAACACAAAACATTTTCTTGGCCAAAGATAGGATAAAGTTAAGCAAGGGCCAAGGTGAATATGATCAATAAATTCTACCATAAGTTGGGTGCTCATTGTCCAAGGACAAGAAATATTGGGAATAATTTTCCCAAGGTAGCTTGTATGGATATCCAAGATCATAGTCACAACAAGAAGCATATAACTAAATATAAGAAATTAAGCATGATACTTCGAACAAGATTCTTGGTAGCTTCCAATAGTCACACAATCACTAGTGATTAGAGTAACTTGAAGCAAATGGTTTCCATGAGGATATATATATCTAAATATGAGGAAACACATACCAAGGACCATTCTCATATACAAGATCCAAAATAAGATCAATAAAGGCATTCAAGCAAATTGGAACTTGTATGAGCAAATGTGTAACATAGGAGCTAGATAATAATCAATATCAATTCTAAGTGACACAACCTCGAATATTCACATTTTCTAGGATTGTAATATGCACTAAGCATAATACTCCCCCATAATGTGATACTACCATAAAAACAACACGAGGCAAAAGGATACAAATAGAGATAATTAATGGACATTATAAAACTTAAATTTATCATGAGAATTGTACCACATAGAGACTAGACAATAATCCAATATAAATACTAGGTGGTATTCCTCATGTACACACAATTTTAGGATTGTGGAATTCCCAAGCACAACACTCCCCCAAAATGGGATAATCCATTAATTTCTCACAAGAGCCAAATAAGATACCAAATATAACCAAGCAAGGCTCAAACACAAGAAACACACATACATGGAGTGCCACCTAATCATACAAAAATATACTTGATATCTGAAGATAATTAAGTGGAAAGCACAACATGTACAAAAGCATGGAAGATACAAAACCAACACATGCACAAGGGGGCGAGTAACTTTCAATGAAATGAGTTAAGCATATGTTACCGCAAGGAGGAACATTGAGAATATAATATAATCATGATAATCCAAATGGCTTGGCTTGAAAACAATAATAATTGATGAAGATTCCTCAATTCCTCATAATGTAGCCAAGACTCCAATGCCCTCCAACAATACCTATTGATCAAGTTTTGGCTTGTTGGTCCCCAACCAAGTTGGGTCCTAAGAGGTTAGTCACAATAGGCTTGGCAACCCAAATGGTTCTTTTCTTGAACCCACATTGAGCACCAACAAACTTGGCAAACACATTGCCAACCTCATCCTTATAAAGTGAATAAGCATCATCAATTAAGATAGGATTGGATGAGGAGATACCAATAGTGCATGCGGAAGAAATGTGCCCCTTCTCACGGCATATGTAGCAAGTTCTACTCTTGCCATCTTTCTTCTTAGGTGAAGCCACAACTAGAGGAAGAGCTCGAGTAGTCCTCTTAGGAAGAGGCCCATTAATGACTTGAGGTGGAGCTTGAGGCCGCTTTCCTTGTTTCTTCACACTAGGAGACTTCTTCTTCAATGGGCAAGATCTAACATGATGCCCTTCTTCCTTGCACTTGAAGCAAACAATGTTGGCCGGATTCTTGACTTGATGTTGGCCATTCTTCTTGTTGTCCTTTTGCTTCAACATGATAGTGGACTTGTTCTTGACATTGGAGTTGAATCCAAGCCCACTCTTGTCATTGGGGGATTTTTGCACACTCAAGATTTTGTTGAGTGCAGCCTTCCCTTGATGACCCTTTTTCAAGTCATTCTTCAAAGAAGTGACTTGAGCCTTGAGCTCTTTGATTTCCTCTACATGGTTAGTTTCAATACAAGTGCTAGAGGAAGTAGATGCTACATTGTTAGAGCAACAAGGCATGGAATGTAATTCATCACGAGATATAGCATGGTTGTGAGAGGATGAATTACAAGGACTAGAACATGGCAATATAACATTTGGAGTAGATATAGTGCTAATGTCCACATGAGGCCCACAAGATGTTATTTTTGACATGATGGCCTCATGAGCCAACTTTAGCTTACCATGGGAGACTAGGAGATCCTCATGCGAGCTTGATAGCTTAACATGGCTTTCTTATAATTTCCCATAGTTGCTAGTTAGCAAAGCAAGTTGAGCCCTTAGGTCAACATTCTCCTTCAAAATAGATGCTTCACAAGAAATAGAGTTAGTAGCACAAGCATCATTATTATTAGCAAGAGGTGATGGAAACTTGTCAAGCTCTTTTGAATATGAGGCTTTAAGTTGCTCATGTGACTCGGTGAGTTTGATGAGCTCACCCTTTATGACCCTAGAGCCATTTTTGAGGTGCTCAAAATCCTCAAGGAGTTTATCATAAGAAACTTGAGTCTCATCATTTTTATTTTTGAGATCACTTGCCACCTCAAGATCTCTATCATGAGATTCCTTTACTCTAGATAGCTCTAAAGAAAAGGTCTCCTCAAGAGATTCCTTGGTGGTTTGTTCCTCTTCAAGAGCTTTATTTAGGTTTGCAATTATATTAGCATACTCACGCTCAAGACTACGCATTTTATCAACGTTGTTATCATGCACCTCAATTTGTGTTTCTAACTTATCAATATGTTCTTTGCTCTTAATAGAAATGTCCAAGACTTCAACAAAGTTAGAACAAGCAATATCCTTTTTAACAAGGGCACGATAAAAAATCTCACCCTTCTCATATAAATCATCAATATCAAGCTCTTCTTCCACATTATCCACATCCTCCTCATCACAAGAGGTGATGGGTTCCAAAGTATGAGTTACCTAAGAATCCCTAGCCATAAGGCATAGGTAGGTACCGGAAGAAGTTGAAGATGAGATTGCATTTGTCGCTTCATTCAAAACCATGTCTTGGACCATAGAATCTTCGGTTTCCTCTACATGGTTAGCAACACAAGCACTAGAGGAAATGGAAGCATTTTTTATCATGGCAACAAGACAACACAAGCATATCATCATGAGATTTATTCAAGTCATTTCTACATGATATGCAAGAACTATTAACACAGGCATGTAAGGAGTTTGTAGTGCTAGAAGTGTTAAAGTCCAAAGATAGATCATTGCAGCTCGATAGGGATGAGGGATTACAAATAGTAAGCACACTATCCAAATTGAAATTTCTATCACCACTCACCATATCATTACCTTGTGAAAAGTCACATGTTGTTGACGTGGTAGAGGATGAAAACTCATCTCGACCAGAAGTGGAAGCAACACAATCATCCTTAATAATGTTGGACACAACATATTTATCTTGAAGTTTTTTCCATAACTCACGAGCGCTCCAAAAAGGAATGATTGAAGATGTAACTACATAGCTCAAAGCATTAACAAGCACATTAGAAGCTTGAGCATCGAGATAAATTTTTTTATCATCCTCACTAGATAGATTTTTGAAATCCATTGGAGGAGAAAAACCTATATCTACAATACGCTCCAAATTTGGGTCCATGTCCCAAAAATGAATGAGGATGCGATTTTTCCGTATATCATAATTTGTGCCATCGAATGTGACCATGTCATTGTGCACAAATCCTCTAGCCGACATCTTTACTCTCAAGGCGGTGAAGCCTAAAATGAGAGACCGGGCTCTGATACCAATTGAAAGGATACATATGTCGCCTAGAGGGGGGGGGGTGAATAGGCGATTAAAACTTTTCCTAGAGTGGCTCAACAAAGGAAGAATAAAACTAGTGTTTACTTTGTAAACCACAACCTAGAAACAACTAAGGTTTACCTATGTGCACCAACAACTTATGCTAAGCAATACAAACAACAAAGTGATAGCAAGATATATATTACTTCAAGCACGAAGGATATCACAATGTAAAGTGCATAAGTAAAGAGCTCGGGTATAGAGATAACCGAGGCACGCGGGGACACCGATATTTTACCGAGTTCCTCCCAACATGGAGTACGTCTCGTTTGGAGAGGGGGTGGTATCAAACCACCAACGCCACAAAAGGCCTCCCTTATTCTCCGGTGAATCTCACCCCAATGGGATCGATCCACGCTTCCACTATCGGTGCACTTGTCGGTGGCAACCGGAACTTCTCACAAGGTTGGGGCACAACTCCACAACTTAATTGGAGGCTCCCAACAAACACAAAAGGCCTCAACAAATTCCACCAAGGCTACAATGCCACCAAGACCACAAAACCGTCTAGGGTTCCAAGAACCCAAGAGGGACATGATCCAATGAGCAATTCAAACCAAATCCTCCGAGGAGAACTCAAACCGATGCAACAAATTCAAATGGCAAGAACACCACAAAGATGCTCAAATCCCTCACTCTCAAGTTCCAACAAAGCTACTAAAGCTATTGGGGGAACAAGAGAGGAGGAATCAAAGAGAGACACAAAATCCCCCAAAATCTAGATCCCCAAAGATACACTCACAAAGAGATGTTTTGGTTTGGTCAAAACATAGATCTAGATCTCCTCCAACTACCACTCAAATATATGCAAGAATCAATGGAGGGGTGAGTAGAAATCAAGCTTAAGGAGTAAGGAAAATAGGGGCAAAGCTTTAGATCCAAAGAGGAGGAAGAAGTAACCCTAAAATGCAAAGGGGCAAAGCTATTTATAGCCCTAGGCAAAATATGGCCGTTGGAGCCTTTATGTAGCGGTAGTACCGGAAGTTCAAGCGGTACTACCGGAGAACTCCGGTACTACCGGACTAGTACCATTGATGCTACCGTAAAGTGGTAGTACCACAAATGGCAACCGGTACTACCGGACGTGAAGTGGAATCAGCAGTTTAGACGAAAAAAGTCTCTGTCACGCCAGGTAGTAAAATTCGGTACTACCGCATTTTACTACCTAGGCAGACAGAAGGTTTTTGCCAACGTTCAAAAAGTCTCTGCCCTGTGCGGTACTAAAATGCGGCACTACCGCATTTTAGTACCGGAGCAGGCAGAAGCTTTTGACAAGTGGTCAAAAAGCTACTGTCGCGCTTGGTACTAAAATGCGGTACTATCGCTTTTTAGTACCTAGCCCGGCAGAGGCTTTTTGTCAGTTAGTCAAAACCTTCTGTCGCATCCGGTAGCAAAAAGCGGTAGTACCGCTTTTTGGTACCGCACCAGGCAAATATTCAAACGACAATAACTTTTGACTGGAAGCTCCGATTGACCCGATTCTAATTGCGTTGGATAGAGGACGACAATGGCTTCCCAATAAAAGTGGAAATATTTATTATCACCAAGTGATAAAGTATCAAGTAGAATAATGTGATATACCTCACTTGGTGAGAAACCAAAAAGCCGCATAAATCAAAATCGCAACAAGATACAAATGGGAGATCCGATTTTGATGAACAAGAGCTTGTTATGGAGATTACCACAAGCTCTATATCCTCACATGGATAAGACAAAATAACAACCAAATACGATGATGCAAGTATGCAAAGGTTTGAGCTCTCTCCAAACGATGTGACCGAATTACTCATACGAGAGCCCCTCTTGATAGTATGGTTATCTATCCTAAACCCGGTCTAACCCACACAACGTGAGACCGGCAAAAGGGAAAACCTATCAAGATTATACCTTTGCCTTGAGCATTCCACTTGAGCTCGATGTAGACGATCTTGACCTTCTCAAGATGGAACTCCTTTCTTAATTCCTCATCACCGACATCGCATATTGAGCTTGCCCAACATATCTTCTTTGCACTTCATCAACCTTGAAGCCAACACATGCTTCAAGCGATGCCAATGGACAAATCCTACAAGTATAACTTAATACACACATTAGTCCATAAAGATTTTCATTAATTACCAAAACCACACATGGGGGCCCAACATGTTCTTTCACCATGGCTGTGCGCCATGCCCCTTGGGTGCCCCCCTCTACCCTATAAAAGGCCCCCTCTCATCCTCTCAAAGTACACCTCCTCGTGAAGGATCTCTCTCCCCCTCTAGAATTTATTCCCCATGGTCTCGGACTAGCGAGATACATGTTCCTGGTGGCTATTCGGCAAGAAAGAGTTGAGCTTCCGCTGCATCGCTGGAGCAAGGAGGCAGAGGTTGCTCGGTGTCTTGTACGTGTGTGCGAGCACGGATGCGCTACTGTTTTGCAGCACTAGGAATTCCTCTCAATCTTGAGATAGGCAAGAGATCGTCTACATCAACCACGAGTTTAACTCGTTAAGCTTTGTCGGTCTTCAAGGGTATGTTTTCTACGAATATACATCTGCCCGTTGCTTGTATCTAGTAGATAGATCTTGGTACATAGTTGTTCCCATCATAGGAATTTTTTTGTTTTCTATGCTGCGAACCATACACTTGGGGCCAAAATAGACCAAGAAATATAACCATCAAATGGGCCAACATATTGTGCATACACATCACCATAATAATCACGCATTAGAACATAGTGAGGGTTAGAACTTCCCGCAAAATCATCATGAGACATAGTTTTACCACTTGTGGTCTTACTACCCACAATGGCCTTGTCTTTCTCTTGTGCGGGCTTGGCCTTCTTCTTCTTGTTGTTCTTCTTATTTGCTTTGGAGACAAAACCTATTTCCCCTTTCTCACCATTTGACCTTTGCTTACTCAAGAGGTCATCAATGGACTTGTTTACTTTTGGAAAGGTGGCCTTAGCTAGCTCCCCCTTCAACCTAGCATTTTCTTCAAGAATATTCGTGCTACTAGAAGGAATGAAATTACTAGGAGAAGCAATAGTGGTCAATTGAGTTTGAAGCTTTTCATGTGACTTTGTGAGTAAAAATAGTTAACTTTCCAAGGCCTTGTGAGCCTTGTCAAGCATCCTATAGTCCTCAGCAAGTTTTTCATGAACAACACCAAACTCAATCTTGTCCTTTTTAGCCTTTTTATATTTACAAACTGCATGATCTCTTTCCTTGACAAGTCTATTAACAATTAAGTCATTAGCCCCATCAAGCCCTTCAAGTTTTAGTTTAAGGAACACTCTAGTATCTTGTTCTTCTTCTAGAGCATTATTTAGGGCTTCAACCTCAATCATGTGTTCTGTTCCTAGTTTACATCTTTCATCAAGAAGCTCTTGGGTGTGAGAAATTTGATCTAAGAGGTCCACAAAATGTCTTTTGTGTTCCCCTTTCAAGTTATTCATGAACTCATCAAAAGCAATTATTTCCTTTTTAACCTCAAGAGACATTTCATCATCATTTTCATCATTACTAAAGAGGGTTGGGTGAGATGATGAAGATACCTCCGTTCCTCGTGCCATAAGGCAAGTGACGTTCTTGTTGGAGAGATTCTCATTTGGTGATTCGAATAGGGAGTATGTGGGAGTAGAAGTAGTGGCAAGAGCAGCCACACCACTTGATGTTTCCTCTTCATTATCTTCATCGTCGGAGGAGTATTCTTCATGAGTGATCAGCACAATTTCACCCGACTTCTTGTTGATGGGATTCTTCTTGATGAAGGGTTTCTTGTAAGGAGTTTTGGAAGTTTTCTTCAACACAAGTTTACCCCCATGATCTTATCTCTTATCATAAGGACAACCCGCCACAAAGTGATAGCGGTCACCACAATTGAAGCAAGTTCTCAATTTAGTGACATTTTCTCTTCTTCCATTTGGGTTTCTTCTCCATTGTATTTCCATCTTGGCTTTGGAGGGGTTCTTCCAAAAGTTCTTTGCATAGAAGGCCATATATTCACCATGAGAAATCTTGACATCATCGGGGTGGCTCATGGAGAGGACTTCGTCACTATCATCTTCATCCCCATGTTCCACAACTTTGGCCTTCAATGCAAGGTTGACAACATTGCTCATTCCAAGGGCTCGAGCACGGGAATCTTTGGCATTCTTGGCGGCAACCTTGAAAGAGGCCATCTCTTGCATAACTTCATTGAAGGTCATGAGGTGGTAGTTGCGTCTTCCTTGTAGGCTCTTCAAGTCGGTGGGCTCAAAGGGCATGAGTGCACTCACATATTTCCTTTTTATCCAAGCATCATCCACATGTGAGGCACCCACATTCCTAAAAGCGGTGGTGGTGGACTTGAGCCTACGATACATGTCTTCATGATCTTCACCTTCCTTCAAATAGAAGCCTTTGGCTTAATTGCTTAGTGAATCATACTGATTCCTTCTCATGCTCTCATTCCCAACATACAACTCTGTGAGAGCATCCCAAGATTCCTTGGAGGTGTTGAGGTGCTCAATGTGTGGGTAATCTTTTGTACCCAATCCTTGTTGTATCATGTGCAAGGAAGTGGCATTGAGTTGACTATTTCTTCTTGTCAAGTTGTCGGGATCCCCAACATAGAATCCTTGTTCAATGATGTTCCATAACTCAATACAAGAGCTACACACATGATATTTCTTTAGATATTGCCATTGAGCAAAAGTGGGTCTCCTCTATTGTTTATATGAGGGTGAGGAATTGGAGGGTCGGGAGAGTACTATCCATGAGAGTCATGGTGCTCTCCCTTCCCACCATCTATTTTTGTGGAGGAATTAGTGTTGTCTTGATTACCCCCACCACCATACCCTCGGGTGATGCTGGGGCATTCACCTTAGGTAATACTGATGGAGGTTCCTCTTGAGGAGAAGGGGATGATGAGCCACCTTTATCTTTAACAAGATGCTCAAGTAGTTTGTGCAATTGTTTGATCACGTTGGCCATGGTGGAGCTCAATCTTATTTCCAAGTTATTCAGATCATCCATGGTCACTGAGGTAGGCTCACCACCACCTTCCCGATCATTGCTACCCATAAACTCTTAGGCAGTAAATCCCGAATAAAGAGCCGAGGCTCTGATACCAATTGAAAGGATCGTATGGGCACCTAGAGGGGGGGGGAGGGTGAATAGGTGCTACTTCAAATTTTCTCCATTTTCAAATTAGGGTTTGACAAGAAAGGTAAATTATCCAGATTATGAAACTAAGGTGAATTTACCTATTTGCCAAACAAGCACTAACTAGCACAACACTAAGCAAGAACAAGAAAGTAAAGTGCGGTAAAGGATAGAAGTAACCAAAGTGGTGGATGTGGAGACACAAGGATTGGAGGGGAAGTGCGTCTACGTTTGGAGAGGGGGTGGTTTCAAACCACCAATGCCACGAGAGGCCTCCCATGTTCTCCGATGAACCTCACCCCAAGGGGTTCGATTCACCTCTTCCACTATATTGGCAACCTTCGAGGTGGAAGCCGCCACCTTTACAACAAGTTCGGGGCACACATCCACAACCTAATTGGAGGCTCCCAAATACAAGCAAGCTGTCAAACAATCAAAGACAAGCTTGTAAGAACCAAATCAAAGCTAGGGTTTACAAAGAAACACTAGAGCAAGGGGCCCTCAAATGAATGAGGGGGAAATGAAGATCTCTCTTGGTGAAGCTATAGATTAAGGCATCCTCCTTCGGTTCTCCAAATAACAAGGACTTTGGATGGATGAGTGAAGAGATTTTGTGCATTTGGTGCCTCAAAATGTGCTGCTATTCTTGAACTGGACGAGCGGGTTCCAAGTTAGAAGAAGGGGTCCTTATATAGGGCCCCAGAAATTAGAGCTGTTGGAGCCACTTAACCTGGACAGTCCGGCCTGTATAATACGGAGAGTCCGGCCTGACCGAAGATTCCCATGAGCGTCAGCCGGACAATCCGGCCTGGCCAAGTTTCCGGCCAGAGTCCGGCCAATGTCTGGGTAGTATCCGATGAGCCTCACTGAATGTTCACACATGGAGAGAAAAGCTGGAGAAAAATCATGGTAGGACACTCTTGCAGATTGGGGGCGCAAATTCCGGTTCGGCCAGACAGTCTGGCGCACATCAGCCGGACAGTTCGGCCAGAATGAGTTCTGCCCCTTATTTTGGTTCATGTCACCCCTTTTTCCATGTGTGTAAATTGCCCAAAATAAATCTGATATCTCCTGAAACATTCAGCAAAGCATTAAACCAATCCAAGTGTTTTCAACAAACATCAAAATAATATGAAAGGAATAAATGCACTTTCAGGAAGAATATTCAACATCCTGATATTCGCTCTTTGTTCTATGTTATTGCTAACACCTTGTAGGCACGCAATAAGTTTACAAGACTCAATCAGGAGGACATCTTAGTCCTTGCAAAACCTGTTTTCAACTATGAAAACTTGTCACTTCACTTGGGCGTAATTCTTGTGCGCTACTTGGAGTATGATACATACAAAACGTATCTACTTTTCTGAACACTTTTTCTATTGTTTCTCCTCTAAACTTGTGTGATTTGGATACAACTAACACGGACTGACGCTGTTTTCAGCAGAATTACCTTGGTGTCTTGTTTTGTGCAGAAAATCAACTATCAGCAAAAATCCCGGAAAATATGCCAAAAACTATATTTCACCAGAAGACCCATAGAGCCAGAAGACGAGATGGAGAAGGGGCCTGGGGGGGGGCACACCCCTGCTAGGCGTGGGCCCACCACTAGCCGCGCCTAGGGGGTGCAGCCACCGCTGGCACCCCCTCGGGTTCCCTATATGCCTATAAGTTGCCTTTCGACCAAAAAATAGAGGGGGGTTCGATAATTTTCTAGAAAGAGTTCCGCGCTGCCGCCGCCATCAGAAACCTAGATTCGGATCCAAAAACTCCGTTCTGGCACCCTGCCGGGACGGGGAATTTGGAGAGGATCATCGCCATCATCATCACCAATGCATCTCCATCAACCATCGATGTTTCCCTCATCCATGAGTGAGTAATCCCCCGCTGTAGGCTTGGGGATGGTAGGGATTGGATGAGTTCTATCATGTAATCGAATAAGATCTGTTGGGGCATAGTGCCTAGTATCTCTATTAGTGCTATTTGACTTTTTTGCAACTTGTTGTGCTTAATGCTTGTCAGTAGGGCCCGAGTGCCATGATCTCAGATCTGAACTTATTATTGAATCATTATGATAGTATTTTTTGTGATATTATCTGCAAGTTGTGTACACATATCATTGTCCGGATCCAAAGGCCCCAAAGTGACAATAATTGGGACAACCGGAGGGGATGGTTGTGGTGTGAGGATCACATGTGTTCATGGAGTGTTAATGCTTTGCTCGGTCTTTGTATTAAAAGGAGCTCCTTAATTGCCAAGAGTTCCTAGAGGCCCCACTGCCACATTTGGCCGGATGAAGATGTTGTGCAAGTTCTCATTGCGAGCACGTATGACTATATTTGGAGCACATGCCTAGGATTGTTTAGTACTTGGATGCTTGTTATTATTTATCTGCAATGCCCTAGATATTGAAGTTACATGTTTAGACTTGTCCATGCAACGCCCGTCCATCCATCCCTATGCCTACCGCACTCGAATCCTACTGTTACCGTTAATGTTACTATTGCTCATGTTTTACTGCTGCTTATTGCTTTGCTATTGCCACTACAAACTATTACTACTGATAAACTTTTGTGAGAAAGAACTAATTATAGGTGCAGCTGAATTGACAACTCAGTTTTTAAGGCTTGCAAGTATTCT
This sequence comes from Avena longiglumis, assembly GCA_030063025.1. Classification (NCBI taxonomy): domain Eukaryota; kingdom Viridiplantae; phylum Streptophyta; class Magnoliopsida; order Poales; family Poaceae; genus Avena; species Avena longiglumis. Next base: position 326,107,487 of record CP125978.1, on the reverse strand, counting down.
TTGGCTCCCCTTGTTTCGAATCAATAAATTGGGTAATACTACCCGCGAAGACTGTTGTGATCCCCTACACTTGTGGGTCATCAAAATACCAATCCAACCAAAGCCAAGGACCTATCAATTGTGGAGGTGTCATCACCGTGCTTGCCAATGCACTGAGCATCGACCTAGGTGAGCTACAGCCGGTGCTAGGTGAGCGACGTGTTCGTTGCTCTACTTTGAGGGCTTATGGAATGCTCATTATGAGAGGTGGTGTTTATTATCTGATCTGGGCGTATCTACCCTGCTCCTTTGCCCAATGGTCTTTTATCTATCGAGGAAAGACGTGTGCTTTATAACTTGAAGGTTGAGAAACAATGCGGTGACCAAGCATACCACTACATGTGTAGTACACTATAGTCGTTGACATGACATCCACAGAACACCGTTCCGTAAATATCACATCCCTCAGAGTGGTACAACAAAAACATTGCGGGTCCATATTACAAACATACACACATTATTATTATTACAATACCAGAGTTCAAGACTGTCATAAGATTCAACTTACAAACCAAAATATAAAGTGTTTCAGAAGAATTTAAAAGTAACAACTCCATCTAAAGGTTGAACTTAGCAGCTTATTATATAATGTTCCTGCTGCTCGTTTCTGTTGGTTACTATTAACTAGAGCAACTAAGATGACTCGTTGCCATCTAATCCATAGCGGATCTCGTAATCCACTCTCTCAACACCACCTGACAGGTCAGGCTCCTCGTAGAAGACATCTTCTTGGCATTCTGCTACATACATTGGAGTATCTTCGGAATCCTCAGAGTCTAAGAAAGGTATCAAAGGAAAGGGTGAGTAACAACATTACCCAGCAAGTTCATTATATGCAAGGTGGGAAGTTTTATGCTCTAACTACCACCTCAGACTATAAGTCCTTAGCACTATGCAGTTTTCGTAAATCTTTCTTCAAAGATTGATTTTATTGTAAGAAAAAAACTATGCCCATCAGCCTTCACAGGTTTACTAGAACTTTCATGGAGTTCCTTTCCTGCTGCGTTCATAGCTCCTTCCCGGAACAGGGAGTAACAAGTTACGGTTCTTACACTCTGCAGAGGTGCGTTACTTTACCCATGAAAGATCAACTCCTTGTTGCACAACCGGGCGTACTTTCCCGTCCATAATTCCATGATGTGGGGACCTATAGGTGATCCAAGACAATCACTGCCCCCTTCGCGACATCGCATGCCTCCTTGGTGTACACCATGCCCACCCATTGAATTACGACAATGGTTTGTACATACCGTTAGATGCTAGAACTATCGTGGGACAATGAGGGTTCCCACCCATATGCTGCATATCCTCTATGAATTACCAATTAATATGCACGGTAGGAGTGATAACAGCCATGACCTGCACATCCGGCTACATGCGAGAGGAAGAAGATACAGCTGACTTCTCTGTCCCATTCCAAATCTCATGGTTAACGCGTAATATACGGCGCTAGAATCACTGATGTCATGGGTTGTTAAGTCCCTACTTGGTCATCATTGTTGCAAATAGAAACCTAAGTTCTATTGCTTCATTATATCATCACTTAGGATGATATCTATAATTTGTTTATTTTAGAAAATAATATTTTCTTTCTTTGAAACATAGATGATAACACATAATTTGCTAATACTTTGATAAAGACTCCTCAAAGGAAATGAGCAAGTGATGAACTTGCCTTGTGATTGCAAGGTAGTGAAGTCGGATGCTTGCACTGGACCTTGAGCTTCTATGTCTACAAAACATCATTATTGCCCGGTAAGGACAATATTTAAAGAGGCAAAATAAATATGCATAGTAATGCAATGCATTATTTATCATTTATTTTCTTTGTGTGCTTTACCCATCATTTTAGTTACAAGAATTCCTTTAAGAATAAACGATTTCATATAAAAATAATCTTTAATAATTTTTGCATACTATATTTTGCATTATATAGGATAATAAATTATTTTTAAATTTAAAATTTAATATAAATTCCTATATTTATTCATTTAATAATTCTTTTAAGGATTTATATAAAACAATTTCTTTTTATGACCCAAAACATTTATTTAGTATTTTTATTAAATACTAGGACAATAATATATAATAAAAGTGATTTTTATTTATTTTTGTCTTTATTCTTTAATTTTATAAAATTCCATAAAGCACAATTATATTATAAAATTATTGACCAAAAATTATATACATCAATATTTATTTCTTAATTTAATTAAATAGGTTGGATTATTATGAATCCAAAAATATATTATTTGTAATTTTTATACTTCTATTTTATTTTTAGAGTTTTTATTTAACTTTAAGGGTATTTTGGTCTTTTATTAATTATTACATCTTGTTTTAGGTTTTGGGCTGGTTCCATTTGGCTTATTGGGCCAATTTGGCCCAAGTGACCTTGACCAGAAGGACACCCCGAAGGGTTCTGACCCCATCGGCCCACTCACTTTGTCTCTCTCTCTCGACCCCTCCTCCTCTCCTCCTCGACCCCGTGGTCGATGGCGCCGCTGCCGTGCGCTGCTCGCCGCCGTGGTCCTCCCTAGCCATTGCCGTGGAGCAGGACGAGGTTGTCGACCATGCTCGTCCATATGGTCCAGTTCGATTGGGTCTTGGGGCTCTTCTGTGGCCAGGCTAGCCCCCTTCCTGAACCCTAGGGTTTGTGGATTGGTGATGTTACCGGCGCCACTGACCCTCCTGTGTTGGTGTGCGGTGTTTGTGTGTTGCTGTGGCCGCCGTCGTGGCTGGTGCGGGTTGCAGCGCCCTCTGGGGTGCTCCCCGTTCCATCACGAGCTAGTCGGCCCCTCTGCTTCCTCTTCGTTTCTTCAGCGAGGACCTCTGGTGAGTTGTGCTCCTATGAATTCTAGTGTATCTAGCTATCTCGAGTTCCACTATGTGTGTCTAGTGGCCAATCTCTATTCTTCTTTTGAATTGATACTAGGGTTCATCTCTAGTTCTTATGTGATGAGGCTAGAGTCTGATATTGATGCTCAGTGAAGATTACGTTCTCTGTCCTGAGTGATTCTTGTCATCCTTAGATGATGTTATGTTGTGGTTGATCTAATGCTATGGTAATCTGATTTGGTGATGTTGTAAATTGATATGTTCATCTTCTGTCAGTATCTTGATACTGACAGTATCACTGCCAGTGATGATTCACTTCATTAGTGTTTGCGACTTGCCTGTTTATTCATAGTCTGAATTTGTACTCAATAGAGTTTGATGATTCTATGAAAATAAATAGATATATATGATATGATCTCTGAGTTTGATCTCAGGGAAATGATTTGCTAGTTGATTTATAAAAACTGGACTATCTGGTTGTCTTAGTAGTAAGATCAGTGCTTGTGAAAACTTCTTAGAGTGGTACACAAGTAGATCTTGTTGCTGGCTTCACTTATGGTCATTACTAGAACTTAATAGATGCTTATTAATAAGTTGGAAAGCTTATTGTTTGATCATGCCTATGATGCTGGTCTGAGGCTCTAGGATCTAGGGTCCTTGTTGGTTAAGTGATTGGGTTTGTTTGTGTAACTCCCCGCATTTAGGAACAAACGAAGGGTAGATTTAGGATTATGGAATTTTGCATGCATTCATCTGTGAAAATGTGGGTAAAATTTTCGCTAAATAAAAACCTAAAGTGATCAATGTTTCTTTCATACTTTGAGATTAGGTTTAGTCTTAAAGGATGATTGTTATAAAATTTGATCTGATCTTTAAGGAATTATGTGTTTAAAAATGAATTTGAATTTTAAACTTGAGTGTTTGAATTATAATTCAATTGAATAGAAATAAGGTTTGAATCTTGATTTAATTACGAGTTAATTATTTTAACTCAAAACATTATTTAAAGAAGACAATTATGAATATGAGAACTTATTTCATATTATGAATATATAAACAAGTTACAGAAAAAAGTAACTTACTAAAATCATTTCCAAACTTCACAATTACAAAAGAATAAAGAATAAGAATATTCTTTATTAATATTAATATAATATTTATTACAAAGGAATAAAATGAAAATTACAAAAGAATGAGCAAATTACATTGGATTATTCTATAACTAAACCTAAACTAAATCTTCATCTTTATATCTATACCTGCAAAACAAAATAGAAAATTAAATAGAAAAATAAAAGGTTAGTGTTAGTATTATTTTCTCTCAGACATGTCAGTGAAGTGCACTAGACAAATTCATCATTGAGAAATTTATAAAAAAGGGGCAAGTTTCACCAATATGAAAGAATCTATCTCTCATAAATTTTAAGCCAAAGGGGTCAAATTGATAGCAAGGAGGGGCAAATTCACCAGCCAGGTGAAAGTCATCTGATCAAAGTAACTTCCAAGACCAAAGCATATCCACAAGTGCATAGCAAGCACATAGGCAGGACACACACCAACATGCATGTGGTGTGTTGCCAACCTCACAGCACAACCCCAAACTCACAAAATCACAAGCACAGCCGTGGAGAGGCACTAGTGCATCTCTCCACTACTTGCAGACAAGAACAACCAGCTTAGACAACAGCTTACCAAGCATAACAGCCAAACTAAACCACCAAAGATCAACCAAACATCACCAGGATGGTGACATGTGGCATCCCGCAAAACCACTACTAGAAAATCGCGTTGAATTTGTGCATTGCATCGTCATCATCATGTGTTGATTGCATAAAACTATTTTTCGCAAGCCCGTTTTGGTTTCTAAAACGCCCCGACTTTTATTCAACGCCAACCCCGGATGTTCCGGATATTTTGTTTGTCTAAAACTAGTTACAAAAGATTTTTGAAAATAAATAAAATATTAAATTATTTTAGCGGGGCAGTCGAACGGGCCGATTCGACCCGAACGACCACCCCAGAAAAACTAAAACGGTCCGCCCCTAATCCTAAACCTACCAGATATTCTACCCACACCCCCCTGGCCACCTCACTCCCACCTATCACAATCTGCCACGTCACCTCTCTCTCCCCCCACCCAATCAGATGTTGCCACATCCCCCCTCTCTCTCCTCTCTCTACAGCTCACACCCCACCAACCCAAACACACCCTGGCCACACAAACCCCCAACCATCACGCCTTGCGCACCAGCTGGCGACCTGCACACGCCACGCCCCGTCCTTATCCACCAACACCCAACCCCCTGGTCCCGCCCCTGGGCCCCACACCCGCGGGCCCACCCGGGCACCCTGTCCCCCGCGCCTGCCTCCCTCTCTCTCTCTTCTTCCTCCGCCTCACACCCGACGCATCCACCCCTCCTCTGCGTCCTCTCCCTGGCCACGACCGCCCCAGCGCCTCCCCTCCTGCCCTCCTCGCCGCCGTTCCGCCCGCATCCCGCTCTCCCACCAACCTCGCCGCCTCGCCTTCCCCCTCCGCTTTTCCTCCCCCTCTGGCCTCCAGCGCCGCCAGCCGCCCTTCTCCTCCACCTCCGCCCCACCACCTCAAGCCGCCGGCCGTCGCCCCTTGCTTTCGGCCGGCACGCTTGCCACCCGCTCTCCCAGCGGGCCCCGCCCGGCCCTCCTCCATGTGCTGACGCCGCCGCCCGCGCCTTCGGCCGCCCGTCGCCCGCCCGTGCTCGCCTCCTCGCCACCTTCGCCGCACCGCCGCAGCCGCCAGCGCCACCGTATCTCCGCCTCGCTTGCGCCGCTCCTGCGTCTGCGGCCGCCGCCAGTGCTCCCGCCACGGCCTGTGAGCGCATCCCGCCTCCTGGCGGCCTCGGCGAGCTTCGCCTCCCGTCGGCCTGCCTGACCCGACCCCAAGCGCGCGCCGCCCCCCCCTCGCTGCGCCCGCGCCCCTCGAGCGTGCCCCTCCAAGTTCTGGCCGCCGCCGTTCCGGCGCCGTCCTCCAAGCCGGTCCCTTCTCCGGCCGTTGTGTCGCGCGTCCACCATGTGCCGTTCTGCATGTGCATGTTCGGTTCCTTTTATCCAGGTGTTTTGGCTTTGGTGTTGTCAGATGGTGTGCCTGCTAGTTTTGTGGTGATGCTATCATGTTGCGATGAAGCGAACTGAAGGTCAACAAGGTCGCAGCAAGATCTCCGAACCCTCTCGACGGACAAGACCTTCGAGTCGGAAAACCGCGTTTGCCATCAACGATAAGATCTCCGGCACGGGACATCAAGAACTCCATCACGAAACCCCCAAGATCATCTTCCCGGATCCGGAAAATCACGAGGACCGATCCCAGAACCGCTCGGAATCCAAGATCTCCTTCTCGGAACCTAGGCGTCAAGACCCCCGAGTGCTCCTATACGGAATCCGAAGGCCGTTGCGCCGAAGACCGATCCCGTCCGTGCGACAAGATCTTCACGGATCCGGAGACCGAACCCGGTGGACGCCAAGTACTCCTCGGATGCGATGCTCGAGAACCCGGACGATAAGAACATCGACGCAGAACGCCAAGTGCTTCACCCGAACGCCAAGACCGACCCGACACGCGGACCCGTCAAGTTCTTCTCGACGACGAGATCATCGACAGAGAACCCGAAGAAAACCTGTGCGACAAGTACTCCCTCAAGGAACGCCAAGTGTTTCACCCCGGACACCGAGTCCGCCGAGGCCCCGGATGCGCCAAGATCTGCCCCGATACCGAGAACGACCCCGGAGTCCGAGAACGCTTCCGTCGAACCTCGTCGATCCCGTCGAACCCTGGACCCCGAGACCGAACCCTGGACCCTGTCGAACCCCGAACCCCGGAACCCCAAGATCGTCGAGACCCCTCAATGTGTGAACCCCTTCCCGAAACCCTATTTTATAACATAATAACAACTTGATTGCATATTGAATTGTCATACTCGCATGCATATCTGTGGTTTGGGGGCCTTTTGCCGATTCACCTAATAATTAAATATGGGGCCCATATGCGGGCAAATCTAGTCTCATGTTGGCCTCATTTAAATTGGTGTAGCGAACCGATACTATCTTTTGCCATGCTAACACAACATTTAAATTGCGGGGGATGTAAACAACTTGAACCATCTAATTAAATGTCGGGACCCGGTTCCGCTTAATCTTGACCTAATTGCATCGCACCTTGCCATGTCATAAATCATGCATGCATCATGCCGATCTTCTGCCGTTGTATTAAATAGTGCATCCGGTGTTTCTTCTAGTGTTTTGCTTCTTCGCGGATAAGTCCGTTGAGTTGATGTGAGCTTCGCCCCGATCTTCGGTTGCACCCTTCGACAATGTTTTCAGGCGAGCATCTCCCCCTTTCTACCTATCTTATTTTTATAGTATTTACTTCCCTCCTGTTGATCTATTGCTATCTGTGTTGCGTTGCTCTAGTTCCGTACCCGTGATATTCCTTGCAGCCATATATAGCCTTGGACACATCCTATTACCTGTTGTTTGCTAGATAGTTGGACCCGCGTGTCGTAGTCGCTTGCTCAAGTGTTTTGCTTGTCGTCAAGTACCACAAATGTTGGAGGAATTGCATGTTGACGTTGGAGATGATCATGTCTTTAATTATTGTTCACTTTAATTCTGTTTAACAACTAAAATGAATTAAGAGGCATCGGTGGGTGATAGGTAAGTTTTGGTTTCCGATCGCCACTTGTGTCCCGTGGGACCGAGTTCTTGACACTGTTAGAGATCGAGCGCTAACCACAGGTGGGGAGATATGGGCCCCCCATCGATTATTACCTGATTTCAAAGTATTGTACTGGGGGCCACAACTAGTTTGAGGATTTATTTACTATCCTGTACTTATGCCATGTTTACCGTTTTATTTACGTTTGTGTGAGGAGCACGCTGTACTGTTTAGGAAGCGGAATGTTTTGTCGGCGGTATCCGTTTGGGGGCATCATCGTTACTGACCATTGGCAAACCCTAAGTCCGTCTCGGAGACCGCCGACTTTGTTGGTGTACTTAGTGGGGTGGCCCCGTGCTTGCTTTAGTGCAGGAACGTCGTGACTTAGGCCCCCCGACATACCGATGGGTGTATGTTAAGCGATCCGGCAAAAGGGTCAGTTCTGTGGATACTTTGGTGCACCCTGGTTAAATCTTTTAGAAGCCGTGTCGCGGTTATGGACGACTTGGAGCTCATGCTTGATCATAGACAACTATAACTAAAGTTTACTTTTGTAAATTGACTTGTATCCGATATGATTAGTAATCAGCTTCACTACAACGGAATGGCTAAGTAAAATACCAACAAGCTGGGTTTTGGGTTTATCTCATGCTATTTGTATGTCGACTAGTAAGTGTTGCAACTTCTAGCGGAATGGTTAACTAAAGTTCCCATTGCTTACTTTATCGGACGATTATCTAAACCGACTAGTAAAGTGCCGCAACTATAACTGAATAAATAAAGCGCCAACGTGTGAGTTCTCGATTGACTTCCTCGATGGTCTCGAGGGGAAACGCCGAGATGGGTTTGTTTGATGATAGTATCGGTCGGATCCGAATAGGTCTTTCTTGCCCTCTCGATAGCCGCCGGTTGTATTGAGTCTCTATAGGTTGTTTAGTGCAGCTGCCGCTTGATCCACCATACCTATGTAGGCGAGGACCGAATTCTAGCCTCGCCGTGTCTTGGCCTCGATCTTGACGCTCCTCTTTTCCTTTGCCCTTTGTTGGCACCCCTTTTGTTTAAGCAGGTTTTGAGATCGGCCGTTAGCGAGGTTACCCTTCCGCTTGGCACAAGGGTTATGGGCGCCATTGGTTATTCTTGAGGGCTCTTAGCCCCATTTGCATCTTGTCCGTAGTCGGACGCCCATCGTTTTCAAGGTGATTTGGATATTTGTACCGTATATTTGTATTCTTGACTCTTTGAGTCATGTTGTATATATATCTGTGGGTCCCATCGAGGACTGTTGTGTAATGTTATTACTTTGCTTTCCACCCGCGAAAGTGCTGGTGGCACCTTGAATCGTTTCTATGCGGGTTTGGTGAGTTTTGCTAAAACTTGCATAGGGCCGATTCTGAGGGTGTTACAGTGGTATCGAGCTCGGATTTGCGATACCCCACAAGTCCAGCCTGTAGGATAACCTAGCTAACGGCCGAAGTAGAGTGTCAAAACTATTTTTGAAAATCGGTTGGATAGTTCTGATTAGGTCTGATTTTACTCCTTACCCCTCTGCTATTCTCCTCTTATCTCGACGTGTTTTGAATCCGCTCTCTTCTCTCTCTTCAAGTCCAGGATTTCTCGTGGTTGGGTTTCCGTCGTACCTTCAGGGTCTCGCTTCCTCCTTTGATAACGGTGTTGCTACATCCGGTCTTCATGCCATCCGAGGAATCCTTCGTCTGTGGTACCATTCTTTGTTCCTTGTTTGTGCCTTCCGGTGTTGGCCGACGCAACGACATCATCTACGCCAGATCCGATGCGGAGTCTGCATCACCCTTTGTTTCCGAACCTCGCTTGTCGAGATCTTCAGTCTGAATCCTGAGGGTTGGTTGCATAATCTGTCTATTCGTGTACATAGTAATGCTTTGAGTGCGGGATGGAGTCGCGACCATACCACTACTCTTATCATTTGCTTTGTATATTGAATGGTGGATCAATGCAATTTTACTCAGTCCATGAAAGTTAGAGGTGACCTTACCTTTAACTTCGTCCGTTGTTTATCCGGAGTGTTCTCTTGACGAACGGGATCAACGACGTCTTGTTGGTGGTGTCGCCGTTTTCAAGACGAAGAAAGCATCCTTGTTAGTGGTGTCGCGAAGATCTACACGAAGCGAGAAGACGCAGATCGCCGACCTTCCTTCCGGTACCATGAGGCGGATCTCGAGGGCGAGATCCATTGTTAGTGGTATCGAATTGTGGCATCCCGCAAAACCACTACTAGAAAATCGCGTTGAATTTGTGCATTGCATCGTCATCATCATGTGTTGATTGCATAAAACTATTTTTCGCAAGCCCGTTTTGGTTTCTAAAACGCCCCGACTTTTATTCAACGCCAACCCCGGATGTTCCGGATATTTTGTTTGTCTAAAACTAGTTACAAAAGATTTTTGAAAATAAATAAAATATTAAATTATTTTAGCGGGGCAGTCGAACGGGCCGATTCGACCCGAACGACCACCCCAGAAAAACTAAAACGGTCCGCCCCTAATCCTAAACCTACCAGATATTCTACCCACACCCCCCCTGGCCACCTCACTCCCACCTATCACAATCTGCCACGTCACCTCTCTCTCCCCCCCACCCAATCAGATGTTGCCACATCCCCCCTCTCTCTCCTCTCTCTACAGCTCACACCCCACCAACCCAAACACACCCTGGCCACACAAACCCCCCCACCAACCACGCACGCACGCACCCGCGCGCAGCCGGCGACACACGCACGCCACGCCCGTCCTTATCCACCACCACCCAACCCCCTGGTCCCGCCCCTGGGCCCCACACCCGCGGGCCCACCCGGGCACCCTGTCCCCCCGCGCCTGCCTCCCTCTCCCTCTCTTCTTCCTCCACCTCACACCCGACGCATCCACCCCTCCTCTGCGTCCTCTCCCTGGCCACGACCGCCCCAGCCTCCTCTGCCCTCCTGCTCGCCCGCATCCCGCTCTCCCACCAACCTCGCCGCCTCGCCTTCCCCCTCCGCTTTTCTCCCCTCGGCCTCCAGGCCCTTGACCCCTTCTCCTCCTCCCTCGTGCCTTCCCGCCTCAGCCTTGCCGCCGCCCGTCGCCCGCCGCTGCATTGGCCTTCACCCGCTCTCCCGCGGGCCCCGCCCGCCTCCTCCATGTGACGCTGCCGCTGCTGCTTCAGCCGCTCGCCGTCGCCAGCCTACCGCGCTGCAGCCGCCCGCGCGCCACCGTCTCCTCCGCCTGGCCGCCGCCGCTCGCCTCATCCGCCCGCCGCTGATGCTCCCGCCGACGCTGTGAGCCCGCATCCGCCTGGCCGGCCCAGCGAGCTTCGCCTCCCGTGCCGACCCCAAACCGCCGCGCCCTACTGGCGCCTGCCCCCCTCGGCGTGCCCCTCAAGTTCTGGCCCGTCGTTCGTGGCGAATCCTCCAAGCCGGTCCCTTCTCCGGCCGTTGTGTCGCGCGTCCACCATGTGCCGTTCTGCATGTGAATGTTCAGTTCCTTTTATCCAGGTGTTTTGGCTTTGGTGTTGTCAGATGGTGTGCCTGCTAGTTTTGTGGTGATGCTATCATGTTGCGATGAAGCGAACTGAAGGTCAACAAGGTCGCAGCAAGATCTCCGAACCCTCTCGACGGACAAGACCTTCGAGTCGGAAAACCGCGTTTTCCATCAACGATAAGATCTCCGGCACGGGACATCAGGAACTCCATCACGAAACCCCCAAGATCATCTTCCCGGATCCGGAAAATCACGAGGACCAATCCCAGAACCGTTCGGAATCCAAGATCTCCTTCTCGGAACCTAGGCGTCAAGACCCCCGAGTGCTCCTATACGGAATCCGAAGGCCGTTGCGCCGAAGACCGATCCCGTCCGTGCGACAAGATCTTCACGGATCCGGAGACCGAACCCGGTGGACGCCAAGTACTCCTCGGATGCGATGCTCGAGAACCCGGACGATAAGAACATCGACGCAGAACGCCAAGTGCTTCACCCGAACGGCAAGACCGACCCGACGCGGACCCGTCAAGTTCTTCTCGACGACGAGATCATCGACGAGAAGAAGAAAACCATGCGACAAGTACTCCCTCAAGGAACGCCAAGTGTTTCACCCCGGACACCGAGTCCGCCGAGGCCCCGGATGCGCCAAGATCTGCCCCGATACCGAGAACGACCCCGGAGTCCGAGAACGCTTCCGTCGAACCTCGTCGATCCCGTCGAACCACGGACCCGAGACCGAACCTCGACCTGTCACCCGAACCCCGGAACCCCAAGATCGTCGAGACCCTCAATGTGAACCCCTTCCCGAAACCCTATTTTATAACATAATAACAACTTGATTGCATATTGAATTGTCATACTCGCATGCATATCTGTGGTTTGGGGGCCTTTTGCCGATTCACCTAATAATTAAATATGGGGCCCATATGCGGGCAAATCTAGTCTCATGTTGGCCTCATTTAAATTGGTGTAGAGAACCGATACTATCTTTTGCCATGCTAACACAACATTTAAATTGCGGGGGATGTAAACAACTTGAACCATCTAATTAAATGTCGGGACCCGGTTCCGCTTAATCTTGACCTAATTGCATCGCACCTTGCCATGTCATACATCATGCATGCATCATGCCGATCTTCTGCCGTTGTATTAAATAGTGCATCCGGTGTTTCTTCTAGTGTTTTGCTTCTTCGCGGATAAGGCCGTTGAGTTGATGTGAGCTTCGCCCCGATCTTCGGTTGCACCCTTCGACAATGTTTTCAGGCGAGCATCTCCCCCTTTCTACCTATCTTATTTTTATAGTATTTACTTCCCTCCTGTTGATCTATTGCTATCTGTGTTGCGTTGCTCTAGTTCCGTACCCGTGATATTCCTTGCAGCCATATATAGCCTTGGACACATCCTATTACCTGTTGTTTGCTAGATAGTTGGACCCGCGTGTCGTAGTCGCTTGCTCAAGTGTTTTGCTTGTCGTCAAGTACCACAAATGTTGGAGGAATTGCCGCATGTTGACGTTGGAGATGATCATGTCTTTAATTATTGTTCACTTTAATTCCTGTTTAACAACTAAAAATGAATTAAGCAGAGGCATCGGTGGGTGATAGGTAAGTTTTGGTTTCCGACCGCCCACTTGTGTCCCGTAGGACCCGAGTTCTTGACACCTGTTCCGAGATCGAGCGCGCTAACCACAGGTGGGGAGATATGGGCCCCCCATCGATTATTACCTGATTTCAAAGTATTGTACTGGGGGCCACAACTAGTTTGAGGATTTATTTACTATCCTGTACTTATGCCATGTTTACCGTTTTATTTACGTTTGTGTGAGGAGCTGTCTTTGCTTAGGAAGCGGAATGTTTTCGATGTCGGCGTCCCGTTTGGGGCAGCATACAGCCGTTCTGACGCAAACCCTAAGTCCGTCTCGGAGACCGGCCGACTTTGTTGCGGGTGTACTTAGTGGGGTGGCCCCCCGTGCTTGCTTTGGGTCTGGGAACGTCGTGACTTAGGCCCCGCCGACATACCGATGGGTGTATGTTAACTGATCTGGCAAAAAGGGTCGAAGTTCCTGTGGTGCACCCCTGCAGGGTTAAATCTTTTCGAGAAGCCGTGTCCGCGGTTATGGACGACTTGGAGCACAGTGCTTGATCATAGACAACTATAACTAAAGTTTACTTTTGTAAATTGACTTGTATCCGATATGATTAGTAATCAGCTTCACTACAACGGAATGGCTAAGTAAAAATACCAACAACTGCTGGGTTTTTGGGTTTATCTCATGCTATTTGTATCTGACTAGTAAGTGTTGCAACTACAACGGAATGGTTAACTAAAAGTGCCCATTGCTTACTTTATCAGGACGATTATCTAAACCTGACTAGTAAAGTGCCGCAACTATAACTGAATAAATAAAACTGCCAACTGTGTGAGTTCCTCGGTTGACTTCCTCGATGGTCTCGAGGGGGAAACGCCAGGATGGGTTTGTTTGATGATAGTATCAGGTCGGATCCGAATAGGTCTTTCTTGCCCCTCTCTGATAGCCGCCAGTTGTATTGAGTCTCTATAGGTTGTTTAGTGCACGTACGCTGCCTTGATCCACCATACCTATGTAGGCGAGGACCGAATTCTAGCCTCGCTGCACTGGCCTCAAGATCTTGACGCCTCTTTTTCCTTTGCCCTTTGTCGCACCCCTTTGTTTAAGCAGGTTTTGAGATCGACGCCGTTAGCGAGGTTACCCTTCCGCTTGGCCTGGGGTTATGGACGCCATTGGTTATTCTTGTGGCTCTTAGCCCCATTTGCATCTTGTCCGTAGTCGGACGCCCCATCATTTTCAAGGTGATTTGGATCTTTGTACGTATATTTGTATTCTTGACTCTTTGAGTCAGTTGTATATATATATTCTGGGTCCCATCGAGGACTGTTGTGTAATGTTATTACTTTGCTTTCCACCCGCACGAAAGTGCCTGGTGGGCACCTTCGAATCGTTTCTATGCGGGTTTGGCGAGTTTTGCTAAAACTTGCATAGGGCCGATTCTGAGGGTGTTACATGACATAAGGAGGGGGAAGGATCAGGTGGACATCAAGGCCAAGTCCAGGAGCTAGGAGGAGCAGGCTAGCTCAAGGACAATTCCAGGAGATAGGAGGAGCAGTCTAGCTCAAGGTCAAGCACAGAAGCACAACAAAACAAGATCATCATCACCACCTTACTCCACAAAGATCAGATTCTGTGGTGAGTTTCATAAAACCTTCACATGATCTAATCATATCATCTAGAGAGAAGCATGTGTTGTTTTATAAAACAATCCCTCAGAAAGCACCCAAGTGGGGTGAATCCATCATAGGGATTTTAAACTCTAAAAACAAACAGCAAAGTACATGGATCTAGCCAGAGCTCATAGCAACATCATTGCTCTGGTTGTCAAGCTATATATTACAGTTCAAGCATGAATATATTCATGATGTAATTTCTAGGCACATCCCTAAAGGAAGGGTAGCACCTTAGAAATTAATCTTTTGGATCCATAGAGTTATCAAGCTTACTATCATTTTTCCCAAGCTTTGATTCAAGAACAATAGCTGGTACCACTACCGGGACTATCTATATGAATCAACTAAATAAGGTCTGAATCCCTAAGCCTCGGACCAACATCATTGGTCTTAGTGAATTCAGAAAAGAACATTTCCATTTATCTTTCAAAGCCAAGTTTGTCTGAAGCATAAACCAACCCAATCAATGGATTAGAATCAGACTTGTGTACCATACCATGATGGTGTCACAAGAACAATTCTATATGAATCAAGATAGACATTTAATCATCACAAATTCAAACAATCAACTTACTAATCATTTTACTGTTAACACAGGAATCATAACTAGGATGTTACTTTGTTAAACTTCACTGCCACACTAGTTCTAAGACAACATCACTAAGACAGTGATTTCATCACACCATAACCATGGGCATAAACCCATAAATGACAGTGAAAAGTTATCAAGTCACTGATTTTATCAAGCATGGTTCCCAAGCAACTATATCATCTGAATCAGATGCAATCCAAGCATAAAATCATCTAATAAGCCACCAGAAACATTATAGATCATCTCAAGCAATAAGCCTCAGGCCAATAACCACTTAGCATGTTTACAAATCATCCAAACATGATCCAATTCATCCAGTACATGATCAATCACATGATAGGAACCCTAAATGGATAAATCATCCTAATCAGAACCAGACAACAACCAAAGAGATCACTTCCAACATCCAGCATGGGATGAGCAAGCATAGGGAGCACAAGGGAAGAGAAACAGAACTCACCATAGGTCCTCGCTGGAGATTAGAAGAGGAAGCAGAGGGCCGACGACCATGGCAGCACGGGGAGCACCCTAGAGGGGGCGCTGCGACACATACAGCGCCATGGCGGCGACCATGACCACGCCTAGAGGCGAGGAACATCACCACAACGTACGACGGCGGGGGCAACCCTAGATCCACGCCAATACCAAACCCTAGGGTTCGTGACGTACGGCATCGATCCATCGCAGGAGAGCCCCAGGCTCGAATCCAATTGGATAGACAGGACAAGCATCATTGACAACCCCCTGTTGCACGACGGCGGCGAACAGAACGACTTACGGCGGCAGGAATCGTCGGTGGCGGCATCGTCGGCCATGGGGTCGGGGTCAGAGGAGGAGTGGATGAGCTCGAAGGAGAGAGAGGCAGTGAGGAATGGGCCGAGTTGGGCCAGACCCTTCGGGGTAGTTATTTTGTCTATGACTAATAGGCCACTAGGGCCCAATAAGTTTAAACCAGCCCAGCATTCCTTTTAGGCCTGTTTGAATAAAAAGGAAAAGACCAAAATACCCCTGGACTTAATTAAATTCTAGAAAGTAAATTAAAAATCCAAAAATTATAAATAAAATATTTTGGATTCACAATAATCCACACTATCTAAATAAAATAAGATATAAAATTTTAGACATTTAAATTTTATTAAGAATTTTGTAATTTATATGTTCCTTATGGAATTTTACCAAATTATTGAAAGTTGATAAAAATAAATAAAAATGACTTCCAATATATATTAAAATTGTTGTATTTTAGAAAAATACTAAATAAATATTTAATAACAATTTATAATGTTTAATTGATAATTCCTAAAAGAATTATTAAATCAATAAGAGTCAAATAAAAGGAAAAAAATAAAATAAAATAATTCAATATATGTTATAAATATTAAAAAAGTAATATTTATAAATCCTTTATTATTAAAAAGAACTTTTTATAATAATGGGGTGAATGCATATCAAGTTAAATGATGCATTACATTATTGCATAATCATTTTGCTTCTTTAAATATTGTACTTACCGGGCAATAATGATGTTTTTGTAGACATAGAAGCTCAAGGTCTAGTGCAAGCATCAGACTTCACTACCTTGCCATCACAAGGCAAGTTCATCACTTGATCATGTCCTTTGAAGAGTCTTTATCAAAGTACTTGCAAATTGTGTGTTATCATATATGCTATAAAAGAAAGAAAATATTATTTTCACAAATAAAGAAATCATAGATATCATCCTAAGTGATTATATAATGGAGCAATAGAACTTAGGGTTCTAGTTGCAAACAATGATGATCAAGTCGGGACTTAATAACCCTTGAAATTAGTGATTCTAGTGCCGTATATTACGCGTTAGCCATGAGATTTGGAATGGGACAGAGAAGTCAGCTGTATCTTCTTCCTCTCGCATGAAGCCGGATGTGAAGGTCATGGTTGTTATCCTTGTAGCGTGCATATTAATTGGTAATTCATAGAGGATATGCAACATATGGGTGGGAACCCTCATCTTCCCACGATAGTTCTGGCATCTAACGGTTTGTACAAACCATTACCGTAATTCATTATGTGGGCATGGTGTACACCAAGGAGGCATGCGAGGTTGCGAAGGGGGCAGTGATTGTCTTGGACCAACTACTAGGCCCCACTTCATTGAATTGTGGATGGGAAAGTACGCCCGGTTGTGCAACAAGGAGTTGATCTCTCATGGGTAAAGTAACTCACCTCTGCAGAGTGTAAGAATTGTAACTTGTTACTCCCTGTTCCGGGAAGGAGCTACGAACGCGTAAGGAAAGGAACTCCATGAAAGTTCTGGTCAACCTATGAAGGTTGATTGTCATAGTCTTTCAGAATAAAATCAATCTTTGAAGAAAGATTTACAAAAATTGCATAGTGCCAAGGATTTATAATCCAAGGTGGTAGTTAGAGCATCAAACTTCCCACCTTGCATATACTGAACTTGTTGGGTAACGCTGTTACTCATTCTTTCCTTTGATCCCTTGCTTAGACTCTGAGGATCCCGAAGACGTGTCAATGTATGCATCCAAATGCCAAGAAGTTGTGTTCTACGAGGAACCTAATATGTCCGGAGGTGTTGAAGGAGGGGATTACGAGATCCGCTACGGTGTCGATGATAACGAGTCCAACTAAGTATCCCTAGTTAGTAGTAACCAATGGAGCCGAGCAGCATGAACTCTATAGAATAAGCTGCTGAGCTCAACTCCTAGTCAGGGTTGTTACTTTTAAATTCCGCTGAAACACTTTTTTTGGTTTGTAAGTTGAATCTTTGAGAAGTCTTGAACTTCTGGTATTGTAATAATAATAATGTGTGTATATTTGTAATATGGACCCGCAATGTTTCTGTTGTACCACTCTGAGGGATGTGATATTTACGGAACGGTGTTCTGTGGATGTCATGTCAACGACTATAGTGTACTACACATGTAGTGGTATGCTGGGTCACCGCAGTTTGTAACTTATAAGATCTGAGGTGCTACTCCTTCTAGGAGATGTGGCCTAATATTGCAAGAACAAATGATAGATTAAAGAAGTTGCATGTGTTAACACCAAATCTGTGAGGATGGTCTGAGAATTTGGAGTTTTTGTTAGGTTTGATTTCTGATCTTTATACTCAAAACCTCTAGGATAGATTCACCTCACCAGGGTGATCATTGAGAGATTGTTTCATGAAACAACGCATGTTTCTGTCTGGATAAGATGAATAGATCATGTGGTGGTTTTATGATACTCACCACAAAAACTGTTGATTGTTGCGATTTGTGTTGATGTTGGTGTTGCTGGTAGGATCCTTTCCTTCACCTCCTGATGTTGTTCGTGTTCCCATGGTTCCTGTGCTTGGCCTGATCTAGCCTGATCCTCCTAGCTCCTGTGGCTTGGCCTTGCTGTCCACCTGATTCTTCCCCCTCCTCATGTCACCATCTGATGATGTTTGGGTTGATCAAGTGTGGAGTTTTGCATGCTGGTTTTGCTAGGCTTTGGCTAAGCTGCTGGTTCTGGTGTGGTGTGAGCAATGGAGTGGTGCTCTTGTGCTTGGATGTTTTACTTGTAGAAGCAGCTATGGCTGTGTCGACAGCACATCCATGCATTTTGGTGTGTGAGCTGCTTGTGTGTCTGCTACATAGTGGTGGATATGCTAAATGAGGTGTTCTACCTTTTATATGGTTACTAATAACCTGCCTGGTCAAACTTTCCCCTCTTACTGATTGGAAACATTTGACTTATGGCTTATTTGTTATGAAAGATTTGATTCTTCATATTGGTGAAACTTGCCCCTAAAAGATTTACTCAATGATGTAAAATGGAGCAGTGCATCTCACTGCTCTCTACTGAGAGTAAAAGTTAATAACTAATCCTTTATTTTTTATTTTTGTTTATTCTTTGTTTTGCAGGTACAAGATTTTAATATTCAAGAGTAATGTAGGTTTTCTTTTAGACAGATGTAATTCTTTGTAATGTTTATTTTATTCCTTTGTAAGGAATTTTTGTAATAGTTCTTAATATGTAAATATTCCTCTTCTTTTTGTAATTTTATTACTGTAAAGATTCTTTATTGAGTTTATGAGTTACTTTTTGTAACTTATTAATGAATTGAATATATGAAATAAATATTCATTTGTTTGATTACAATTCTTACTTGGACTTTCTGTTTACTATATATTGTTTTTTGATTAAATAATATTACTAAATCATAACTCTATTATTTTAAAATATAATTTGAAATCTTAAATTTAAATTTAAATTCCTTTCCTCAAAACACACTAATTCATAAAGATCATGTCAAAGTTTATAATGATCACTCTCCAAAGCTATTCCTAAACATAAAGAGTGAAAGAAACTTTGATCACCTTTTGCAGATGAATGCATGCATATGCACAAATTCCTAAATCTACCCTGCATTAGTTCCTAGATGCTCGGATGTTATAGACTATCCCCTTAAATTAAACTTCGTCCCAAAGTTTGTTGAAG
This sequence comes from Avena longiglumis, assembly GCA_030063025.1. Taxonomy (NCBI): domain Eukaryota; kingdom Viridiplantae; phylum Streptophyta; class Magnoliopsida; order Poales; family Poaceae; genus Avena; species Avena longiglumis. The sequence continues at coordinate 326,088,115 of CP125978.1, read as the reverse complement.
TGTACCTGAATAGTTCTGGATAGGATTTTCTTAAATCCTCCTCTTTCTCCCATGTGGCTTCTCTCTCGGGATGATATTCCCACTATACCTTGCAGTACTTGATTGCCCCATTCCTCAATCTTTTCCAGTTTTCTTCGAGAATTTTACAGGGTTTTTCGACATAAGTCAAGTCTACTTGTAACTCTATCTCTTGATGTGTGATTGCATCATCAGGAACTTTTAGACATTTCCAGAGTTGTGACACATGGAAAACATTATGAACTTGAGCCAATCTTGACGTTAACTCTAAACATAAGCTATGGTCCTGTTCTGACTCAGTACTTTTAATGGTCCAATATATCTTAGACTCAGTTTTCCTTTAACTCCGAACCTTTTAACTCCTTTCATTGGGCTTACTTTTAGATATACCATATCTCCTACTTCAGGATGCCATGATCTTCGACTTAGATCAGCATAACTTTTCTGTCTACTTTGGGCTATCTTCAATCTATCCTTGATTATATCAACGATATCTTGCCTTTCTTTGATATAATCGGGCACAAATTCTTTGCTACTTCCCGGCTCATACCAACATATTGGTGATCTACATTTCCCTCCATACAATACTTGATATGGAGCTGCCTTCAGACTACTTTGGTAGCTATTGTTGTAGGAAAATTCTGCCAATGGTAAATGATCTTCCCACGAACCTCCAAAATCTAATGCATAAGCCCTAAGCATGTCTTCTAGTATTTGATTTGTTCTTTCAGTTTGACCCCCTGTCTCTGGATAATAAGCTGTGCTAAATCTAACTTTGATCCAAGTGCTTCATGTAGTTGCTTCCAAAATGCCGAAATAAACACTGATCCTCTATCTATTACAATCTTTTTGGGCACTCCGTGCTTACTTACTATCTCCTTGATGTATACTTCTACTAAATTCTAGGCATTATCCTTCTGATTCACCGGAATAAAATGTGCACTTTTAGTGAGTCCATCAACAATCACCCATATCATATCCTTCCGTTTAGGTGTCATGGGTAATCCTGTAATGAAGTCCATACCAATTTCCTCCCATTTCCACTCGGGAATTTCCAAAGGTTGCAATGGTCCTGCTGGACTTTGATATTCAGCTTTTACCCTCTGGCAAGTATGGCATTCTGACACATATTTTGCAATGTCTCTTTTCATGTCATTCCACCAAAATAGTTCTTTCAAATCCATGTACATCTTAGTACTTCCTGGATGAATGGAATATGGTGTCTTATGTGCCTCTCGGAGTATCACCTCACAAATTTCAGGCACATCTGGAACACAAAGACGATCTTGGAACCATAAAGACTCATACTCTCCTAAGCTGTAACATCCTAGATTCTATATTAGGATGTTATTAGTTCCATGCATCATCCTTGCATCATTGCATTCTACAAATAAATTTTTACAACAAGTCCTAAACACCTAAACCTAGCAAAACCCTAGTAGTGTTTTGCCATTTGTAAGCATTATTATAGTGGTCAAGTTTGACCCTTCTAAAAACCTTGTAAAACATTAAACTATGTCCCTAGGTTGACCACCTTAATTTTATAAAAATTTAGAAACAATTTTCTTCAAGATTGGACTTAGTTTGCAAAAGTTATTTAGGTTTACAAAAACAGAAAAAGGAAAAACGTTAAAAGGGAAAAAAAAGGGGGCAGCAGCTAATCTAGCTGGGCCGGCTTGACCACCCGCCCCAGCTTGACAAAGAACACGCCTTCGCCAGACCACTTCCTCCTCCACCACAGACACGCGGGACCCACCCGTCATCACCTTCCTCCCCACGGAAACCGCGCGCCGCCGTGAGATGGTCGGAGTCCGTCCGATTCGGGGAGGAGTCCGTGTCCCCGACGCCAAGACTCCCATCTATTTAAACCTCACCACCCTCGGCTCGCCCCGCTCGATTTCCTTCTTGCAAAAAACCCTAGCCATCGTCGAATCGCACCGCCGCCGTCGGGTCAACCTCGCCGAAGACGGTTCGAAGCCCCTCCCTTGCTCCTTCCTCTCTCTGGAGATTCCCCATCCACCACTGATTCTAGCCGCGCGCTTTTCCCCTTCTCTCTCGCAGGAACTCGCCCGCGATTGCACGCCGGAGCATCGCCGGAGACGAAGGAGATCAGCAGGACACCGCTGACAGCCGAGGAAGCAAGGGGAGACGACGAGGACGCGAGCGTGACCACGAGAGCCAGGCGAACCTCGTCGACCTCACCGCTGTTCTAGGGAACCGCCAGAGCGCCGCCACTCGTCGACCACTGACGCCGCCGCCGCTCGCCACCATCGTCGCCACCGCCTGTAAGCCGCGTTGCCCCTAACCATTCGATCTTCCATCTGTGGCTAGGATTAGAAGGAGACCCGAAGGGGTACGCGCCTATCACACGCCGCCGCGTGGCAAGCGCGTCGTCTCCGCGCCGCGTCGCCCGCCTGGCCAGCTGTAACACCCTCAGAATCGGACCTATGCAAGTTTCAGCGATTTCCGCCAAAACCCGCATAGAAACGATTCAAAGGTGCCCACCAGGCACTTTCGTGCGGGTGGAAAACGAAGTAATAACATTACACAACAGTCCTCGATGGGACCCACAGAACAGATATATATATACAACACGACTCCATGAGTCAAGAATACAGATTTACGGTACAAAGATCCAAATCACCTTGAAAACGATGGAGCGTCCGACTACGGACAAGATGCAAATGGGGCTAAGAGCCCTGAAGAATAACCAATGGCGTCCATAACCCTGCCCAGGCCAAGCCGGAAGGGTAACCCTGCTAACGGCGTCGATCTCAAAACCTGCTTAAACAAAGGGGTGCCGACAAAGGGCAAAGGAAAAAGAGGAGCGTCAGTACTGAGGCCAGTACACGGCGAGGCTAGAATTCGGCGGTCTCGCCTACATAGGTATGGTGGACTGAAGCGGTAGCGGCAGCATGCACTAAACAACCTATAGAGACTCGATACAACTGGTGGCTATCAGAGAGGGGTAAGAAAGACCTATTTGGATCCAACCTGATGCTACCATCAAGCAAACCCATCCTGGTGTTTCCCCCTTGAGACCAATCGAGGAAGTCAACCGAGGAACTCACACAGTTGGCAGTTTTATTTATTCAGTGCTCGTTGTAGCTATTACTAGTCAGATGTAGATAATCATCCTGATAAAATAAGCAGTGGGCCGTTTTAGTTAATCATTCCGTTGTAGTGGCGTCACTTACTAGTCAGATACAATTAACATGAGATAACCCAAAACCCAGCAGTTGTTGGTACTTTTATTTAGCCATTCCGTTGTAGTTGCAATACTTACTAGTCAGATACAATGGTCGCAAGCGACACACAAAGCAAGCAATTGTGGGCAGTATTATTTAGCCATTCCATTATAGTGAAGCTGATTACTAGTCATTATAGAGTCAAATTTATAGCACTACTTTAGTTATGCTTGTCTATGATCGAGATACTGTGCTCCAAGTCGTCCATATCCGCGGACACGGCTTTCAGAAAGTTTTACCCGGCCGGGGTGCACCAATAGCAACACACGCTCGATCAACCTCGGAAAAACCAAATCAAAACCCAACGAGGCTTTCACGACAAAGCAATCACAGGATTCAGAAATATTTGAGGCCACCCTTGGAGTCTTACCATAGCAGTAAGCTAGCTCGAGACGGACTCAAGGTTTGGGTGGACGGTCAGAGCAGGAACCCAAAACTGGGCTTGTCGACACCATGAATCGTGTCCCGATCCTAAACAATACAGTGTGCTCCTCGCACAATCGTGATGAGTAGCATGGCATAAGTACATGATAGTAAATAAAACCTCAAACTAGTTTGTGGCCCCAAGAAATAAGACCGAATCAAGCTCGCTCGGGGGTCCCATATACCTCCGGATGTGGATAGCGCGATAAATCAAGGAACAAGTATCAAGTACTCGGGGTCCTCACGGGACACAAGTGGGCGTCGAAACCAAATATTATCTATCACCCACCGATGCCTCTGCTTACTTCAATTTTAGTTGTTAAACAGGAATTAAAGTGAACGATAAGTAAATCCATGATCATCTCCAACATCAACATGCGGCAGTACACTAACAACTGTGGCACTTGACGACCACATAGCAACACTTGAGCAAGCGACTACGACGCGCAAGTCCAGCTATCTACCAATCAACAGGTAATAGGATGTGTCCAAGGCAATATAAGGCTGCAAGGGATATCGAGGGTACGAAACTAGAGCATCGCAACACAAATAGCAATAGGTCAACAGGAGGGAATAAATACTATAAAAGTAAGATAGGTAGAAAGGGGGGAGATGCTCGCCTGAAAACATTGTCGAAGGTTCAACCGAAGATCGGGACGAAGCTCACATCAACTCAACGGCATTATCCGCGAAGAACCAAAACACTAGAAGAAACACCGGATGCACTATTTAATTCAACGGCAGAAGATCGGCATGATGCATGTATGATGCATGACATGGCAGAAGTGCAATGCAATTAGGCCAGATTAAGCGGAACCGAGATCCCGACAATTAATTAAATGGTTCAAGTTATTTAGAACCCCCGCAATTTAAATGTTGTTTAACAAGGCAAAATATATCACCGGTTCGCTACACAAGTTTAAATGAGGCCAATATGAGACAAGATTTGCCCGCATATGGGCCCCATATTTAATTATAAGGTGAATCGGCATAAGGCCCCCAAACCACAGACAAGGATGCATGCATGAACATTTAATATGCGACAAGTTGTATATATTATAAAATAGGGTTTTCGGGAAGGGGTTCACACATTAGGGTTCGGCGATCTTGGGGTTCCGGGGTTCGGGGTCCGACAGGGTTCAGGGTTCGACGGAACGGGGTATAGGATCTTGTAGCACGAGCGTCGATGCTTCCGGGACGGAGAACTTGTCGTTCAGGGTCTCGAGGTCCGGGGTGAAGTACTCGGCGTCCTCGAGGGAGTACTTGTCGCACATGTGGTCTTCGAGCTCCATGACGATGATCTTGTCGCTTCGATGTCGGGGTCTTGAAATCCGTGAAGAAGGCCTTGTCGCCCTTGGGTGAAGAACTTGTCATCCCGAGGGTCCGTGGCTTCGGCGGGACGTTCTATGGATCCGGGGTCGAAGAACTTGGTGTCCTTGAAGGGCACTTGGCGTTTCCGTGTCGGCGGCCTTGGCGGTATCGGGTTCGGTCTCCGGAACCGGGCACGGTCTTAGCGTTCCGTATTCGGTGTCGATGGCAAACTCGGGCTCGATACCGGGGGTCCTTCGGATCCTTGAGGCGATCTTGGCGTTCCGGGCATCTTTGGTCCTCGGATCCGAGAGGGGGTACTTGTTGTATCCGCTGTCTTCTGTGTCCATGACAAAATGCTCAAAACCCGTGACGGAGGTCTTGTCGAAGATGTACTTGGTTGTTCTTGGCGAGAAGGCCGACCCAGATGGCTGCACGCGTCCGGAAGAAATTCTAATCGACGAGTACACGGCGCCGTCCCACTTCCTGGTAGCGAGCCTGAGCGCCTCAGCTGCCGTCTCGGACGCGCTGGGAAAAACGACGTCGACGGTCCCCATGTCCTTGGCCTTGGGCACCCTGAGCTTCCTCCGGCGGAGCACGGCCATGAAGCAGGACGGGAGGGGCAGACCGATGTCGACCATGCTCCTGCAAAGCACGCCGCGTCCCCTGCTGCGCCCTCCTGGCACAGAGTGGTGGCGAGGTGGGGGCCCGCGGTGGAGGCAGTGGTGGGCCCTGGGTGATCTGGCGGGCTCGGCGGACGATGGAGGGCAGCGGCGGCGAAGCTCAGCGAGCCGTCGAGGGGCGGAGGATGGCGGAGAAGCGCGGCGTCGGCGGTGGAGAACTCCAGGTGGCGGCAAGGCAGGCGGCGGCAGCGGGAGGCGCCCGTGGCAGCGGCGAAACGCGGACAACCGTGGCGAATGGCGCCATGCGCAGTGGAGAGGCAGCCTGGAGGCGGCGGGCGGAGTGGCGGAAGCTCGGAGGGCAGGGAGGCGTGGCGTGGCGTGGTGTCTGGAGAAGCGGCCTTGGCTGGCGGAGCGGAGGAGGCGGTGGCCGGCGGCTGCGGGTCGGGCGAGCGAGCTAGGGTAAGGAGGGAGGTTGAGGGTAGGGGCTCGACGGAGGGAGCGGTCGGGAGGGCGGCGGGCGCCACGGCGGCGGAGGAGGAGGAGGTGGGCGCGCACGAAGGGGAGAAGGCGGGCACGTCGGGGAGCAGGGCGAGAGGAAACGAGAGGGAGGATGAGGGAGGTGGGCCGCGGGAACAGGGCAGGTGGTGGGGCCGGCTAGCAGGGTTGGTGGGGGGAGTGGGTCCCGCGCGTGGTGGGGTCCACGCGGGTCCGGGGGACAGGGGGTCGGTGGGGGCAGGTGGCAGGGCGGGTCTGTGTGTGTGCGTGTGTGGGCCAGGGGGAGACGGGGCCCACGGGCAGGGAGAGTGGGGGGGCTGGGTGAGAGAGTGGGCTGTGTGGTGTGGAGCCCGGGTGCTAGAGAGAGGGGTGAGGGAGAGCTGGGTGAGAAAAGGGAGAGGGAAAAAGGTATGGATCGATGAGGTGGCAGGTGGGGTGGGAAATGGGTGAGAGGGTGAGGTGGCGGTCTGCGGTTGGTGGGTAGGATAGATTTGGGTGGGGAAAGGATTTAGAGTGGGCTGATTTGAAAAGTGTGTTTGTTTGGTCTTGTCTATTTTAAAACAAGGCCATTTTGCATACAGTTTTTAGACAAATAAAATCTCCGATGCGATCGGGGTTTTGTGTTTGAAAATAAGAGGGGTATTTGTACAAAGCAAAACTAGGCTTTTCGAAATAGTTCAGACAAACAATGCATGATGATGGCGATGCAATGCACAAAACAACGCGATTTTCTAGTAGTGGTTTTGCGGGATGCCACAATTCGACACCACTAACAATGGATCTCGCCCTCGAGATCCGCCTCATGGTACCGGAAGGAAGGTCGGCGATCCGCGTCTTCTCGCTTCGTGTAGATCCTCGCGACACCACTAACAAGAGGTCGTTTTCCGTGATCGTCGAGGGAACACTCCGGGAACAAAAGGTCGAAGGTAGAGGTATCAACAAACAAAGCCACCTCTAGCTCCGATGGCAAGGGGGAACCGATGCATTCTCATCCACTTCAATGTACAAAAGCGAATAGAAGGGGTAGTCGGCATGGGGGCCAATCCATCACGCACCCAAACTATTACTCTGCACAATCAGTGGAAAAGCGTGCAACCATTCTCGGAATCAGACTGAAGATCTCGACAATCGAGGTTCGGAAACAGAGGAGTGATGCAGACTCTGCATCGGATCTGGCGTAGATGATGTCGTCGCGTCGGAAAACACCGGAAGGCACAAACAAGGAACAAAGAATGGTACCACAGCAGACGGATTCCTCAGGCAGCTTGAACACCGGATGGTAGAACACCGTTATCCAAGAAGGAAGCGAAACCCTGAAGGTACGACGGAAACCCAACCACGAGAATTCCTGGACTTGAAGAAAGGTAAGAGAGTAGATTCAAAACACGCAGAGGTAAGAGGAGAACAGCAGAGGGGTAAGGAGTAAAATCAGACCTAATCAGAACTATCCAACCGATTTTGCAAAATAGTTTTGACACTCTACTTCGGCCGTTAGCTAGGTTATCCTACAGGCTGGACTTGTGGGGTATCGCAACTACTGAGCTCTGATACCACTCTGTAACACCCTCAGAATCGGACCTATGCAAGTTTCAGCGATTTCCGCCAAAACCCGCATAGAAACGATTCAAAGGTGCCCACCAGGCACTTTCGTGCGGGTGGAAAACGAAGTAATAACATTACACAACAGTCCTCGATGGGACCCACAGAACAGATATATATACAACACGACTCCATGAGTCAAGAATACAGATTTACGGTACAAAGATCCAAATCACCTTGAAAACGATGGAGCGTCCGACTACGGACAATATGCAAATGGGGCTAAGAGCCCTGAAGAATAACCAATGGCGTCCATAACCCTGCCCAGGCCAAGCCGTAAGGGTAACCCTGCTAACGGCGTCGATCTCAAAACCTGCTTAAACAAAGGGGTGCCGACAAAGGGCAAAGGAAAAAGAGGAGCGTCAAGATCGAGGCCAAGACACGGCGAGGCTAGAATTCGGCGGTCCTCGCCTACATAGGTATGGTGGATCAAGCGGCAGCGGCAGATGCACTAAACAACCTATAGAGACTCCATACAATGGCGGCTATCGGAGAGGGTAAGAAAGACCTATTCGGATCCAACCTGATGCTACCATCAAGCAAACCCATCCTGGTGTTTCCCCCTCGAGACCAATCGAGGAAGTCAACCGAGGAACTCACACAGTTGGCAGTTTTATTTATTCAGTGCTCGTTGTAGCTATTACTAGTCAGATGTAGATAATCATCCTGATAAAATAAGCAGTGGGCCGTTTTAGTTAATCATTCCGTTGTAGTGGCGTCACTTACTAGTCAGATACAATTAACATGAGATAACCCAAAACCCAGCAGTTGTTGGTAGTTTTATTTTGCCATTCCGTTGTAGTTGCAATACTTACTAGTCGAGATACAATGGTGCATGGCGACACAAAGCAAGCAATTGTGGGCAGTATTATTTAGCCATTCCATTATAGTGAAGCTGATTACTAGTCATTATAGAGTCAAATTTATAGAACTACTTTAGTTATGCTTGTCTATGATCGAGATACTGTGCTCCAAGTCATCCATATCCGCGGACACGGCTTTCAGAAAGTTTTACCCGGGCGGGGTGCACCAATAGCAACACACGCTCGATCAACCTCGGAAAAACCAAATCAAAACCCAACGAGGCTTTCACGACAAAGCAATCACAGGATTCAAATATTTCAGGGCCACCCTTGAGTCTTACCATAGCAAGTAAGATAGCTCGAGACGGACTCAAGGTTTGGGTGGGCGTGTGAGCATCGGAAACCCAAACTGGGCTTGTCGACACCGCGAATCGTGTCCCGATCCTAAGCGATGCTGTGCTCCTCGCTGTCGTAAATACAGTAGTAGCATGGCATAAGTAGGATAGTAAATAAAACCTCAAACTAGTTTGTGGCCCCAAGAAATAAGATGAATCAAGCTCTGGCTCGGGGGTCCCATATACCTCCGGATGTGGATAGCGCGATAAATCAAGGAACAGGTATCAAGTACTCGGGGTCCTACGGGACACAAGTGGGCGTTCGGAAACCAAATATTATCTATCACCCACCGATGCCTCTGCTTACTTCAATTTTAGTTGTTAAACAGGAATTAAAGTGAACGATAAGTAAAGCCATGATCTTCTCCAACATCAACATGCGGCAGTACACTAACAACTGTGGCACTTGACGACACGCAACAGCACTTGAGCAAGCGACTACGACGCGCATGTCCAGCTATCTACCAATTAACAGGTAATAGGATGTGTCCAAGGCAATATAAGGCTGCAAGGGATATCGAGGGTACGAAACTAGAGCATCGCAACACAGATAGCAATAGGTCAACAGGAGGGAATAAATACGATAAAAGTAATATAGGTAGAAAGGGGGGAGATGCTCGCCTAAAAACATTGTCGAAGGTTCAACCGAAGATTGGGGCGAAGCTCACATAAACTCAACGGCATTATCTGCGAAGAACCAAAACACTAGAAGAAACACCGGATGCACTATTTAATTCAACGGCAGAAGATCGGCATGATGCATGTATGATGCATGACATGGAAGAAGTGCGATGCAATTAGGCCAGATTAAGCGGAACCGGGATCCCGACAATTAATTAAATGGTTCAAGTTATTTAGAACCCCCGCAATTTAAATGTTGTTTAACAAGGCAAAATATATCACCGGTTCACTACACAAGTTTAAATAAGGCCAATATGAGACAAGATTTGCCCGCATATGGGCCCCATATTTAATTATAAGGTGAATCGGCATAAGGCCCCCAAACCACAGACAAGGATGCATGCATGAACATTTAATATGCGACAAGTTGTATATATTATAAAATAGGGTTTTCGGGAAGGGGTTCACACATTAGGGTTCGGCGATCTTGGGGTTCCGGGGTTCGGGGTCCGACAGGGTTCAGGGTTCGACGGAACGGGGTATAGGATCTTGTAGCACGAGCATCGATGCTTCCGGGACGGAGAACTTGTCGTTCAGGGTCTCGAGGTCCGGGGTGAAGTACTCGGCGTCCTCGAGGTAGTACTTGTCGCACATGTGGTCTTCGAGCTCCATGACGATGATCTTGTCGCTTCGATGTCGGGGTCTTGAAATCCGTGAAGAAGGCCTTGTCGCCCTTGGGTGAAGAACTTGTCATCCCGAGGGTCCGTGGCTTCGGCGGGACGTTCTATGGATCTGGGGTCGAAGAACTTGGTGTCCGTGAAGGGCACTCGGCGTTTCCGTGTCGGCCTTGGCGGTCGGTTGATCTCGGATCCGTGCAGTCTTAGCGTTCGTATTCGGTGTCGATGGCGAACTCGGGCTCGATCGGGGTCCTTCGGATCCTTGAGGCGATCTTGGCGTTCGGGCATCTTCGGTCCTCGGATCCGAGAGGGGTACTGTTGTATCCGGTCTTGGTGTCCATGACAAAATGCTCAAAACCCGTGCGGAGGTCTTGTCGAAGATGTACTTGGTTGTTCTTGGCGAGAAGGCCGACCGGATGGCTATCTGGCGTCGGAAGAAATTCTAATCGATGAGTACACGGCGTCCACTTCACGTAGCGAGCTGGCGCCTCGGCTGCCCGTCTCGGGCCTGGGAAAAGCAGCGTCGACGGTCCCCATGTCCTTGGCCTTGGGCACCTGAGCTTCCTCCGGCGAACACGGCCATGAAGCGGACGGAGGGCGGACCGATGTCGACCATGCTCTCGCAAAGCACGCGTCCCTGCTGCGCCCTCACAGCGCAGTGGTGGCGAGGTGGGGGCCCAGCAGTGGGGAGACGGTGGTGGGGCCAAAGCGTCTGGCGAGGCTCGGGCGGGCGATGGAGGAGCGGCGGCGGCGAAGCTTCAGCGAGCCATCGCGAGGGCGGAGGATGGCGGAGAAGCGCGGCGTCAGGCGGTCGGAGGAACTCCAAAGCATGGCAGCGGCGGGCAAGCGGCGGCGTGAGGCGCCCATGGCGGCGGGCGAAGCGCGTGGCGCCCAGTGGAGGGCGGCCGGAGGCGGCGAGAAGCTTCGGAGGGGAGGCGTGGCGTGGGCGTGGGTGGTGTCTTTGGAGTGGTGGCCTGGGCTGGCCGAGCGGAGGAGGCGGTGGCTGGCTGGTCAGGCGAGCTAGGAGTGAGGAGGAGGTTGAGGGTAGGGGCTCGCGGAGGAGGCGGGAGGAGGCAGCGGGCTCCTGGCCAGGGAGGAGGAGGTGGAGGCGCAACGGAGGGAGAGAGGCGGGCCGTGGGAGGCAGGGCGGAGGAAGCAGGAGGAGGATGAGGGAGGTGGGCGCGAGAACAGGCAGGTGGTGGGGCCGGCTAGCAGGGTTGGTGGGAGTGGGTCCCAGCGTGGTGGGGTCCTGTGGTCCGAGACAGGTCGGGGTGGGGCGGGTGGCGGGTCTATGTGTGTGTGTGTGTGGGCCAGGGAGGCAGGCCCACAGGAGAGTGGGGGGGCTGTGAGAGAGTGGGGTGTGTGTGGAGCCAGGTGCTAGAGAGAGGGGTGAGGGAGAGCTGGGTGAGAAAAGGGAGAGGGAAAAAGGTATGGATCGATGAGGTGGCAGGTGGGGTGGGAAATGGGTGAGAGGGTGAGGTGGCGGTCTGTGGTTGGTGGGTAGGATAGATTTGGGTGGGGAAAGGATTTAGAGTGGGCTGATTTGAAAAGTGTGTTTGTTTGGTCTTGTCTATTTTAAAACAAGGCCATTTTGCAAACAGTTTTTAGACAAATAAAATCTCCGATGCGATCGGGGTTTTGTGTTTGAAAATACGAGGGGTATTTGTACAAAGCAAAACTAGGCTTTTCGAAATAGTTCAGACAAACAATGCATGATGATGGCGATGCAATGCACAAAACAACGCGATTTTCTAGTAGTGGTTTTGCGGGATGCCACACCAGCTGGCCCAGCCAGAAGCCGCCACTTGGCGCGTTCTGAGTTAGGGTCAGGCTAGATTGTTTTGATTTTTGCAAATTACGTTTAATATTGCAAAAATCATAGAAAAATAACTACTTGGACAATTTTAGCTTATGATATACCGTTGGATTCCTAATTTTGAGTAGAATCCAAATCTGCAATAATATCCCAGGTTCACAGTAAGGTTTTAGGTGTAGATTTTAATCATTAGATTAGAGTGTTTATTCTATAGAAAAATAATTAAAATTCTATTTTAATTGATTCTTGTTGCAATAACTTTGTTTCCACAATACCTACTGATCCAACTCATTAAACTTTGCTTAGGATCATTAGATCTAGCTTGGGGCTAATTAGATTGTTTGATCTCCTTTAAAACCTAGGAATTGTTTTAGTGATTCAATTAGATCTAAATCTATGTGAAATAAATTCTAGTGACACCCTTACACTATCATAACCCAAACTTTCTACCTTGGTCAATTTAGAAGAACCAACCTTGCATAAAATACCATGTGCATGCATGCATGTTTACCTCTGTGATATGTTTTGAGCAAGTTGTGATCAGATCTATGTTTGTGATTCGTTAGATTGTTCAGAGTGCGCTAAGGAGTGCTATTGTGTAGAGTGCTGCTCGGATCAAGGCAAGTTACACCACTTGTTCATAATTTTGTCCCAGTTTTGATTCTATGCATGTGATCTTCAAAATTCTGTAGTATGCATGTGTAGGATTATCTAGTAGAATTTTCCTTAGTATTATTTTGCAAGTGCGATGATTTTGTAGTATGCCATGAGTAGCTCTATACTTAGGATTTCCCATCCTAATAGGTTCCCCTGTTTTTGCTAAGTATTGCTTGCTATGCTATATATACAAAGTATCGTTGGGGGGTTCGAAAGACAAATAATTTGTCTAAGTATAAAGGCTCTCTAGAGCAAACTTTTCTTCTCAAATCCACTTCAAAATAAAACTAAGTTTTATTCTGGGCGGAATGGTTGTCGGGTCAACAAGTGAGATTTTGGTGGAGGACGGCCGCCCAGGAATCAAAGAAGTCTGCCATGTTTCAGAATTCAGAAGCTTCCAGTGCAACCACAATACATTATGGGCTCTGTCTTGGCCTAGTACTTAGTGGGAAACCTCACCTGGGTACCAACATTCGGAGGTTCTTGGCACGATTGGATCCGGAAGGTAGAGGGGCTACTAAGGGAAAGCCTCGCCATGGTCTTGTCTGTAAAAGGACTTGATCGTGGATTGTGGGTAAAGTGCACAAACTCTCGAGAGTATTGCAATCTGATCGATCAGCCGTGTTCACGAATGTAACAACAATGAGTGTCTCGAAGGATGGAGCCTCGAAGGATCTTCCTCTCTTTTCTAAAAACAAAGTTTTGAAACCCCATGGCGTGCGTAATATCGCTAATGGGTGGGAATTTGGTAACTTGGTGTGTAATATCCAAGTGACGCTTGGTGCGTAATATCCAAGTGTTTGGTTGTTTGGACACTTGGTGCGTAATATCCTCGTGTGCCACTCGACCTTATTTTATCTAAGAAAATGTTTACAAAGTAGGACAATCCTCTCTTCTTCTCTCTACTTAAGAAAACTAGCTTTGAGCAAATGAACTCTACAGCCTATACCAGCCTTGCATGTAGAGATAGTCTTTTTCTCTCCTTGGTGTAATTTGCTAATACATTCAAAGTATTGACCCAACTTGTTGGCTGCACATCTTATGTGCAGAATCCGAAGATTGAAAGGTGCGTAGGGATCGCGGGTCTACACTCGACAAGCCTGGGCGTTGATGGACTCATGCTGCTTTTATGTTTCCGCTGTTATTTGAGCTAGCATAATGCTAAGCAATTTTTGTAATAAATTCATACTCTGGATTCTCCGTGTAATAAAGACTTTGTGTTTTACATGATATTTCATCGACTGTGAGTGCTAGCTATTGATCCAGGGACTAGCATGTTAATCATAGGGACTTAGGATCCTTACCGATCTGAGGTCACTACAGATGGTATCAGAGCACATCGTTGCCTGTAGGACGTGACCCTAGGATTGGAACCACCTCTAACTTATGTGCCTTACCTGTTTTTTCTACTAAGTTATTTTCCGCACTTCTAGTATCTGCCTTTCTCTACTTGTTTAAGTATCTAACCTTCTTATTCTAACTCAAAGATGACAAGCTTCCTCTATGACACCATCGTGGACATCGAGCCCCTTGGATTTGGTGGATGCCTCATGGATCTACTCACACATTTGGATCTTCCTCTCCCAACAATCCAGGGGAGCACAATGAAGAAACTCCACAAGGACGACTGTTGGGGAGTCAAGGTCATCCAGCCAGGAAAAGAGCGAGGCAAGAACCCGGAGGAAGACATAGCAATCCACATTGTTAGCGATTCCAAGGAGAAGGCCCTTAGCATCAACTTGCAGCAACTCATTGGTCGCCTATGTGGACGTCATCATGAAGCTCTCCAAGGACACTGCGGCAGCCTCTTTGGAAGAAGAGATGAGGAAGGAATTCCCATGGAGTTAACCTTTGAGGAAAGAACTTCTACCAAGCACCGAAGAACACAATATCAAGACTTGGAGTGCCACATCCATGACCTTGAAAAGGGTACCTTCCTCGAAATGTTGAAGAACGACGAGCTATGCGCCCTCATCAAGGAGAAGGAAGAAATGATCAAGCAACAGGAGGAGGCAATGAAGCTCCAAGAGATAAAATTCCAGGACCAAGAGAAGAAGTTCGCTAACCAAGAGAAGAGGGTGATAAATAAAAACAAGAGAATTAGGGAACTCAAACAGCAGATCGATGGAGATGAAGTGCAAACTGAAGGCCTTTGCAAGATAATCAATGATGTGCGTGCTTACAAGAGGGACTTGGCAAAGCAACTTGAAGCCGCAAAGAAGTCAAGTTTAGTGGAGGAGCTACAAAGCGAGAAGGAGGGACTTCAGGGGCAGCTGGAAGCCGCTACCAAGAAGCTACAGGATGAGATAAAGAACCTCCAAGAGAAGCTTGAAGCCACCACAAAGGAGATGGAGTTGTACAAGATAACTCTAGAGCAGGAAGGCTACTCGTTCGAGGACGAGGAAGAGGAAGGCGTGGAAGATGTGTAATAGTTGGACCACCTTTAATTCTATAGTATAACGTTATTCACAAATGTAATAAATACCAAGACAAGTCTGGTTTAGTTAAACTTGGTTGTTTTCTGTGTTAAGCTGTGTTGTTATGTCTTGTGTGCCTTGTGTGCTTGGTGTGTTTTCATAAGGTTAGGAGTTTACTACTTAGTCTTTCTTTCTATTTCTTAACTATTCTCTTAAACCCCACAGATGCCGCCAAGACGTGCGAACTCCGAAATCCCGCCAGAAATAGCACAACTTTTGGCCACTCAGAACCAGTTGATCCAACTGCTCACTCAGAACATGCAAAACAACAACAACCCGCCGCCACCACCACCTCCGCCACCTCCTCAACAGGATCGCTTGACTCGGTTTTTAAGGCTGAACCCACCTACCTTCACTAGCAGCACTGAACCAATCATCACTGATGACCGGTCACGATCAACAAGAAGCTAGACATGCAAGCCGTTTGAGCCGACGGCAGTGCGTTATGCCGCACACCAGCTTGAAGGACCTGCTGTAGAATGGTGGGATAATTACCAAGTCACCCACCCGGATATTGATGCTATCACTGGGGAACAGTTTGAGTTAGCTTTTCGCACTCATCATGTGGCTGCTGGTGTCATGACTCCGAAAAGGCGCGAGTTTCGCGACCTACACCAGCTGCACTGTTCTGTCACCGAGTATGGGGAGCTTTTCAATAAGCTAGCCCGTTATGCACCCGATGACGTTTCCACTGATGCCAAGAGACAGGAGGAGTTCTTAAGAGGGCTCAATGATGAGATATCCATTCAGCTTGTGGCTCAGAAATTTGACAACTTTCAGGAACTCCTGGACAGAGCCATTGTGGTTGAATCAAAGAGGAAGAGCATAGAAAACCGTAAGAGGAAATCTAACCCTCA